>SJYA01002482.1:950424-1034120 GCA_006410615.1 Neotragus moschatus | reverse complement strand
GCGCTGCAGCTGGCGTCCGGGGGGGGGGGGGGGGGGGGGGGGGGGGGCTAGGGCCAGCCCAGGACCCCACCCCAGTCAGTGGTCGATGGGTGATTCCCTGTGTTGCCTGCCTTCTCGCAGGAAGCCTGCCTCCAGGGAAACCTGATCGCCATCTGCCTGGAGCAGCTCAATGACCCCCACCCCCTGCTGCGCCAGTGGGTGGCCATCTGCCTGGGCCGCATCTGGCAGAACTTTGACTCGGCCCGGTGGTGCGGGGTGCGGGACAGTGCCCACGAGAAGCTCTGCAGCCTCCTCTCCGACCCCATCCCTGAGGTGAGTCTGTAGCCCCGCCACTGCAGGCTGAGTGAGGCCAAGGTGCACCTGGGGTCCACACCCCCAGAGCGCCCTGCCCGCCCCAACCCCGTGGGTTCCTTGGCCCCCGGCTTGGTCTCTGATGCCTGCCTGGCTTTGTCTGATGCCTGCACACAGCCAGTCACCTGACCCTCGGGCGGGGCTGCCACTAGCCTCTTGTTTCCCTTCTCTGCTTGTCTGCACAAGTGGAGCTAGGCTGAGAGGACCATAGACGGGACTGAGCTGCATCTAGTAGGCTCCAGGGGCCCCAGCCAGAGCCAAACAGCCGGCTACAGGGTGACTGCCCCCGCCCCGCCCGCAGGTGCGCTGCGCAGCCGTCTTTGCCCTCGGCACGTTTGTGGGCAACTCTGCAGAGAGGACAGACCACTCCACCACCATCGACCACAACGTGGCCATGATGCTGGCCCAGCTCATCAATGACGGCAGCCCTGTGGTCCGGAAGGTGCGTGGCCCCCACCCCCAGGCAGCGCTAGGCGCCTCTAGGCTGGGCTCCCTTGGCGCCCAGGTCGAGCAATGACCCTGACCTGACCGCCGCTTCGAGTGCTCAGTCCGCCCCCGGCGCGCATCCTGCCGAAAGCCAACTTTAAATGTTTGTTTAATTCTCTCCAAAATGCGTTTCTTCACCAGATACTCGTGTGTTTGCTTCATTTAAAGGCATTTAACAGGCTGCGTCTCCTGGCAGCTTGTATAATAGGCTCCTTCCTGCCTGGGAGCAACACATACACACATCACGGAGATTCAAAAGAGCAGTAGCCACCCACAGACAGACGGAAAGGTTTGTGTAGTGTATTCCCCTCCCCGCCCCCATGTTTGTCAGCGACTGAACGGAACAGTTATTTGCAGTTGAAACTTTGACTTCTCTGTTTCAATGTAGAAGGGCCATGATCTCCATCCAGAACCTCACCCCCCATCAAAATTTGGCTCAGCACAGATCAGTCCTTTCCTTCCCACATCCCAAAAGGCCCATGGGGGGAACCCCACTATCTGTTGGCCACATTTCAAGGTGGCGTTGGAGGCCCACCCTGGAAGCAGAGACTTCTCTAGGACTAGGAGGGCAGTGCCATCCTGTGTGTGACCCTAAGTCACCTCTCATCACCTACAGGTGCTGGGCTACTTCTCAGCATTCTGACATCCCTGTGCTGGGGAAGGGAGGCTGGGTTCCTCAGAGGTAGGGGTGCTTTGGAAAGTGTCTGTTTGGAGAGCAAACCTCCAGTGACTTAGTGGCGGGAACGTTGTCGGGGCAAGTTCAGGTCAGCCAGGAAGGACTCATTCCATCTTGAGTTCCCCCAGAGAGCTATGAACCCAGTTACTAATAGGCTGGTCATCTAGAGAAGTGTTAGCAATGTGGAATAATCCTCCAGGTGCCTTTTCATGTTTTTATTTTGGTTTCTCATCATTAGCATCTGTCTGAAGCTGGCTTCCTTGAGTCAGAGTTGTCTTTTTCCCAAGTCAGATTGCCTGTATGTGATCAAAGCAGCGGTTCAGCAGTATCCTTAATTGTCTGTTAAGATTCCTTTTAAAGAAAGGAAATCTGTTTTTTAGTTCTTTCCCCCAAAAAACTTTAAAAGAATGTTAATAAAAATAGGAAGAATGTCCATCTGAGTCTCCAGTATCTGGAGAATGTTCTCCAGGTCATCAGGCACACAGAGACCGACCACTCAAGCATGTCCTGGTGACTTGACGTGGCTCCCAGCTCCTTTCCCAGCCTCACTCTACTTGCCATCCTTCCCCAGACCTGGGATGCTCAGGTGTAGCCAAGTCATACCTGTGGGCACTTGGGGTCGGCCTTGCCAGGGCCTGCAGACATAGGTGCAAAGAAGGGCTCTGCCTTCGCCCATCCAGCACTTGAGTTCAGCTCACAGCTGCCTCAGCACACCAAGCTCAGTGCGTGGAGCAGCAGTCACCCACCTTCAAGAGATATGGGGTACAAGTGCAGAGGCAGGCACAGAACCAGCAATTGTGCTAAAGCCCTCATAAGTGAGCCACACCCTAGAGACCAGGCCAGGTCAGGGGTGCTGGCCCCATAGTTGGAGGGAGGGAGCCTGTGCCTAGGTTGTGAAGGACGAGGGACAGGGAGAGCGAGTGAGGCAGGAGTGTGTGCAAAGGGCCAGGCACGTGAAAGACCATAGTGTGTCCAGGGCTGCCCACCCTGTGCGCTAGAGCACAGAGCATCCTCGGCATCCCAGGTCCTGTGTTGGGACTCCGCACCGTCACTGCCTTCAGGGCTTTTTCTCTTTGGGAGATGGACAGAGTGCTGGCCTGTTAAATAGGGGGGCTGCATTTGCTATGGAAACATAGGTGACCCGGAGGTCCAGGGAGACTGGGCCATGGGTTGGAGAGAGGATCCAGGCTTTAACAGGGTGAGTGACACTGGCTCAGAGGCTGAGCCCTCATTCTCATCACAGCTGTAACCCTAATGCTTTTGGCAGCTTGCCTTTCCCATCTTTGTCCAGAGCATGTGGTGACACTCAGGGCACAGTGCACTCTGAGGGGACACAGGCCCAGCCTGCTGGCCCAGGAGACCCAGTGCCAGTGCACCTGAGGGTCGGAACAAGACTCTGCCTTGAGCACTGCACTCCACGAGCTGACCTGAGCTTAGGTGTGAGAAGTCCCAGCTGTAACCAGCTGCTGCTGTCTCTAGCTCGTGGCAGTACAAGACGTGTCAGGATATCATGGCAGGGCTTCGTAAAGTCACATGTCTGTAAAACGCTTGCCCTGTTGACTCCTGAACGACGAAAGCATCCTTTTCTGGAGGAGGCAGTCATGGCGCAGAGGGAAGATTTTTGCTTGTTGACCTCTTTGATGAGCTTACTTGATAAAATCAAGAGTCAGCAAGTTCACCCAAATTATTTTGAACTTGAACTTGTGCAGGAATTACATGATGGCAGATTGCCCAGTCAGCAAGCCGCCCACACCTCATCAAGAAGGGCCAGGCCCTGGGGTGGGGGGAGAGGGGGAGGTTTGTGACCACCCCACTGTCACCCTGCTTTTCTCAAGGGCTGACCAGTCCAGCCCTGTGACCCTTGCCTGCAGCTGACTGGGTACTGTCCACCTTAGCAGAGAAAGCAGGACATGGCACATTGCATCCATTTTCTCTAGTTTACATTTATTTAGTAACCACAGACCCACAGAGGAGCAGTTCCTGGCGTCCACCTCCCTTCACACATGTCTGACTCCAGCCAAACCTGATGAATGGCATCAGAGGGTGTTTCCCACTGATGCTCAGGACGTCTCTGGTGGCAGCGATGGGACGGCCGAGCCACCTGGACTGGAGTGCCTTCTCCCACAGGAGAGCCCAGAGGCCGTCTGGACAGAGCAGACGGGCTCCCTTTCCCACAGCGCTGCCCTGGCCTCCTGGGAGCTGAGCTTGATACTTGGTGGACGTGGGCCGAAAACAAATGTCAGCCAGGAATTCATTGTTGGAAACATGGAGCAGGGACAGCCCTGGAGGACCACCCAGGAAGACATGTGGTCCAGCCTTGCGGGCCACCACAGGAGGAGCGTTAGTCGACTCCCCTCAGGCCGTGTGTGTAACCAGACATGATGTCCTTGAATCCTGGTGGCAAGTCACCCAAACAGTCGAACCATTTGTTAAAGATTATGCTGTGTCTGAAGGGAAGAGGCTTCATTCTGTCAGCAGATACTTGTTAAGCGCCACTTGTGGGCCAGGCCCTAGGTCACCAGACCTCCAGAACTTGCACTTGGATATGGTGCAGGGTGTAAACCTCCAGAACTTGAACTTGGAGACAGGAGTGAAGGTAGAGAGCAGGGATCCCTGGCGGAGGTGGAGGCCTCCCCAAGCCGAGCGGACAGCGGGTGCCAAGGTGCAGAGCAGGAGGCTGGAGTGTGGAAGTGGCGGGACCGCTCTGCTGGGCAACGGGCTGAGGCTACTGGCCAGAGGGGCCCAGGTCACCGTGCTGGTATGCTTTCAAGGTCTGTGAACAACTCAAGCCTTCCACCAATCTCGCCCTGGCCAGATCTGCCTGAAGACGTGTGAGGGCCAGAGCCCATAGCCACCACCCAGCAGGAGGAGTGTGACCAGCCCTCACAGCTTTCCCCAGACCAAACGGTCTGACACCTAGGAATCTGCTTCCGGTCCAGCTGAGATGTTTTCGCCACTTCAGAGTGAAGGGAAAACCTGTGTCTTCTGGAGACAGTTCAGGCTTCTTCCTGAAGTAGGAAATGGCAACTTGGCCTGTATTCTTGCCTGGAAAATTCCATGGACAAGGGAGCCTGGTGGGCTACAGTCTGTGGGGCCTCAAAGAGTCAGACATGACCGAGCACACATGTGGGCAGGCTGCCTCTTCACTGGGAGGGGCCGATGGGCAACCCCTCGACAGCCTGTTACCCACTGTTAGACTCAGGGACAGGCTGGTTGGGTGGCAGGATCGGCAGAGAGAGAGATGGGTCAGGATGACTCAAGGGTCTCACTGAAGCCACCAGAGGGCACAAGCCAAGCATCCCTGGCAGTGGCTGAATGGAAAGGGGTGGGTGGCAGGCCCTGGGCAGGTCAAGTTGGGTTTTTAGAGTGCTCAGTGGGCATGCAGGTCAGCAGTTGGAAGGACCAACCTGCGTCTCAGAGACAGGATCAGAGAGGTGGGTTTGGGAGTAAAACACACATGCCGGGGAGGCCAAGGAGTATGTAAGGGTGAGGTAGGAGAGAAGGGGGCGGTCTGCCTAGCTTCTTGACACCTCAGCATAGCTCTCCTGGCCCTGGGCGTCAGAGGGATTCACAGAAGAATAAGGGGCTCTCAGACTTTGGCCTTCTGCTAAGTATTTTTCTAAAAAGTAAAATAAAGTTGTGGGGACCGTTTGAATAGTCATAGGAAAAGTAGTACAAACCTACATCTAGGTTTATTTCCCGAGATTTTTTGGATCTCCAGGTCATCGGGTCACAAAAGAGATCAGGTGTGTCCTTCCTCTTAGACTGAGGCATCTGGGCCCGAAGTCATGTAGAACTTTCCTGTTGCCTTTTGGGGACTGGAAACCAGTGCGTCCTGCTTTAATGCCCAGAGCTCTCCGTGATGGTGACCATAGGAGGCCCTAAGGGCTCTTTCCTGTCCCACTCTGGGGTTTCTTCCCCCTGTCCTGCTGCTCACACCCCGCAGTCAGCAGTCTCTTCTCCAGGTGTCCAGGGCGTCCCTCAGAGGCCCTCATCTTCACCTCACTGCTTGTTCAGAGGTTTCTGCCCACACCAGACACTTGAGGGTGCTGTGTTGAGGGGCCAGCCCCTGTCTCCGCACCGAGTGCCGTCTGTCCGCCACCCCACCCCCGCCTCTTCTCTGTGGTGGCTCGAGCGCTCAGTGCCAGCATGCACGTCTCACTGCTGAGTTCTCTCCCTGCCACAAGTCAGTGTCGCTGTCTCTTCTCCCGGCAGGAGCTGGTGGTGGCTCTGAGTCACCTTGTCGTTCAGTATGAAAGTAATTTCTGCACCGTGGCCCTGCAGTTCATGGAAGAGGAGAAGAACTACCCGCTGCCCTCTCCAGCCACCACAGGTAGGAGCACCGCAGGTGCGGTGCTGAGGTGAGGCCTTGCGGCTCGCTGGCCCAGGGACCCCGGTCTGAGCTGCCCGCAGGCCCCTCGTTCTGTGGGGTCCTGAGCCCACATGTCGAGTCCTAACCACACAGATAATCTGCAGTTCCTATCTTCTCCGAAGACTAGAAAGGGCAAGAAGGAGGGCCTCCTTGACCCCCTGGTTTCTTTCCTTGTTACTCCTTTTGGAAATCAAGTCACAGAAACCTCGAAGGGTAGGCGGTGCTGCCGTAGGGACTGGAGGTCATACTTTCTTCCCGTCACAGGTCTCTCATCAGTATTGCGTTAGGCAGCTCCCCATCTCACATTTACTGAATTATTTCTTCATTTGGGGCTGCCTCAGAGCACAGGCCACAGCACAGCCATCTCTGCGGAAAAGAGGCCTTGTGATCAGCCATGTGCCCACGGCTGCATTTAGCACATCAGGGAAGGCAACGGCCCACATGCCCCGGTGAGGGGCAGTCCAGGGGAGGCCAAGCCAACAGACAGCTGTCCCAGCCCGCCCCAACTCTGGCTCTGTTTGGTTTGGGGGCAGCAGCCACAGGCAGGTCCCAGAATACCTGGTGGGGGTCTGGGGGAGACCACTGTGTGGGGGCCTTTCTAGCTGAACTTTTACAGAATGCCAAGCATGGCTCAGGGTCATCTGCTCCCGCTCCCTTCACTGTGGTCATGATCTTGTCCAGCTGACCCCAGCATGTGGCAGAGACCCTGTTGAGCTGAAGGGCCCTGCTGTAGAGTCACATCATCCAGAAAGAAGCCACTATCACCTGCTGTCTAGCCGCCTCCGGCCCGAGCCCTCCATTCATTCACCCTCTCTCTCCTTCTCTCCTCCCAGAGGGTGGGAGTCTGACTCCCGTGCGGGACAGCCCCTGCACCCCTAGACTGCGTTCCGTGAGCTCCTACGGGAATATCCGCGCCGTTACCACGGCTAGAAACTTAAACAAGTCTTTGCAAAACCTGAGCCTGACGGAAGAAAGTAAGAGCCCAGAGGCTGGGTGCTCGAGTGGGGTGGTCGTGGGTCATCTTCTGGGACCTTTTGTTAGACGGGCCCCACCCCCTCCTGCCTGCCTGGACGTGAGCAGAAGTCCTGGTTCAGCACTGGGGGTAGCCAGTGATTGTCCTGCAGCCCCACTGGGCATGCCCAGTCCTAAGCCCCCAGCACCCTCCCTGAGCCCTGTGTCCGGAAGCCCAGCCCCTCCTGCAAGCCAGGAGATGGAGTGGGTGTGTGCTAACTGCCCCTCTCACGGCGGTGCCCTGCCAGCCGGTGGCTCAGTGGCCTTCTCCCCTGGGAACCTGAGCACCAGCAGCAGTGCCAGCAGCACCCTGGGCAGCCCCGAGAACGAGGAGTACATCCTGTCCTTTGAGACCATCGACAAGATGCGCCGCGTCAGCTCCTACTCCTCCCTCAACTCCCTCATCGGTGAGTCCAGCCTCCCTTTCTCCACCGGTCCCCTGGGCATCCACGGGTTCCCGCCTGGGGGGTCAGAGCTGAGACATGCCCAGTGGGAGGAGGAAGTGCGGATCGTCTTGCTGTGGCGGCAGGAACCTCACCCTTGGACGCTGGTCTGACCCAGGCCGTCTGGGGAGCCAGCCTTGTCCTTGGGCAGGCCGCAGGACTCCCAGGCCTGCAGAGCAGGTTGGTTCTGCCCTCAGGAGACGTTTGGGGTGTCATGGCCTGGGCGGGGAGGCTCCCAGCATCTGATAGGTGGTGTGGCCTCTGATGGTGCACAGGGCCCCTCAGAGGAGGCATATGTGAGGTTCAAGGTCAGAGCCCTGCTCCAAGGGTACAGATGGCCCTTCCCTACTCAAGTTCCCTGGCCAGACCCTCCCCTCTACCAACCAAGGACCCCCACCCCCACCCGCTGTGCTTTCACCTTCAGTCAGCCCAGCAGTTTCCTACTTGACTGCCTGGACACTGACATTTGAGCCAAGGCTCAGAGAGGTCTTGTGTTCTGCCTTGAGTGGGGACCCCCTGGTTCTGCTGCTACGCTCACTGAGAAATGGGAAGTTACCACGTATCCTCACTGCATAACCAACCGTAAAGACTTGGACCAATGTGTCACACCCCCACACGCGTGTTTTGTTCCCAACTTCAGGAGTTATAGACGAAGTTAAAGAGCCCAGAGCCCCTCCCCATTCCCCATACAAGGTTCCCACGAACTCCCGCCCTTTCCCAGGGTTTACATGTCGCGTCTGGTGCCGCACATCCCCTGTCCTTCAGCTGGTAGCTGTGTGTCCATGCTGTTCACCTGAGTCTCGTTTGCTCCCTTTCATGATCTGCTGCGACTCGCTTGTCCATTCTCCTGTTGGTGGACAGTAACCTTGCCCTGACTTTTCCTTCTTTCCTCCTTTTTTAAAAAGCAGACTCAGGATTTGGCCCCAGCTCCACCTCCTGCCCTCCCCGCTGCACTCAGCAATGCTGGGCTCCTTAGCCCCTGGGCTCCTCCCCTTGGCTGGCGAGCTTCGCCTCCAGCTACCTCATGGGCTGCTCCTCAGTCCAGTCACAGTCCTTAAAAGAAGCCTTCCAGGCTCCCCCAACCCCAACCCAGAATCGCCTTCTGCAGTCGCTCAACATCTCTCTCCGTCTCTCTGCTTTCCTCCTGAGAACTTTTCCCAGCAGACGTACGATGTATGTTCCCATTTATTCTGTCTGGTTCTGTCTCTGACCAGGGATGTCAGAGCCACAGGTGAAGGAACTTTGTCACCTGCCATAGCCCCAACCCCCCACATCCCATGCCAGGTATACAGTAAGTACCCGTAATGTGCACAGGCATGGGCTGCAGCAGACACCCTGCACTGTGACTCACATGGGGTCTGGCTCTACACAGAAGGAGACAGACCACAGAGGGTTCCGTTCCAAGGAGGACAAGCTCCTGTGCCCCCCAACACACATCTGGTCTAGTCAGGCCTCCCCATCTAATGGGAACATACAGATTCCTTGTGGTGTTGATCTGCATGTCCCTTGATTACAATGAGGTTGAGCTCACGTGTTCATTAGCCTCCCCTGCTCCCACTTCTGCAGTCACTTGCAGTATTAATTACCCTCCTATTTGGTTGGTACTGTTTACATTAGCGTTCAGTTCTTGGTGATTTGCTTGTTTCCATGATACTCCCTCTGCCTCTTGGCATCACATGACAGTGTTCGATGTTTCTGACTCACCAGTATCGTGATCTGGAGGGGCAGGGCAGTCCAAATGTGCTTGCCATCAGAAGCCACGAGATCAGTCCTCTGCTAGCCCTAGAAAGCCCTCAGGACTAATCCACAAGACGCATCTCCCTGGGGCCCGAAAGAGTCTAGATGACTGGAGGGTTCATAGCTAGTTGCTACCACCACCCTGCCCACTGCAGTATAGCCCGGAAAGGGCTTTGTCCTTGGTGCTAGCTTGGGGGTGAAGCAGTGGTGTTTCATTTGAGGCCACATGAGCTCGGGGGGCACAGCCCACCCCTCCCACCCCAGCCACATTCTGTGTCCTCCAGGGACTTGAGAGCCTTGTCACTGATTCCTTCCTCCATACTAAACCTGGTTCCTGAACGTTTTTTACTGGAGAAGACGGAATTTTATCTGTATATGGTTCAGATCTTTGAAAACTTCAGTGGGCAAGTTTTGGAGCTGGAAGGAGCGCTAAGGAGACGAAGTGACTGTGGGCCAGAGTGGGTATCCACCTGGTAACGCAGTGCTTACATAAGTGTTTAAAATTCATAACCAACACAGAATCCCATTACTGGTAACATTCGCCTGTTTAAAGCCAATTTTTTTCTTTCATTTCAACCAAAGAACAATCTCTTTAGCAATCTCTTTAGCCTCTTTGACTGAATATTGGAAAAGAGGTTTTCAAAACCATGGCAACCTAGGACATCCATTTATTCCCATCTTCCCAGAAAACCGGCCCCTCCCAGGCTCCCCCTTCCCCCGACTGTCTGCAGAGCACTGGAGGTCTCACATGCCGAGGGACGTGCTGTCCCCCCACCACAGCAAAGGCTGATCGCACGTGTCTCTACATGCCTGAGCGTGTCTGTCCGACGTCTGTGAATCTGCACTGGGACCTGGCTCTGTGTCACCACCTTCTGAAATCTTTGATGTCTCCCTCTGTGTGTTTCTCACCCACTCAGCCATTTAGCCCTACCTCCACATGTGTCCCCAGTCAGTTCTTTCCATTTCTAGGTCTCCGACCCCAGGACTAGGCATTGGCTTTTCACTCCCCACCACCCCTGCAGAGCAGACCCCACCACCACCAACAACATCAGCTCTGCACAGACCACCATCCAGCTGACACCATCACAGAAACTCATTTCCTATAAAGTCCAAGCTGTGGCCAGCACTCAGGGCCTTCCTACTGAGAGCTGCTTGACCTTCTTCATAGGCCCTGCCACTGCATGCACCACCCAGACCAGCCGCTGGCCCCTGGGCACCTCTGTCTTTACTCCCTTCCCATACCCGCCTCTCCATACAGCAGTGTCGCCCATTCCTCTCCACCCCGACTTTCTGTGGCGTCTCAGGAGGTCCCTGACCCATCAAGTGTTTTCATGTTATACACTTAACCCGCAGCATCACATCAGGCTATGACATTGCTGTCTTAATCAGCAGGTTTGGTAAAGCTGCTATTTCTTGCTCTCCCGTGTGGCTGGCAGCCTCTCCTCCCTTCATCACCTGCCCTACTCTCCCTCACCTGTCCACCCGTTGCCCTTCTGTCCCTCTCTCCCTCCCTCCGTCTCTCCCTCTCTGAGCCTCACCCCATTCTTATGTCCAGAGTCGGGAAGGGAAGGCCTCATGCTTGTGTCTCACATTGTCCTCCAGGTGAGACAGGGTGGGGGGGAGCCTTCTGAAAGGGTTGATAGATGCATTGCCCGGTCTACCCAGGGCTCCATCCAGTAAGCAAAAGAGGAGGTGGGCTCAGTCAGGGTTATGAAGAAGGGAAATGCAGAACCTCCAGATCTGGGGGCTGATTCCTGGGGAGGCACCCGGCCCAGTCCTGGGATAGAAAGTCAGGGTCGGTGACCCCTAAGACTCAGGCAACAGGTCACAAGTGACAGCTCTTGCCTCCAAGAGGTTCTACCTTCCTTCTCCAAGCTGCCCTGCCCACCCCCAGGGACTCTGGGACAGAGTTGGCCACAAAGCTGTGAGCAAATTTTCCTACGCCAGTGCCATTTAGAAAGTTGTGGCCATTGCTCTGAAAAATAAATCCTAAAACTATTAGTTATGATCTTTTATTACTTTTAGTCTAGACTTGAAAATAGGTTCTCAGCACTCATGGGGAGTTTGGTGAGCGCCAGACACTGCGCCCTGTCTGAGCTCGCTCAGTCCAGCAGCACCCACCCCACTCCCCCATCCCCTGAGGGGCTACACTCGGGGGGTCCGAGCTCTGTGCCGCACAAACACAGAACTTTCCCATTAGGGACAGCAGGTGTAAAATCAGGGCAGTTCACTAAACAGAGAGGCTGAGATGGGGTGGTTAGCGCAAGGAGAGCAGTGACGAGGGGATGGCAATTCCAGGCTCCTGTTCTGTTTTTACTAGTAAATCGTATACCATTCACTGTAGTCAAAGACAGTGACAAAAATTAGATTTTTTATTATTCCCTATTGGATATGAATCTGAGCAAACTCCGGGAGATAGTGAGGGACGGGGAGCCTGGAATGCTGCATGGCATTCCATGTCCATGGCGTCACAAAGAGTTGGACATGACTTAGCGACTGAACAAACAACAAATTGAATCAAAAACAGAGAGCTGTCAAAGTCTAAATCTTCTGCAAGAGAGTCAACGATAGTAATACAAACAGATTTTATAAAGTAAACGGTACCCCTTTCTCAGTACACAGTGCCACCCTGTACTCCTTCTGCATATTCATGCCAGAGGCCCCTTGATTAAGGTTCTCATGGGCCCCTTGGCCCCCACTGTTCCCTTCCTTTCCCGGTCTCCCTGTTACCACGTTTGTCATCTGTAGTCAGGCGGACTTTTACTGTGCCCGTCACAGCCTCTGTCACACAGGGAAGCTACTGCCCTGGTCAGTCTGAGCTCAGAAACAACAGGAGAGAGGTCTGCCCCGTGGCTTTGCTGAGCGTGAGGGGTCTTTGTAGGAACGTCCCATCTGTGGACCGCTTCTCCCGACTGAGTGAGCCACGTCCGTGAACAAGCTCCACCTCGTTCCCCCTGGCATTGTGAATCGGGACTGTCCGCAGAGCAAGTGTGAAGTCCTGTGGCCGAAGTGGTGGGAGAGACCTCCCAGGCCCAGCCTGTCGGAGGTCAACCTGTGCAGGCAGCTGTGCTCCTACAGAATCATTCAGAGGCCATGGCAGCTGTCGGCACCTTTTCCCACAACGAAGGTGGAAGGATAAGGTGATGGGAATTTTTGTAAATGCTCCCTGGAAGGTATTTCGTCTGTAGCAGTCACCTGAGGAGCAAGGCCACTTGCACAAACGAGTGAGAGGTCAGCCTCCTCCAGCTCCATCACACTGCAAACAGGAACCACAGTCGCTGTGGAAAGGCGGCCAGGGCCATGCCGCCTCCCATTACGAACGAGGTGTTGGGTGCAGCAAGCCAGGACTTGTCCGTAAGCATGGACGTGGGGCACACAAGAGAAACTGACCTTTACTCTGAACCTCCATTTCCCATCTCTCTTCTGTGATTTGAATGTCGTATAAAATTCATTCCCTTTGAACAATGGTGTCTGTCAAGAAACACTGTCCTCCAGTGGCCCTTCTTGTATTTAAATTCTTCATAACTAGAGGGACTTTCTAACCAGGGGCTGGCCGGTCAGATGACATGTGATCACAGCTTGTTTGAAATCCTCTTTTACTCCCTGTTGTTGAACAGGCGCTTTCTTTTCAACAAACCAGTTGTGCAGCTTCCTCCAAGTAGAAAGGATGCAGTGGGATGTGGCTGTCTTCCTCGGCCAGGCCTGCAAGGAAGTCCTGCCCCTTTCTGACTTTTCCTTTCAGAAAGATCTAGCCGCCAGAGGTGAAACTGTGTGATCAAGCCTGCTCACCACCTGAAATTTCTGAATCCCAGGCTCCTTAGCAGATAACAAAACCAGAACTTCCCATAATCCCACCTCTTTTAAGTGTCCACCCCCAGTGCATGCTTAGGTCATCAGAAGAGGGAGCTATCCCAGAAGGGCTGCCCCGCCTCCACCCCGCCCCCTCCCAAGCACACAGTGGCAGCTCCTTGTCATTAACAGCTCCTGTTTCTCTTTCCCAGGAGTTTCATTCAATAGTGTTTACACTCAAATTTGGAGAGTCTTGCTGCATCTGGCTGCGGACCCCTATCCAGATGTTTCTGACTTGGCTATGAAAGTGCTCAACAGCATTGCCTACAAGGTACGTGTGAAGGGTGCTCTTCACAAAGCTCTCAAGACCCTGGTTTTCAGTTATGAATATTCATGCAGAGAACTCCAGGCACGTTCAGGTCTCCACCATGGTTTAGAAACTTCGAACAAGCGTTTTGAATCCAGAGAACTCCGTGTGCACAGAGCTTGTGTTGGGGCATGCGTCACTGCTTCTGCTTGCCCACATCGGGTGGGGACGTCTGTGTGCCCTGTAGCGACGCCCTCTCTCCCATTCCCAGCACCGGTATTGTACGACGTCCCTTATTCATGGCCATTCTAACGAAAGGAAACTCTTCCAAGAACCAGCTTTGGTTTCATTAGTACAGTTGGCTCCTGCACAAACACAGGGGTTAGGGGCACCAGCCCCGACCCCCTGCAGCCTGTCTTATCCACACCTCCGCATCCCTAGATTGGATACTACCACAGCGGGTGTTTATTGAAAAACACACGTGTTTCAGTGGACCCGTGCAGTTCAAACCTATGCTGTCTGCGGGTCAGCTGTGTTTGTTGTTTTTCATTCTCCGTTGTATTGATACCAGCTTTTGGCTTTATTGCTTCATTTCTTCTGCTTACCCTGTTCAATTTTCTCTTCTGATTCTAGTTTCTTACGATGGAAGCTTAGGACATTGATTTTAGTCCTTTCTTCTTTAGGGACTGTAAACTCTCCCAGTCCTTCTTGTGAGCTCTGGGAATTACTTGACTTTTCAGTGGTTCGTTCCCCACCCTTATGAATTTCCACCCCACCCTCAAGCGAAAAGTAATCGCAGATTCAAGGAGCCTACCCTATAGACCCCGGAAGCCCTCCCCTCTCTGCCCTGCAGATCCCACCCACCCCAGCTTCCATGCCACTCCTGTCTGTCCCCTCTGCTTGCCGCACCGCCAGGCTCTCTAGGTGCCCTTACCCCCACCACAGCCGGGTCTGTGGGAGCTGCCTGCAGGCCAGGAGCTGGGCAGTGAGTTCCCTTCTCTCTGAGACCACAGGCCTGCAGTGCCCAGTGTCCGAAAACAGCTGTTTCTTTTTTCCCAGCTGGGCATGGCAGCCCACTCCAGTATTCTTCCCTGGAGAGTCCCATGGAACGAGGAGCCTGGCAGGCTACAGTCCATAGGGTCGCAAAGGGTCAGACATGACTGAGGCGGCTTAGCACAACGCACAGCACAGTCTTTTCATGAGTAGAATGATAGGGTGCAGCAATAATGGATGCCAGGAAGAAGCCTCTCATCGTGGCATTTTTGAAGATTTTTTAACTCTGATTAAATTTTAGGCTTACAGACAAGTTGCAAGAAGAGTACAGGGAACTATCGTCCCTTGTCACAGTTTACTTGCTGTGTCTGTGATTAGGTCCTCATCCGACCCTAATCACTATGCAGGGGTCGTCCACAGGCTGCCAGCTACCTGAACACAAGTGGCTCAGAATGTTACTTGCAGCTTCACTCCTGATCCGTTATTTTTTCTAAATTGGTTATCAAGCCGTCCCATTTGCTGCCACCTCACTGGGGTTAGCCTCCCACTTAGCCCAACCTCCTGCAGCACCTGGCCTCCTGCTGACACCATATTTGTTTGGTGTTTGATTCCTTCACCAACATATTTCTTCACTGGTGAAGTTCTGTCTTTTCCTTTTCTTGTCTGTGGCTGCTATTTCAGCTCCTGGTGGCATCACAAGTAGTAATAACACAGCCTTGTCACGTACCCAGTTTTAAACTGCTGTAGTAACCAAGTCCATCTTCCTCGAAGGAGCAGTGAGGATATTGCAGGAGCACTTCCTAGGTTTATCCCGGGCCTGTGGTCACACGTGTGACTCTCTCTGGAGGCAGAGACTCCCAGGTCCACAGTGTTCACTGTACTTCCTGCCTGTGGGCACTGCCAGCCTCATGCAAAAGTGCTGGGCATTACTGTTGGCCCTCTCGGGCTCACTGGGTGGTTTCTTTCACACGGACCTCCCCTTGACTCCAGTGAGCCCCTTGCCCACTTTCTTCATCATCCTACTGCGTGACTAGCCACAGAGGCACCTGAATGCTGTCCCATCCTGAGAGTGGGGAATCTTCTCCATGACTATAGAAAAGAGGCCAGTGAATTTTTTTCACTCTATAATACGAAACTAAGAAATAGTCCAATCATCTCCTTCTTCAACCAAGAATAGGATTGATTCAAAATTAAACTTTTCTAAAATACATGTTTGTTACAGCATATTAGGGTCCGTGCCCAAGAGAGGGAGGAAGTACAGTCTTGAGGAAGGAAATAGAGAAAAGGAAGGCAGTCCCAGCAAAAGGCATAGTGGGACTCAAGTGGGCCTCTGTGAAAATGAAGCCTCCCCGCCATGCCCAGTCCTGACCTCACTGATGCTAGTTCTCCTGCGAGGCTAAGGATTGATGGAGCCCAGGCCCCCAGGAGTGGGGCTCTGCCAACTACCAGCCAATTCATCACAGTCACCACCGTTGCTTGAAGTGAATTCTACCTGGGACTTAGAGTCCAAAAAGAAAGTTTACGTTATTTACCTAGGAAGTTTGGTTTACAGAAAAATTCCTTTCTAGATAGAGTCGTGTGTTTCATAGATGTCCATTCTCAGTGCTCTGGCTTCCAGGTCCTCTGCCTCGAGTTAGCCCAGAATTAACTGTGAACCATCCTTTGGGGAGTCATTCCTCATGCACGAATCCAGATCCTTGGTGTGCAGTTAACAGGAACTTCTCTGAAACACTCTCTCCCCCAAGAGAGAGCAGCCAAAAGGCTCCTTTGGTGTCCTGAAGCCTGACTGTGTCAGGGTCCAGTTAGGAAACTCCTGTCCTCATCACCCTCATCTCTGTAGGGTGTTTGCCCTGAATTAGACTTTCCCGAGCTCTTATGAGGCAGCGTGTTTCTGGGAGAAGATCTGCAGAGTAAGAAAGTGCTCAGAGCTGGAGACACAGCAGGCATCTTACAGTGGCCCAGGCTCCCATGACAGAGACTGCCCCGTTAACGGCAGGGGCAGGGAGCACAGGTGGGGCTGGCGTGTGCACGTGTGTGTGTATGTGGCCCTGCAAATCGCTTCTGTTTGCATTGGGCTAAGAGGATACATCTGAACTGGATTCTGACTGTTAACAAGATGTTTGCTGCCCTCTGAAGAGTTGGCCTGTAGCTGCGACCATGACCTCTCGCCACTGCCCTTCCTCTCTGGACTCATCACTTGCCTGGGACCTTCATCAAGCCCATCTGCTGGTCCAGTGACTCCAGAGCAGCATCATGGAGGGGAAAATGACAGGGCATCTCAACACCCTGAGAGCCATGGGCAAGGGTGCTCACGGTCAGTGATGCTCCCAGCCAGTGATGCTCCCAGCAGGGTCCTGAGGTCCCACAGACCCACGCGCCATCCTCCTTCATAACAGGCCAAACCTGACACCCAGCGGCACACCGGTGCTTCTGTGTTACCCTTTCCTGACTGTATGCGACCAGCCCAGAAAGGGGCCTCTCTGGAGGGTATCTCCCACACCTGCTCCCTGAGCAGCCTCTGTCCACACCAGTCTGGTGGTGACCACTGTCCACTCAGGCTCACCACTGCAGCTCTGCAGCCGTGGATGTTTGCTGCACAAATAGGAAATGTTAGACGAAGAAGCATCATTAAGCCTGAAACCCTACAGTCGATCACCAGTCACAGGGCTTCCCCAGCCAGTGGCTCGCCCACCTCTCAGGATTTCTAGAACAGAGGCAAAACTAGAGCTGTGTGTGGCAGCCATCAGTGTGAAGTGCACTGAAGAAGCACGGCTGTCTTCTTTGCCCTCAAGGCCGAGAGAGAACAAGCCAGGGTTGTGCCGCCTCCGCCCCCGGAAAGAGCGAGGAGGCTGAGTCAGTCACCCCCAGCCCACACCTTCTCTCCTTTCGAGCCTCCTTGGATGGGGGCCTTCAGGATGGGGGTCCCTGGGGAGATAGCGCCGTGGGCCGCAGCTCAGGCAATAGCAGATCCTCTGGGCTTGGGGAGGCTTTGACAGGTCGTGGATTCTGCTAAAGGCTGTATTTCAATCCAGAGTCTTTCTCCATCACCTCCCACTGATTTCCTGGAAATTTTGAAGAGGCACCTAGTTTCTTAGCTTAAATTTCTTTTCTCCTTTTAGACCTCTTAAGGAATCGTTTGGCTCTCAGGCTTTGTTGGGGTGTGTGTGTGTGTGTGTGTGTGTGTGTGTGTATGTAGGTCAAATACTGTAAATACTAGAGCAAAACAAACATGAACAATACAACTTTTATAATTCAGAAAACAAAAAAACAGCCTTTTTAATAGGCTGGTTATGATCCAGTTCTACCTGTTTTCATTTCAAAGTGAAGGCTTATCTGGAAAACATTGATAGTATGTTGGTGGTTTTGTTTTCTATAACTTTCTGCCTGTGGGCTGAACATAGGTATGGCCTTCATAACTGCCAAGAGAATGATCCAGAATGGGAGGGTCCTCCGTGAGTAGCCAGGGTTCTCCTGGAGCACATGATCATGGGAGAGAGGGCACAGACCTGGGTCTCATCTCTGTTCACAAAGTGCTGCCCCCAGGAGGTTGTTTTGAGCCTGCCCTGAAATGCAAAAGAACAATGAGGCTAAGCCTGGGCAGGCTCCTTCCAGAGCGCCAGCTCTGCCCAGGAAGCTGCTCCTGCCAGGGGAGCTCCTGCCCAGTGGGCGCCTGGGCTTGCCCAGCCCTCATTAGTCATGACGCAGTTTTGTAACGTGTTTGTCACATGGGCGCGGGGAGGGGGGGGGGATGCATCCCTGGAGACTCACAGGAGCAGGTGAATACCTTCCAGAAGAGCTACAGAATATCACTTTACCTACAGGGTGGCATTTCAGGGGAAATTTTCAAGTAGGACCTTCCATTCCTGTGAGATTTCCTCCGCCAAAAGCCCTTTTCTGTGACTTTGAAGCCACTCAAAAGCAGCCACCAACCTCTGCTTGTCTTGTAGCCTCAGGTCGTCACAGTGACCACCCCCTCACTTGTCCCTTTGCTCCTTCAGGCCACAGTGAATGCCCGGCCTCAGCGCATCCTCACCACCTCCTCCCTCACGCAGTCGGCACCTGCCAGCCCCACCAACAAGGGCATCCACATCCACCAGGCGGGGTGAGTGGTGGGTGGCCCGCCCCCCAGGGTCTGGGGAGGTTCCCAACACAGCCTCCCCCGCCCCGCCAAGTCTGCAGGTCCTCTCTCACTTATCTGAGCCCCATAGGATCCTTTCCTACCTTCATCTGCACAACTGTTCAGCAAAAGCTGAACTGAACCTGACTCCATTCAAGATTTTAGCAGAGGGTCCATGTCTTCCAACGAGTGACCAGCAGATTGGAACCCTCCTCGTAATCAGTGTTCACAGGGCTGTGCACTGGATCCTAGTGGAGCACATGTGCCCTGCACCCTCCTAGGGCTGACTCACAGCCCTGACCAAGCTTGCCTCTGGCTACACTGGTTTTCAGGGGAGGATGGTTCTTAGAACCTGTTCTTAGAATGGTTCTTAGAAACTGGAAGGGGTCATTAATTCAGCAACAGCAGTTCAGGTTTGGAAGTCACATCAGCAAGTCAGGTGATTGAGGCTGTTCCAAGCTGGTGACCCTCAGCCTATTCCCAGGATCTGGGGGTGAGTGGGACCAGTGGAGGTTGCTTGGGGTTTGGTGTCAAAGGAATGGGCTCTGGATAAAACGCAGTTTCTTCTTCCCCAACGGCAGAGGTTCCCCTCCAACATCCAGCACAAGCAGCTCCAGCCTGACCAACGATGTGGCCAAACAGCCCGTCAGCCGAGACCTGCCTCCAGGCCGGCCGGGCGCCACAGGCCCTGTGGGGGTGCAGTACACGCCCCATTCCCACCAGTTCCCCCGGACGCGGAAGATGTTCGACAAGGGCCCAGACCAGGTACAGATGTGGCTCTAAACACTAACTTCCATCAACATTCATTTACACCCCATGGGTGGGTGTGGTCTCTGCAGCTAAGTTAAACAAGGCTATTCAGGAGAGGGAGGAGTTGGCACCTTTGTGTGTCCGGGTTGCGAGAAAACATACTAGGGTGGACTCGGAAGCTGGGGCCTTGGGTTTTGTCGATGCTGCTTGCTGCTGTCCCAGCCAAGTGGACACAATATAGAGAGGGCATTCTGGATACACCAGGGATGCATCTCAGCTCACCAGTGACCAGCGATCTTAATAGGAAGGTCACAGCAGCCTGCAGGCTGACTTTGGAGCTGGAGCAGGTGTCCACACCTGCTGCTAGCCCCGCCCGCCTGGCTTCGGAGCCGCCTGCTCCCCTTGCCTCAGTGGCCAAGGGACAAAAATGGCCACAGGCACCTTTGTCAGATTTAGCCTCCCAGCTGGACTCTGCCTGAGTCAGCCAGGCAGGAGTGGCTGACCCACAGTCCGTGAGTCCTGGCCCAGCAGTGCTGCAGTTCCCCCTGGCAGGCAGGAGGTCGGACCTTATTGCTGACCCCATCTCTCTGGGTAGCAGAGACTCCTCTCTGAGGCACTTCTCCTGCCCTGTCATGTGCAGTGAGGCCAACCCCTGCCCCGCCAGCCCAGCCCACATTGGTTCTACAACAGGGAACAAACTGACCCACCACAGCACCAAGTGTTTTAAGTTTTAATGTTTAGAAGTCCCAGGTGGCCCGAGCTCTGCTGCGCCCTTGTAGAGGAGCCACAGGGCAGGCCAAGGTCCTGGGTGTATGACTGGCCCAGTGGGAGCGACAGCCCAGGGACCAGGCAGCCCCGTGTGGGGCTGCTAGACCCAGTGCTGAGGACCGTCAGCCCAGCCTACCTCGGCCATTTCCAGGGGACACTCCATCTCTTTGCACAAACTCAGAGCCCTGTTTTGACAGGGTTCCTTGGTCACCAGGACACAGAAGTGAGGGGACCATAGAGATACCGTCCTCAGAAACCTGACCGCTGACACCTATGCCTTGGTCTCCAGAGAGGGACTGTCTCAGGCTCACAGAGAGGGTTGGGGCTGACATGACTAACTCTGTTTCTGTCTTCTTCTCTCCTCTTTTCCAAACACCCCAAAGACCACTGACGACCCAGACGATACTGCCGGACACAAAAGTTTCATCTCGGCCACGATGCAGACAGGGTTCTGCGACTGGAGCGCGCGGTACTTTGCCCAGCCTGTCATGAAGGTAGCCATGCGTCGGCAGCTCTCAGGGTTTAAAGCCAAAATTCCCCAGCCGGCACTGCCCTCGTCTCCTCAGCAAGCGAGCATGGGCCTCCAGAGTCCTGGCCTCAGGCCTGGGTGTCTGAACCCTTCTGCTCGGAGCTCAAGGTCTGATCCCCACTGGCTTGCTCACTGTGACCCTCAGGGGCCGTGACTCCCACCAGCCCACATGCCATTACGCAGGCCTGGCCCTAAGCCATGGAGTGGGGCAGGCACAGGGCTGCACAGGGCTCTGTTGTGCCCACTGGCCTCCTGTTCCACTAAGCATGGCTGTTAAGGGGACACCAGATTGCTGTCATGGAAGCTGGAATTAACGGTCAAAAAAACAGCAAAAGAAACTGACTTCACTTACCTGCCTTTCTGAGCTTGCTAATATAAAATGTGTCATTTTGTCTTGATAGGCAAGGTCACCCAGGAGCTCCCCAGGTTTAAGCCACTCCTGGCTTCAGGGACTGTCAGACTGAGCTAGCTAGCTAGGACTAATCTGACTTATTCTGGGACACTGCCTTCCAGGTTTGATGATATGACATGTCCTTTGGCTGCAGACTTGGGCCACACATTCAGGGTGCCAGGATAGGACAGGGTGGCGCTGTCAAAACAGAATCTTGGTGCCCATCTTTTTGCAGGGGCTCATTTTAGACTTTGATGGTCTAAAGCACGTTCTTACCTTCCTTTCCCCTCATAGATAATGGAAAATTGAAAACTGCAGCTTATTCTTACTTATATATCAAGCTATATATCCAAGAAATTTCCAGGAAGAGTGTTTGGACTATTTTACAGCTTTTCTCTCACTTTCCTGTTTCTCTGTAATGATACTGGCCTTTGCCAATTACAGCACAGAATAATGGTTGTCAGTGCCTGAGGCAGGTGATAAAGAGAAGCAGTCTCAGTAGCAAAAACTAGAATCCATGTAAATGTCCAGCAGGAGGAGAATGGTTAAAGAAGGTTGAAGTGCTTGATATAATACTACTGGAGCTACTGAAAAATAAAGCTTCGAAATTAGTAACTTAAGAAAATGCTCACAATAAAATTTCCTTAAAAGGGAAAAGAAACAAGACATAAACTGGCCACGAGATGACCAGAGTTTCCACACTTAGCAGACAGCACCTTTATAGTCTGGAGCTGGAAACGGCAACCCACTCCAGTATTCTTGCCTGGAAAATTCCTTGGACAGAAGAGCCTGACAGGCTACTGTCCATGGGGTCACAGAGAGTTGGACATGACTGAACGACTGAGCATGCTCCTTTCTATCAGGGGAAAAATACATTGAAGAAATGATGCCAGGAGATCACTGAGGCCTGTTACAGTCAACCAAGTGTGTTGTCCAACCTGGGTCCACCTGCTCCCACTGATCTCTCGGGCTTCTCTGGCTGAGGATGGAGAGAGTGGGCAAACACGAATTTGTCCCAGGAGATGGTTCGTTGCTGGTGCTATGGGTAGCAAGTCATCCTTTAGATCTGTGGTGCATGCTGTCTGCTTTGAAGTTAAGATGGGTGACTCTAGTCTAGTAGTAACACACGTTCAGAATCCATGATGCAGTCTTCTGCTTCAGGCAAGCGTGGTCAAGCGACACAGACTCTAGGTGGCCGGTCCACCATCTCACTGAACTGCGATGACTGTAAGTCACAGAAGCTGCTTGGCAGGATGCTGAGCCGCTGTTCTCGGAGTCTCTGGGCATGCCTGTTCTCAGTTCTTCCTGTGGGAAGAAGTGACATAGGTAATCCAAGACGCATTTTTCTGCAACATAGACACAAACTTGACTTTTCCCCTAAGGATCCGCTTTCCTTTCCTAGGCATTGGGTGCTTAGATCACAGGCGCCCTCTGAGCACACATCAGCTGACCTTGGAGGAAGGCTCCTTGGGCGAGGGCTGCCGTCTGTAGGGACCCCTACACATGTGTTCACATGTTTCACTCAGGTGCTGCCCACGGCCAGCACCTGCTCTGGGGCTGAGCCACGCCTCCCTTTCTTTCCAGCGAGATCCCCTGCCTTTGTGCTCCTCTGTGTGTGTTCAGGCTGGGAGTGTGTCTGAGAATTCCCGCTGGGGAGGGTCCCGCGTGTCAGTAGCCTGGAGGATACAGAGGCTGTGAGCCCAGTGGTCTGTCCCGGTGCATCATGCTGGCTCCCAAAGTGGACCCTGCAGTGCAATGAGGGGAGAAGGGTCCCCGCAGGATGAAGTCAGCTCTCACTGCAGAGCCCGCGAGAGGAGCCAGGAAAACAGTTGCTGCATGCGTGTTCTTTCTGACTCGCCATGTTTGTGATAACAAATTCCCATTGGATGTAGCTTGAAATGACAAGCTCAAGGTGTTATGGTTGAAAATGAAGTTGTTACAGTGAGTTTTGTCTGTAGTCCCTGTTGGGGTGCTTAGGACTCAAGTGATTTTTCTTTTACTTTAATTAGAGACCTTTTCCAAACTTTAGAAGAGGACATGTTTAATCTCATTGCTTTTTTAAAAAGTTTTATTACTTTTTCCAGGTGTTACTCATAAGGGCCTGCTTTTATTAATTTAATTAATCATTGAATGACATGTTTGTGCAATAAAATGCATTAGGAACTTTTTTATTACCCTGTTTAATATGCAAATTAAAGATAGCTCAAGGCTAGGATTGTACCTCAGAAAGGACAGAAGAACCCCAAACTCTAAATCACTTCAGAGGTAAGCATAGGAAACTATATTTTCACCAGATAACATAATTATGCCCAATATTTACAGTCACATACAACTAATGGTTAGTGGGATTGAATACTCAAAACATGACTAAAATGACAGTTTTTGCTGACTTTTTATCATTTCACAGTCAGATTTCTTACAGGTCTGTGTGACCAAAAAAACTACCTTCTAGACTGTTCTCCTTTGATTGATGGCACCCCCTCTCTCTTCTCTGGTTTGGTTTCCAGAGTTCATGTCTTACTTTAGGCAGGATATTAAAAATGGTCTGTCTTGTGCTGAAAAAGTAGAGGCATACTGAAATTTGTTCTGATTATAAAAATAATATGAATTCTTTTTTCATTCTCAGGTTGTTAAATTTCAAAGATTGATTTCTAGCAAAAGGATGAATTACCAGGGGGTATAGGGTAATAGAAAGTCTCACACACTATGGGTGGCTGGTGAAATACTAGCTTGGTATAGGGCAGTTCAGTAGTAGCTATCTAAGCTATAAATGGGTAGGCCCTAGAAACCAGCAGTTGAAGAAAGAAATGGCAACCCTCTCCAGTATTCTTGTCTGGAAAATTCCATGGACAGGAACCTGGTGGGCTAGAGTCCATGGCATCACAAAGTCAGACACAACTGAGCACAGCACAGAAACCAGCAATCCCAGTCTGAGAAGCAGATCGTAAAACCACTACTGTACATGGGTATGTAATAACTTGTGTCAAGAAATGCTATTACAGATTATTTGTTATAACACAATTTTGAAAACGAAAAAGAGAATATTAGTAAGGAGACAGTTAAAAATGATTCATCTGTGCAGTAGACATAGACATTAGTCAGTGAGCTCCATCCCTGTGTGAGGCCTTAATGGGATGTCCTTGATATAGTAGATCAAACAACACGATGGTCCAAGACACGTGCACAGACGTTGTGGTTCCCAGATTTGTGCAAGCGTCAGAGGAAACTTGGAAGGTGCTCTTCATGTGATTACTTCTAGAAGGTAGGACGGAATCAGGGCAAGAGACTGTCCTTTTTACATTATATACTTCCAGCTCTTTGAATTTTTTTAAAAGAACAATTGTTTCATAATTCAGGACAGATTAAAATATAACATTTAATTACAAAAGGAGCTTTATAAAAAAATAAGAACGAATACTTCTTGTACTTCTATTTTGTTGTATGGAGGCAACATTACTCTGTTACCAAAACCAGTCAAAGACATTAAGAGAATAAAAATCTACAAGCCAGTATTCTTCATGAACATGGACCCAAAATCTTTAACATAATATTCATAAATAAAATGCAGCAGTACATAAAATAGATTCTACACTGGTGACCAAGTGGATTCTATCCCAAGAATGCAGAATTTATTCAGCACTTTTAAATTACTCCTATAACTGACCATATCAACAGACTAAAGAAAAACCATATGATCATCTCAGTAGCTACAGAAAAAGGATTTGATGGAATTCAACAGCCATTCAAAATAAAAACTCCTAGCCAACTAGGAATAGAAGGAAACTTCTTTACTCTTATACTGGGTGCCTACAGAAAACCTACAGTTAACATATTTTCACTGATAAAAGACAGTGCTTTTTCTCCAAAACCAAGATGTCTAACCTTAACCATTCCCATTCAGCATCCTCCCAGAGGTCTTAGACAGTAAGGCAAGAAAAGAAAATGTGTACACATGGGAAGGGTAAAATAAAACTCTATTCACAGACAGTGTTGTACGTGTAGAAAACCCTAAGTAATCTGAAAGATGCTGCCGGAATAAGTGAGTTCAGTAAGATTGTAGGATACAAGGTCATTATACAAAAATCTGTTTATTTCTGTATGAACGATTGGAAATTACAATAACATCCCCTCCCCCAAAAAAAACATGAAGTACTTAACTACAAATTTTAAAAAAAAAAAAAAAAAAGCAAAATCCAAATGGTGAAAAATGAAAAACCTTGATGAAAAAAATCAGAGAAGACTTAAATCAGTGAAGACCACATTCATGGGTTGAAAGACTGTGAAGTTCAGATGTCAGTTCTCCCTAAACTGATGTATATAGAGCCATGCAGTCTGAATCCAGATCCCAGTAGGCCTTTTCTTTTCTTTTTTTTTTAAATTTACTTATTTTTAATTGGAGGATAACTGCTTTACAGTATTGTGTTGGTTTTTGCCATATATCAACATGAATCAGCCATAGGTCTACATATGTGCCCTCCCTCTTGGACCTCCGTCCTGGCTTTTTAATCAGCAAGCCTATTCTACAAATTTATGAGGAAAAGCAAAGAAACTAAAGTAACCAAAACAATTTTGAAATAGAACAAAGTTGGAGGACTTTTGCTGCCTGATTTCGAGATTCACCATAAAGTTAAATAATCAAAACGTGGAATTGGTGAGAGGACAGACACATAGATCAATGGGACAGAACAGAGTCCAGAAACAGAGTCACATCAGTACATCCATTGATTTTCCATGGAGGTATGAGAACTCTTCAGTTCAATGAAAAGAAGGTGTCCTTCCAGCAGAGTGGCACCGTGGTAATTGGACACCCATTTGCCAAAAGTAGAAATTCAATCACTCACTCACACCTTGTACAATAACTCACTCCTTAAATGTGAAGCTTGGAAGCGTGAAACTTCTGGAAGAAAATCTTTCTCACCTTGGGTTAGGCAGTAGTTTCTTTAACAAGGCACAAAGAGCACAGGCCTCACAAGAAAAAGTGGCAGATTGATCTTCATCAAAAATTGGTAACTGCTTTGTGAGTAATCCTGTTAGGAACACGAAAGCAGGAGCCACAGACCAAAAGAAAATTAAAAAACACATACCTGATTTAAAAAAAATCTTGTATCCAGTATATATAAGGAATACTCAAAATTCCATAATAAGGAAACAGGTGGCCCCGTTAAACACAATGGGCTACAGATCTGCAGACACTTTACCATAGGCAGCGAATAAGCTTGAGAAAAGATGTGTAGCGTCAGAGCAGTTATTCACAAGGGAAGTCGAGTTACCACAATGAAATAGATACTGCACATCAGTTAGAAGGGCTAAAATTTTCAAATCTATCAATACTAAGTACTGGCAAAGGACGCAGAGCAGCTGAAACTTTCATACTTTGCTGGTGCAAAGGCAGAATATTCAAGCACTTTGGAAACATGTGGCCCTTCCTCATAAATTAAAGACATACTTACCATAGAGCCCAGCAATCCTACTCCTAGATATTCACCCAGGAGAAATGAAAACTGTTCATTCAAAAGCCTGTACTCGAATATTTACAGGAGCTTTATTCATAATCACCAGGAACTGAGAACAACCCAGATATCCTTCCCTGGGTGAATAAACTGCTAGAATATTTCATATGATGAAATACTAATTCACCAATGTTTTCTAAATAAACTGAAATATACACACTATGGGTGAATTTCAGCTGTGTTATGCTCAGTGAAAGAAGCCAGACTTAAACTGTACAGTTCATTTATACAGCATCTGGAAAAGGCAAAACAAAGCTACAGCGATGGAAAACAGAGGCAGTGCTGGACTTGGACTGGGCAGAGGGCCAGACTCCAGAGGGCGTCTAGCAGTTTGGGGTGAAGGAACTATTCTACATGTCCATTGTGCGTGGTTACATGACTATGGGGCCTGTCAGAACTCAGATTCAGTCACCCTGATGCTTTGTGAGGTGTGGTCACATGATAAAAAGGCCTGTATTTAGGTATCAGAACCTACAGTGAATTCCGATCTGCCCTTCAGAGCTTCTTCCTTAGCAGTCAGTGGCCTTCAGCTTTGTAACTCCTTAGACGTCACGCCCAGAGGAGACCAGTCAGCCCACAGCCAGTGCACTCTCTCCCGGCACTGCTGACTCTGTCATTGTTTGGGGAGGGCGGTTTGTTGTTAAACAAGGTCTCTGTCCCACTGCAGAACTTGCTTTGTTTCTGATAGGAACCCAGGAAGCTCTCTGGTGGGGACTTCCATGACCTCACGAGCCTTCCAGAGGTCAAGCTTCAGTCCTGATAGCCACGTGCCTGTTGTGGATTTTATCCCATGCACTTGCACCCCTTTAAATTCAGAAGCATTGAGGGTGTGCCCTGTGTTTCACAAATCCATTGTATGAGGACCTGCTCACCTGGCAAGGCCTGCCATCAGGCTTCTGAAACCCTCTGGTCTTCCTTTGTTCCCGGCCCAGGCTGCCCCAGTGACAGGTGAGGAACAAGGGGGTTGCCGACACCAGCCTTCAGCTGTTGGCTCCACGGGAGGCCTCAGGAGGTTTCAGCATCATAATTGGTTTCTGTCTGAGGAGAAGCCAGGTGTTAGGAATCCTCAGCATGTCATGATCCTAACCATGTAATACTATTAGCCTCACCCACATCCCTCCAGCTCTGCCGGGAGGGAGGCTCAGCACGGTCTAGGTCTGGGCTTCTGTTTACCCAGAAGCTTCTTTTCAGCCTGCAGAGCCACATGGGAAGGGGAGGGGCAGGGCACTGAGCAGATAGTTAAGAAGAGCTGAGCAGGAATCAGTCTGGTCCCTCCACCCATCCTCGTCCTTCCTGGCCGGCTGACGCCTGCTGCTTCTCACAGCTTCTGCTCTCTCCCTCTCTTCGTCTCTCTCCACCCACACCTCCCACACTGTCCCTCTGCTGCCCGCCCCCGCTTGTCCTCGTGCTTCGTGGTGATTGTCCCCAGGACGGTCTGTGTGCTGGTTCCTGGGCTGCGGTTCAGTTCAGTTCAATGCTGCGACTCCTTCTCTGAGCTCAGCGGGGCCACTCCCCAGAGCTCGCTGCTTAGGACTCAGCCCACGGCAGTGGTGCCTGGCTGTGTGGTGGAGGTCAGTCTCTCTGAAGCCGCAGGGCACATGTGGCCATACTCCCATGCACAGCTGCCTCCTGCCCCCTTCCTTCCTCCTGTCTGCCCTCACCACACAGAGAACTTCCTTTCTCTCTGTCCCACTCCCTCCCTGCTTCCAGACCCTTCCTCTAAACCTGCAGAAACCAGAGCTTCATTCTGGTTCTGTCTGTCTTTTCATCTGGAGGCTTTCTTTTTTTCGCTCTATGTTATTGGTTATCTGTAATTTCTTTTCCAATAATCTCTGGATTGTTATGAGACAAAACCAACTGGTAAAAACCCACCATCTATCCCAAGTGCCTTCGTGGGGTTATGTCTACAACACTAACTGCTCTGGAGGCCCTAGGTGACTTTTGTTCTGTTGTCTCCATGTCAGGATATCTTCGCTGTTTTGCTGGCTGTGGGTTTGTGATTTTTAAGAGAAAAAAGACAGGATTGTAGCAGTGGAATTCGGGAACACAGACCCCTCTGGTCTGGGCACAGGGGTGAGATGAGGTTGTTTGTTTGTGATCAGAGATAACACGGAGCATTTGGGAAGACACAAAAGTGCTCTGTGACCGTTTTGTGTAGTAACTGCCTAAATCGTGACCTAAACTGCTTCCCATCTTCTCGGCTGTGCTTGCACACAGGCAGGTGCACCTGAGCACGCTCACCGTTCTTCATCCTGATGCTTACTCCAGCAGAGAAGAGGACTTTAAAATATTGGATATGGCTCCCTCTGCCTATGCAGTGTTACCTGGCCAAGTATGAGGCAGGTTAGCTCTCAGCCAAGTGGAAGTAGGGTTTTTCCTAGTTTACTTGATTCCTTTTATATTTGAGAACTTTACAGGTCTGAGTTCTCAAGCAGGTGTTAGGCAAGTTGACTGTATGACGAAGGAGATACATCATTTTTACACAACAAGTGATTATGTTCTGAATATAGTAAATTTAAATCCTAACTTACTGTTTGCTAAGTGTGGCCCTCTCCTAGACATGGCCCATATGCGTGCACACCGGCCATGAAGCAAGAAGGGCCCTTATCCAGGAAAGGGGACTGTTCCAGCTTCCACATACTTCATATGCAGAAGCTGATGGAGGGCAGCAGTTCCCAGGCATAGCTTCGAAGCTCCTTCCTCACTCTCCACCCACATGGAGTCTGATGCCAGCTTTGCCCCTTTGCTGTGTTAGATGGATCCTGGCAGGCAGTGGCTCCTGCCCGCCTGGGGTTAGAAGGCCCTGCCCTCAGGCCCAGGCTGCCTCTCCAGCCCCAGGGGGCAGCACTACCATGCCTGCTGCCCTCTGTCACTTCTCATAAGCGCGTTCATCTTCTAACCAGAGGCTTCATTTCCCTTTGGCATCAGAATAAAAGCAAACCTCTATGAGTACACCACATCTGTTTCTGATTTTGCATTTAAGGGTACAAAGGAGTCAATCTAGTGTCCAGCACAGCAGAGCCCTTTATGTTCCCTCTTGCAGGAAACACCTGGCCCTTGTCCCTGCACCTCCCCCTCAAATTCTGTCTGCTTTGAAAGCAGCCCCCTTGCTGCCCTGTCAGAGTGTGACAACTTCTGGCCTCTACTATTGGGCTGTTGGAGGCAGGGGCTTCCTAAGTCTCTGCTCCACGTCCCCAAGCCAGCCAGCCCTCCCCCGGGTCCCGGGTCCCAGAACCTCCACACCCAGCTGTCAGCAAGGGCCAGTGCCCCCAGCACAGGGAGGGAAGCAGGTTCGGGAGCTTGGTGACCACCCTCTAACTTTAAGGGTCTGCTCTGACTGCTGTTGGGCACTGGACCAACCAGAGAACCAGGTTTCTTCTGCACCTGCACAGGGGGAACCCTCTCATTTGGAAATAATTGTCTTAATTTTTTTTTTTTTTTTTTTTGCTGGAGATTCCGGAAGAGCATGACCTGGAGAGTCAGATCCGCAAGGAGCGGGAGTGGCGGTTTCTGCGGAACACCCGTGTCCGGAAGCAGGCACAGCAGCTCATCCAGAAGGGTAAGGAATGTCCCCAGGGGCCACCGCGGGCAGTGAGCCGGCCCCCACTTGCCCTGGTGCAGGCAAGGAATGAGGCTGGCAGAGATGCGCCAGGGAAGAAGGGGTGCCACCGTGGGGCATGACTCAACTGCCCAGGAAGGCCTTGTCCCCGGGGACTCTGTGCCTTTGTCCCCAGGGAGACATGGAAGCTCTCTGGGATCATCGTCCAAGGAAGCTCTTGTCTGACTAGCGGCCTCTGGAACAGTCATGATTTCTACCTTTTGTCATTTCCAGAGAGAAGGGAGCAAGCCCTCCGCAGGCCCTGGGGTCCATAGCAGGGTGGCCTGTGTCCCACCATGGGGAAAGAAGACAAACATCAGGCCCTGGTTGTATTTGTCTGGACCCCACATGGGCCCCAGATAATTGCTCCCTGTTACCCCAAGCCTGTGTATCAGTCACATTTTGACCAAACCTTTTACTAAATTTGCCAACAGGTGCCCTAACTGCCCACTTTGCATACCCTCCAGCCCCACCCCACCCCACCAGTGTGGGGACGTGGGCTGCCAAAGGGAGGGCTGCTGGGTCATGGGTCCCCCTTATGTCAGCTGCAGCAGCCCCCTGCCCTCAGGCACTGAGGCCAGGAGGGAGGGGGCAGCCAAGGGGCTCCACCCTGTGGTTAAGACAGGGCCAGAGCACTGGGCAGCTCCCCTGCCCAGGGATGAGCCTTCTCCTCCCTCTTTCCCAGCAGTACAGCCCCCAGGGCCCAGGAGCCAACTCAGTCCCACAGCTGTGGGTGGGCTAGTCTTCCAGCTCTGCCTGAGCCCTCGTTGCTGGGCCAGCTTTGGGCAAAGGACTGGGTACTGTACAGAGTAGATAAGCAGACTCCTCATGCTTTTGTGGAATTATTTTCATGACCTTCTCTCCCTATAGTGTCAAATTCCCTTGGTTATTAAGGGTTACTTTTTTAATTTTTTTTAAATTAATTTATTTATTTGGCTGTGCCAGGTTTTACTTGCAGCAAGCAGGATCTTTTTATTTGTGGCGTGCAGCATGTGGGATCTAGTTCCCTGAACAGGGATCGAACCTGGGCTGCCCGCATTGGGAGCATGGAGTCTTAGCCATTGGACCACCAGAGAAGTTTTTTGTATTATGGGTTACTTTTTAAAGTTGCGGCTGAGGACCCATGAGCCCAACCCTACCTGCAGGCAGCCTGGAGTCGGGATCTCATTCCTGGCCCACCTGCCCAGGCCTGGTGCCCCCTGAGCATTTCCAGAAGCAATGCCATTTCAGAAGCACTTTGAGTGCGTTCACGGTGCTCTCACTGAGATGCTCAGGTCACATTCCATTAATGCAGGGTCACTTCTGCTAAAACCAATCTTGGTTGTTTGTAACTCACCTCTGTGAAGGCGCATTCTAGATGTGAAGCCCCCAGGGATGTAGAATTCAGAGTCTGCCAATTTTCCCAGGAGAGCTTGAGCCGCCCAGCTTGATAGGAGCTCTTTGAATTATGATGTCAAGGACCTATTTTCTTGGAAGTCCATGGTTCTTTAGAACCCCGGGCCTACCGAAGGGGACAACAGGACGAATTGGTTTCCCTGTACCCACAGGCGGCCTGGGAGCCAGTCTGCTGCACACAGCAAACATCTGAAGGCAGTAAAGGCCACACTCTGGGCTGGTGTTGCTTCAGTCAGCATCACACAGGGAGTGAAATTAGAGCTGGTAATTTGAGAGCCAACCAGGTTTTGCAGACAGAAAAGAAAAAAATCATCTTTGTAAATTAGGGTCAGGGGTTCTCTTTTCCAGTCTTTGTGGGAAAAAGATCTGCTTGTCTGACACACACCGAAAGGAACTGCTGAGTTGCTGGAGACCTTGGCAAGTGAGCTTGCAGGCAAGAGCCTCACTGCCGGCAGACGTGGGCAGAGAGGGCAGGGCCACTAGCCAGGGCACAGCCTCCTCCACGCCTATAGCGCTCAGAGCCTGGACTCTGAAACGGTGGTTTCATCTGAGGCCAGCCATGTGCTGGGAAGGATGTGAATCGTGGAATATTGCCTACGGGCCCAGCAAAGTCATCAGATGAGTCCTCAGGGCCCCAGGAGATGAGCTGGGAAAGTTAATGCCGCCTCCCCTACCTGTGACCCCTCCAGCCAGCGCCCGTGACGCTGCAACCTCACCATCGTGCCCAGATCTGCGTGAGTGCAGAATGCCTGCAGTGACTCAGGACTTGGGTATCCCCCTATCTTTCCTGGGTCAAATTACACCCCCTCCCTGGGGAACCCATGGCTGAGGGGAAGGGCACCTCTGGGCAATAGTTAAACCCTCCCAGGCCTGTTTGCCTGTTAGTTTAACCCCATCCTGATGATTGAGTGGTTTTCAGTGTTAGCTGTTCCAGCAAAGGGAGGCGAAAAAGACTGAAATCGTGTGTGACAGCAGCTCACCCAGCAGGTGCCAGGTTCATGAAGCATGAGCGCCGCAGTTGCTCTCCTCTGTGTCACCCAAGACCAGCTTCCAGCAGCCAAGGAGGGGGTGACCCCGGGGCTGAGTGTTGTGGGGCTGCTTGCCCTCCACGACGGGCAGGTACAGGGGCCTGGCTCCTCTGCACGAGCCTGCATCCTTCTGCAGATACGCGTATGAACCCATCTGATGTTCCCCACACTGGTATCCTCTTTTCGTTGCTCTTCTAGAGCTCCTTCAGGGCCGTAGCAGTTTTCCCGGGTACCTGTGTTGGGGCCTAGGGAGCAGATCCCCATTCACGTCCCCTGTGTGACTCTTGATCAGCCATCTTTCCATCATTTCAAGGTTCCCGCCTTTCCAGACTGGAGGCCCCTGCCTCCACGCAGGACTGTGGCTGGGTTACGGACATTGATGGCTGAACCCAGGCTTTAGCCTTATGCCGGGGTCCAGCCCCCGCAAGATCCAGGGGAACCTGAAGGGAAAACGGTGTCGGCAAATGATTTAGAGAGGGATAAGGAAAGAATATTGTAGATAAGAAAATAGAGGAGAGAAAGAGGCTGATATTCCTTGGTTTACATAGAACACCAATAAAACTCTGAGACAAGGAGTTTGCCCTGTTCACAGAGGTCACAGGTGCCTTCCCGGTCTCCTGAGGGAGTGAAGACACAGAACATCTTCCTATTCAGGTCTTAGAAACCTGGGCAGATAAGTGAATGCAGGGAGCCTCTATGCTCCAAGGGATCAGTCTGAAAAAGAGTAAGAGGGGAAAAAAAGACACGGGGTGACCAAGCTTCTTCGAGCGAGGCCCATTATTTTTATTTTCAAAAGAGTCTTTTATACCTTTACTTATACATAGAAGGAAATGAAAGATGCAAAGTCATACAGAGTCAGCCCAAACATTACATCTGTTTTGTCTTTNGAAGGGGACAACAGAGGATGAGATGGCTGGATGGCATCACTGACTCAATGGGCGTGAACTCCGGGAGTTGGTGATGGACAGGGAGGCCTGGCATGCTGCGATTCATGGGGTCACAAAGAGTCGGACATGACTGAGAGACTGAACTGAACTGAAGCCTCTGCAGTGACCTGGTGCCCAAAGTCCGGTCCTGGGTGGGTGCATCCTCTGTGATTCATTCACGTAATGCCCACCAGGCACATCGTGAGGGGAAGCAGTGGCCTGGTTTCAGGCTCTGCTTGTGGGCTGACTGGTCGCAGTGTGACCTGGGCTTTCCTGGACAGAAGTGGGACTCACTTGTCATACCATTTCATCTGCCATGCCTGCAGCCTTGTCACCTGCGGAAACCCTTATGGTACTTTGGGGTGTTTCCTCCTGCCTGGGGTCAGGGGTGTTGCAGTGGAGAGACTGCATTCTAAAAGGTGAAACAAAGGCTGGTCCATCTGTTGTATGGCGCTGACATTTCTGCAGAGTAGACATGACAGCCGCCGGCAAAACAGGAAGGACAGGGCGGGGGATGTGGGAGGTGATGCCTCTGGAACAGGGAGACATCATAGCCTCGCGTGGTTGAGAAGGTGACTGAGCAAAATATGGAGGGGCTGTGCTGTGTGGGTGTCAGGAGAGGGGTGTTCCAGGCACAGGGTCCAGTTAAGAGGACCAAGCTGGTCCCTTTGGGGCAGAGTGGGACCCCAGTTGGGAGGCCACTGGGAGTCTCTGGAGCAAGAATCGAGGGACTCATCTGAGCAGGAACGTGAAGTGATGTGTACAAATGAGAGTCTGAGTTCAAGAGAGAGAGGGTAGGCACTTGGACGGAACTCTGTAGCCTGAAGGGAACGTATCAGAAAAGAACAAAGGAGAGTCACCCCTCCAGCTCAGGAATTTGGAAGAAGGGTGGGCACCCACAGGGAGAGAAGGGAAAACCACAGAGGCAAACACAGGAGCTGCTGCCACGAGAAGCAGAGACAGATGTATGAAAAAGCACGGTGGCTTCAGTTTAGACTTCGTTGTGACCAAAGATAACATACATAAGGTTATGTCAGTGACAGAATAGGAAAGGATATTTGCACTATATGAGTTAAACCATCAATGTCAGAATATATATTAAAACATAGGCAGGGGCCTTCCCTGGTGACTCAGTGGTAAAGAATCCACCTGCTAATGCAAGAGACACAGGTTCGACAGCTGATCCGGGAAGATCCCACATGCCTTGGAGCAGCGAAGGCCATGCACCACAACTGTTGAGCCTGTGCTCTCGAGCCCAGAACTGCAACTACAGAGCCTGCTTGCCGCAACTACTGAAGCCCATATGGCCCAGAGCCTGTGCTCTACAATGAGGGAAGCCACCGTAGTGAGAAACCTGAGAGTAGCCCCCACTCTCCGCTACTAGAGAAAAGCCTGCACTGCACCAAAGACCCAGCACAGCCAAATAAATAAATATATATTTTTTTTTTTAATTATTTAAAGGTATGCAGGCTTCACACACCAGTGCTGACCAGGATTTAGTGAAACCATACCTTGAGTCCATTTCTGCTGAGACTGCAGTCCAGCACCCGCTCTGGGAGTGGATGGCCATCCCTGGGGAGATTCGAAGCACAGATGGACATGTCCCCTTCCTGGTGCTGCCACTGCCTCCTTACGCACAGGGAGCATGGAAACGTCGTCAGGGTGGCGTGGCTTACAAACTCGGGATCACGGAAGTGAAGGGCTTGTTCTCCAAGAGCGTGTTACCCACAAATTATTATGAATTAGCCAGATCTGCATTCATAGGTTTGGGTGAAACCTCACCATATAACCTTATAGGAAAAACACAAGTTGCCAGAAAATATACTCCCAGTTGAAATTGCCAACTTTTGAGAGGTAAGAGATGCATTTCCTGGTTTTGGACCACATGGCCCTGCATTGGAATGCACAGAGGCAGGCCTGGGAGGATGCCTGCAGCCTGGGGGCAGTTCATCTGGGGAAAGGGCAGGCACGTGAGGCTTTCATTGTCTTAAATTTCATTTCTTTTCAAGAAAAAAAAAATGACAAGATATTAGCAACTCTTAGATCTGAGTGGTGTGTTCAGGGATTTCTGTTGTGTTTTGTATGTATGTTTGAAATACAGTTAAACATTTTAAATTAAACCTTAAAGTCCCTCCTGAGAGGTCAGTGTTGCCCTTAGGGAGGCTGAAGGTTCTCACCGGCCCGCCCACCCCCACCCCGCCCAGTCTGAGGAAAGGGCTGCCCCTTGCGTCATTCACCACTGATCATCTGTGGTCAGCCCCTTGCCTCCACGAGGGGCAGCCACAAAGCTGTTCACCCCCAGGGGACTGCAGGACCCAGAGCACTCAAACCTGTGTGCCTCTGACACCCTTTCTCAAGTCTCCAGACCTGCCAGTCATGCCCAGGTGTCCTGGTATGTGGGCATCTTGGACAAACGGCCCTGAGATCCTGCTCTCCCTCTGGCAGGTGCCTGAAAACAGCAGAGATACGGAGAAGGCTCTGAATTGTCACCCCACTTCAAGCTTGTGTGGGTTGGAGACCCACCCTATGGGTTGACACCAGCTGCTTGAGCAACTGCCCAGACCAAGCTCCCTCGGTGACACTGGTGCCCATCTGTGTCTCTCCAGGAGCTGGGATGGTGGTGGACTGGGAGCAGCAGACTGGCCTCCTCATGAGCTCCGGAGACGTGCGGATCATCCGGATCTGGGACACAGACCGCGAGATGAAGGTGCAGGTGAGCACACCGTCCCTTGTGGGGCTTACCCGGGGGCGCAGCCAGCCAGTGTGCCCAGACCCCACTGTCCTCCCCAGCTCCACTCGCCCTCAAGGTCAAAGGCCAAGAATGAGGGTCTATAGAAGTGCTCTGAGCAGGTGGTATCCCCAGAGGTGGGGAACAGAGGAAAGCAGGCCCAGTCAGGCTGCCTCCCACCTTTTAAATGGATACAACAATTTGGTTTCCTTCCCTGTTGGATTTCTTCCTTGTGTGTGCCTGAGCGCAAACTTCTTCTGATTGGAAAAGCACTTTCCCGTCTTGGGGCCCATTGTTTTGTCCCCTGCTCTTTCCTGCTGAGCGTTCATCACACCTCCTGCTCTTCTCCAGCTTTTACAGCTGCCAGGAGGAGAGGCGAGGGGATGGTTTATGGGTGGCAGGATTCTTCCTGGACCCTTCCCTGAGCTAATTAGGAAGTTTAGGAGGGAGCTGATGAGGATTCCTCCTGCCGAAACGTGCTTCGTCGTCCTTCTTAGGAGAGAGGGCAACGTCGGAAAGTTTAATGGTCGCAGAGGTGCTTGCGGCCGTGTCCTCTGGGCTGCGGGCCTCGAGGCCCGGGCTGTAACGAGGCAGATTGAGCCTGACTGCCTCTGGGCCCAGCTCCTTGGGCGGCTGGCGCGGGTGGGGCCCTGAACCCAGGGTGCTTGACCGGTCTGTGTTGGCCCTAGGACATCCCCACGGGCGCCGACAGCTGCGTGACGAGCCTCTCCTGCGACTCCCACCGCTCCCTCATTGTGGCCGGGCTCGGCGACGGCTCCATCCGCGTCTATGACAGGAGGATGGCGCTCAGCGAATGGTAACTGGGCCTCGCCCACCCCTCCATCTCCTGGGCTCAGGGGGAGCGAGCCCCCAGGGCCAGACGGCCACTCCCCCCCAGAGCCGCACCCCCCGGCGCGTGGAGGAGCACAGCTTGCCACCAGCCGTGGACAGGCTGTTCCAAACACAGGCTGAGGGGGGGACGTCCCAGCGAGGCGCTGCCTTCCCAGCCTCCATTCCCCCTCTGGACACAGACAAGGCTACTGCCTCCCAGGTCAAACTCATGGACAGCCAAGGAGATGGCGTTAGGGACAGCTCTGGGCCACACACGTTCACGTGGTCATGGCTGCTCTGGGCACCGCCACTCTGCCCTGGGCTGAGGCCCCCAGGGGCCCTGCACCATGCCCCATGTGGGCCAGTGAGCATGGAGTCCAGATGCTTGTCACACACAGCTGGTAAATGACAGAGCCCCATTGGAACGTGGGCCCAGGCTCCCAGGTGATGTTTACTGAACACCCACCTTGTCCCAGGGAATGGGAAGCAGTAGGTGGGCCCGTGTACAGCTGCAGGAGCTAACAAAGTCCTCGGAGGAGGGGAGTGGGAGGGGACAGGACGGGACGGGCCGAGCTGGGCCTGAGCACAGGTGAACCCCACCAGTGACACCAGCAGGAAGAGAGTGCAACTCTGAGGGTGCAGGGCTGGGAGCAGCCGGGAGGACCGGTATGGACCCAGGCAGCCCTGATTTGCATGGTCCCTGCAGGTCTCTGCAGGAGGGTCCCCACCGAAAACCTACACTGCCCGCCAGCAGCAGCCATCATGGAAGTGGGGGAGCAAGGTTCCTTTCTGGGGTGATGAAAATATTCTAAAATTGTGTGACGGTCACACAGCTGTAAGAACATGTCAAATCAGTGATCACGTGCTTCCGGGAGACTCCTCCTGTATGTGAGTCAAATGGCAGCCAGACTTATTGCAAGCAGTCCCCCTGGGCAGGCAGTAACCCAGCAAATCGACAAGAGCTGAGGGTCGCAGAGCTGTGAGGGAGGGGCTGGGCTCCCCAGACCTCCTCTTCAGCCTGAGGTCCAAGGACAGAGACACTGGGGCTCCCGGGCATCCCTGGGCAGAGACCTGTGTGTGCGGGGTATAACTGTGTCCTGGACCCTTCCCAGGGGTCACACTCTGACCCCACCTCCCCGTCACGTGCATCCCAATCCCGCTCCCAGTCATGGACCTCACCAGGCTTCCAGGAGTCCATGTCCCTCTGTTTCAACAGCTTTACAGTCTGAGGTTCTCGGTCCCAGCCCTCAAACCTTCGGGGAGATGCAATGTGAAGTCCTGGTAGGGGAGCTGGCAGTGCCTGGGGCCCCAAGAGGGCATGACAGCCATCCTGCCTCCATAGGCCGCAGCTTGGCCTGAGGTGACCAGGAGGGACATGCCAGTGGTGCGAGGTCCCTCAGTCGTTCATAGCAAACATGAGACAGTGAGGGCTGACCTCAGGGCATGGGCAGACCATGGACACTTTACATAAATGCCCAGTTCCCTCTGCTCAAAACAAAGTCCACTCTGCCTCCCATCCCGATGCCTCGGAGTGTCAGGGATGCCCACAGCTGTGCCCAGGCCCTGACCCCTCCTTCCTCCCCTCCAGCCGCGTCATGACCTACCGGGAGCACACAGCCTGGGTGGTGAAGGCCTACCTCCAGAAGCACCCCGAAGGCCACATCATGAGCGTCAGGTAATGAGCGTGGAATATTCATGAGACATTTTCCTGTAAAAACATTATTTTCCCTCCATCTAAAATATGTCCTTGGTATTTAAACAGCTGGGAAATATGGCATTTCAGGGTAGTAATTAACTTCTGCTCTGGAACTGGCCAGAAAGGTCAGGGCCAGCACCAGGGCAGGGACAGCAGGTCCTCCCGCTGGAGAGCCTGGCCTATGGGCGTCCTGTGGGTGGCAGGAGAGGGGGTGAATGAGGCAACCAGGGCGCAGCCTCCCAGCGACAGCAGCATCTGGCAGCATGTGCCAGGATCACCATGCGGGTCCATCATCTGCCCATAAATCCATTCCTGCTGCCCAGTAAATCCTGTGCTGAGAGCGGCAGATATTTATTTGCCTGTTAAAGGGACAGCAAGTGTAATTTACTGTCAAAAAGCCACCATTTCTCCAAAGAGATCCTCTTCCCTTGTTTGTAATGTGGAAACAGAACACAGCTTTCAAAACGCTGTCTGCCAGGCCCAGGGCAGGAAGAGGTGACCTCCCATCTTCCCCTCCCACCCATCACCACATCCCCGCTATGCAAAATCTAATATCCGGCCAGAAATGAACAGATAACTCACAGCCTCCCCCAGGTCTTTGCTGACCCTGCTGTGTGTCTCAACAGCTAGGCCCTTTCTGACTATAGGGAGGGGTCCCCGGGGCTCAGCAGCAGGCCTGGTGCCAGAGTCAGTAGGGTGGGCCCATGTGCCATCCAGGGCCTCCTTGGACACTGAGGGTCCAGGGGACCGTGGCCTTGAATAGCACGTGTGGAAGGCCCCTGACTGCACATGGTGCATCCTGGGGCCCCGGTATGCCCACCCAGCATCACCACGACCCCCTCCTGCAGCGTCAACGGGGACGTGCGCTTCTTTGACCCTCGGCTGCCGGAGTCTGTGAACGTCCTGCAGATCGTGAAGGGGCTGACGGCACTCGACATCCACCCTCAGGCAAACCTGATTGCATGGTAGGTGCTGCCTCTTCTCTGCCCCTGCCCTGCCCAGCCAGCTCCCAGGCCCTGTGTAACAGCAGGCACCACGACCCACCCCCACACCTGTGGAGGAGAGCTGGGTGGAGGGACTGAGCGTGGGGCCCTTTGGCTGCTCCTCACCTACCTGGCCTCACAGCCCTTGAGGCTCAAGCCCCCTCGTGGGGGTGACCAGAGAGGAGCCCCCTCTCCCCAGGGACACGCCCACCTCCCCGCACTGACCGCCAGTCCTTCTCCTGTGCAGCGGCTCCATGAACCAGTTCACCGCCATCTACAACGGCAGCGGAGAGCTGATCAACCATATCAAGTACTACGACGGCTTCATGGGCCAGCGGGTCGGCGCCATCAGCTGCCTGGCCTTCCACCCACACTGGGTCTGTGTCTCTGCCCCCGTTAAGGGCTGGGGGTTCGGGAGGCATGGGGAGGCACTAGCAGCGGCAGGCAGAGGCCCCCGCCCCTCACCACAGTCAGCCACCCCAGGAACTCCAGGGGCCGTAGCCCCAAGACTGCACTCCCTCTGGAAGCAGCGTCAAATTCCCTGTCACTCAGGGCAGACAGGAAGTAGCCCTGCTCTTCGCGACCCCTCTGGCCCCTGCATAGACCCCAGCCCCAGAGAAAGCTCCCCTTGAAAAGTCCACTAGGGTAGGAGCAGCCCAGACCCCATGACCTGGGTGACAGCGCCATCCTAAATTACAGTCAGCTGTGCGACTGGGGGCTGCTGTGTTTTAAATTAGGATTCTCCCTACCTGCCTGTGTGCAGCGCGAGGCTCCCCAGGAGCCTGGCTTGTGGCTGTCTGCCAAAACGCACGGCATGAGGTTTCCAGAGCTGTCCCTGGGGAGCCATGCTGAAAAGAAAAACGTGGGCGGAGTGCGGAGCGGGCGGGTTCCCTGTGACAGGGCGGACGTGAGAAATCTGCATGAGCCGTGTGGCCCAGGAGCCGTCATTTCCACGCTGGCCCTGCGGGCAGCGTTGGGGTGACCAGGCCTGGCCTACACCCTCCCCAGCCGCTCACTCCCTGCTCTCCTCCCTCCTGCAGCCGCACCTGGCCGTGGGCAGCAACGACTACTACATCTCCGTGTACTCGGTGGAGAAGCGTGTCAGATAGCGGCCCCTTCCTGCAGGCCGCCGTGTACATAGGGGACCCACCACGCTGCCCTGAACACTGGCCCGAACTGGCTGCTAAGGGCTCGAGAGGGCCCACACTGTCTGTCTGTCTATTTCCGCTGTCATGCCCAGGAGCCCAGAGAAGGGGGCTCTGCTGGAGTCCTTGGTGTGACGGTCGCTGCTCTGCTGAGACACGGCTCCTGGACCAAGGACACAGTCACTGTACGTTCCAGTTCCCGCCCGTGCTGTTGTCGTCTGAGGTTCTTAAGGGGATAACACACTTGTTTTATTTCCCAAGTGACGTGAGCATTAGTCCCCAAACCAGACGGAAGCCAACTCCTGGGGCTGCGTCCCCGCCGGCGTGGGCTCCTGGGGTGGTCCGAGGCCGCTGTCGGAGGTGGAGGCTTGAGACTGAGCGAAGGACAGATGGAGGTGGCCTGCCACCCACTGGTCGTCACCCCAGGCCGTCTGGCCAGTCCCCAGAGCCCGAGCGCACCCCTCCCCACAGGCAGGCCTCCCGTCTGAGTGTTGGCAGGAGGGGCTCTGGTTTGGAAGGAGAGCCAGGTCCCTTGGGCCACGGAGCTTGTTTCTCTCAAGTGCTGCTCTTCCCCAGCCGGGGCAGGGAACCGTGGCCTCCCTACCCGTGCCCCACACGCATCACATGAGCACACGTGGAGGGGCCGCCCAGCCCTGAGTATCCAGGGCTGAACGGCGCCGCCCCAGCCCTCCGTCCCCACACACATGGGGGCAGGTCGCACCTGCAAGGGGCACAGGAGGGCTCCCAGGCAGGCGGCAGCTTCACGCGCGTCCGCTGCACGCACATGTCTGGGGCGGGGCCCTGAGCAGCCACGCCTGGAACACAGGACACAACCACGATGATATTTTGAAAGTCATTTTTTCCATTTTCCTTGGGAATCAGGATTATTCAGAGATAGAGGAGTGAGCTGCTTGGTCAACTCTGCGGTGAGAGGCCAATAATAGCGGGAATATGAGGAAGAGCCGTGCTGTGGATCTGGGGGGCCTGGACAGGGCATGGGGCTGGGCCAGGGGCTGGCCGTGACCGCTCCCCTGAGAAGGTTCCAGCACGGTGTCCACCGTGTGCTGGGTGAGTGAGCGGTGTGCGGGTAGGGAAGGCCGCAGAAAGCTCAGCTCACCCAGTGTTCCAGACACAGCGACTTGGGACCCTTCCAGAAGCTGAGCTCCACCCACAGATGCCAAGCTGACTGCCCACAGCTGATTTCACAGAGCAGTTCCACTCCACGTTTTGAGCTCACGCGTGGTTCTGTTTGTTTTGAGATAAAACTATCCCCAGGCCCAGCGCGGGGGCCCCAGTGGGGCTGTCTTCACAGGTCTGATGCGAAAATTCAATCATGAAGTTACAGAGGCTCGAGAGAGTGTGACCTAAGGGTTCATTTATCTCTATTTATTTTATCAAAACGAGAACTGAAAGACTTTGATGAAACATGGAATTGTAACACAAAAAGTGAGAAGGATAAACTGTTAATAAAAGATAAATATGCAGAGGGCTGGCTGGAGGTGCTGTCCTTTAAGGCAAGTCCTCCGTGCCCTCGGGGCTCCAGGCACAAGGTGGTGGTTCCTGGCCCTTGGCCCCCTTGGGCACAGCCCCAGCCCTGCGGCTTGGACAGTTTGGCCCGAGAGATAGCCCTAGATTTGGGGTCACCTCACTCTGCCTGTGAGCCCAGGCTCCCAGAGGGAATCCCTTTGCCACTCCCTGTGTCTTTCGTACTTACCACCTACAGTTAGAAGCCAGAAGGCTGCGTCTGGGTTCTGTCCTGGGGATCCGTCTTCCCACCCTCATCCTGTGGCTTGGGGACCCCGACTCCTTNGTCACCTCACTCTGCCTGTGAGCCCAGGCTCCCAGAGGGAATCCCTTTGCCACTCCCTGTGTCTTTCGTACTTACCACCTACAGTTAGAAGCCAGAAGGCTGCGTCTGGGTTCTGTCCTGGGGATCCGTCTTCCCACCCTCATCCTGTGGCTTGGGGACCCCGACTCCTTAGCCAGCATCCCCTCTGATCCCAGCCTGAAGGGTCCTCCACTGTCAGCCTGTGACTCCTCGGGCCCACCTAGTGGTCCAGGGTTGGCTCCCCTGTGGGGGCTGGAGCCCATGTTCCTGCTGCCACGCCAACAGGCCTGAGGAGTCCCAGCCCCTTAGGTGCACCTCACGCCTTCGGGGTCCCACTCCCTAAAGCAGCTTGGGTCCCAGCTCTTGTCGCCCTAATGACAGGAAATGGAGCCCCAGGCATGAAGTAACTCACCCAGAGCCACACCCACGCGGTGGGTGATAGCAGGGACCAGGGTCCCACCCGGCATCCTGACCTTGTGGCCTCAAGATGGAACCTTACTCGGCACAGGGTGTGGTGAGTGGGGAGATGGGCAGCACTGGGAGCCAGCCATGCACACTGGCGCCAAAGGAGTGACAGGAAGTGAACCGGGTTCACTAGGCTGGATGGGGTCGACCCGGCCGAGGACGAGAGGCCAGCCCCTGAGGAGGCCAGGCAGGCTGTGACCGGCACGGTTGTGGGGACACACGGGGAAGAGAAGAGCCAGGACTCAGGCATGAGGCGGACCAGCCGCCCCTGGACCCAGACCAGGGAAGCCCCTGTGTCAGCCCTCAGGGCAGCTGCAACAAATCACCCCACAGGTGTCAGCCAGGACAGACTCACCCTTCTGGCCTGGGGAGCCCCATGCCGGACCTAGAGTCAAGGAGTTGGGCAGGTTCCTTCCAGAGCTTCCAGGGGAGAATCACTTTCCCCCCTTTTCCAGCTTCTAGAACCTGCCCTCATCCCTTGGCTCGTGGCCCCTTGCTCCTCCTTCCGAGCCAGCAGTGCAGCTGGAGTCTCTCACAGGGTGCCACTCTGACTCAGACTCTGACCCCACCCCCTCCCCCCACTTTCAAGGACCCTGTGATGGCACAGCCCCACTGAATAATCCAGGACAATCTCTCCACATCCGAGTTGCTATTAGCAGCCTTAATCCCCTTTGCCACATGACCTAAGAGGGTCACAGCTCCCAGGACTAGGATGTGGGCCTGTGAGAGGTTTGATTGTGCTGACCACTCTCTCTGTCTCTAAGTCCCCTACCAAGCAGAGCCCCCGAATGCTGGGGGTGGCCTAAGAGGAGGTGAAAGTGAAACTGAAGTCACTCAGTCATGTCCGACTCTTTGTGACCCCATGGACTGTAGCCTACCAGGCTCCTCTGTCCATGGGATTTTCCAGGCAATAGTACTGGAGTGGATTGCTATTTCCTTCTCCAGGGGATCTTCCCAACCCAGGGCTCGAACCCAGGTCTCCTGCATTGTAGACAGACGCTTTACCGTTTGAGCCTCACTGAAATGGGAAGCGAGGCATCCATCCCTGTTCTTAAGGAGCAGGGAAGGGCCCCTGCTCTCCAGAGCTGTGCATTCCAAGCCAGCTGCCTCCACATCCGTGGGGAGGCCTGCAGGAGGAGGCCCTGAGGCCTTGACACGTGAGGGAGACTGTGGGGAAGCGGGTGGATTCCCCAGTACAGCACCCACTCCAAAGAGGGGAGGGGAACTGTTGCCATGGAAACCTGGGGTCTGAGCAGCTGGAACTCCTGAATTAAATTACAGTTTGTTTTAAACAAGAAGGATACCCAGCACTTACTCAGCTGCACCTGGCACGCTTCAGCAGAGAGAGTAATATTTTTCCCATTAGCATCAGTTATTCTGTCACCGAGATTTGAATACAAATCAAGTGCTCATAAAAATGAAAGATGGGCATGTGGCTGGAGCTACCACAAGGGGGCGCCAGACCCAGGGCTACACCCTCCACTCACCGGCTCCGAACAGCTGCAGTGAAGGGGCCAGAAAAGAGGCCACAAGCACCGCGGGACCGGTGTCAGCTTGCCAGCCAGGTGCCAAGGGCGACTGTCCTAGGTGGCCATGCAGGGACAGCCGTCCAGCTGAGGGGGGAGAGGGTGGGGTGGTGTTATCTCAGGATGGCCAGCTCGGGGAGGCCCTGCTCTGTAGGTCCCTCCTGGCTCAGCGGCTTTCGGCACAGGGCCACCTGAGACTTGGCTGTAGGCTTGTCCTCAACCCCATGCAGACACCACACTTCAGCACGTCGGAGGCGCCAGGAATTCCCAGCAAAGGTGTGTTCACCTGGGCGACAGACACACAGTCAAGCGTGTGCATGCAGGTGGGTGGTAGTGATTCAGTCTTGGGACGCAGGTCCTGCAGAACACGTTTGGAAAAACATAATTACAGATAAGGGCTAGGTCCACCATAAGGCTGGCTGGCCACTGTCTCCATCGTGGGGTTTCTACAGGGGTCCTCTGGGAAGAAGTCAGAGGGGTTGGCCTCTTAAGGTTGTTCTGCTTCTCGGGTTCAGTTGTACAAGCTGGCTGAGGGTCCACGTGGCCCGAAAACTGGCCAGTGCCTCCTGGCCTGGGGCAGGTGAAGATGGAGTAGGATAACAGGCGAGGGAAAGGGGACCAGAGGGAGGGTGGTAACTGGGATGGGCCCAGTTGTGTCCCCAGCCAGCAGGCACGTCCTGAGACCCCCGCCAGGCCCACATGGGCCCAAAAGGGTGCAGCTGGGACAAGCAGCTGAGGATCAGGAACCCAGGTGAGGCGTCCAGTTCACCTATCCAGGGGCTGGTTGGAGGAGGAGAGGCCGCGAAAGAGGAGATGGTCTACCCAAGTGTAGAGCAGACACCAGGGGGCAGGAGGAGGGAGGCAAGGCGGGTACAGGTTCTGGGGCAGCAGAGCCCTCCTCCATGCCAGATACAAGGCAAGGGGGCTCCCAGAGAGGCCCCCAACTGTGAGGGAGGGACTGGAGGTGATGGGGGGCAGCCCAGAGCTTGTCACCAGCACCCACAGTGCCCTGCTTTGCAGGAGGAATGGCCTGGGGGCTAATCTGTGAGGGAACCCAGCCACCTGCGGGACTCCCGCCCCTACAGCCTACGGAGGGAGTGATCCCAGCTCCACAGGGAAGGTGGCAGCTGCCAGCAACAACCACAACCAAAGCCCAGGCAGAACCCACGTGGGGTTTCCTGTCTTTTTTGCTCTTTACTGGAACTTTTTGCACTGGGGAAAGAAAGAAATGACACACTAGCATTGAACAACTGGAAAAGGCAATTAACAGGCCAATTCCATTTACAAAAGCATCAAAAAGAATTAAATACCTAGGATTAAATGCAATAAAGGAGATGAAAGATTATACACAAAACAAATCATTGCTAAAAGTAATTACAGAGGACCCGAATAAATAGGCATTCTGTGTTCATGGGTTGACAATATTATTAAATGGCAGTATTCCCCAAAGCAATCTACAGATTCAGTGCAGGTCCTAGAAGATCCTAAAGCCCCTTTTGCAGAATTGGACTGATCAAACTTCAAATGCATATGGAATTACAAGCGTCCCCAAAACAACTTTGAAAGATAAAAGGTTGGAGTCTTTCTACTTCCCTGATTCAAACCTTAGTACCAAGTTACAGTAATCATTCTACAGTGGCTCTAGCATAGAACAGAAGAGAGAGCCCCGGATAAACCCAGACATCTATGGGCAACTGGTTCTCAAACAGGGTGACAAAACCTCTCAGTAGGGAAAGAACAGTCTTAACAAATGGTGCTCTGACAGCTGGATATTTACACACAAAAAGTGGACCCTTACCTAACTCACAATCAACCAATGGCATAAATACAGGAGCGAAAAAGTTAAAACTCCTAAGGAGGGGGAACAGGAAATAGAGGTAAATTTTCATGACCTTGGCAATGGATTCTTAGATTTGACACCAGAAGCCTGACACAAAAACTAGATAAACTGAACTTCATAAAAATGTTTTTGTGCATCAAAAGACATAAGGATGTAAAAAAAAAATAATCTGCAGAAAAAGATTTCAGAGAAAATATTTGCAAGTCATATATCTGATAAAGGTTTAAGGGTTTGATATCCAGAACTCAAAGAGCTCTCATAACTCACCAATCAAAGGACAAACAAACAGTTCAAAACTGGACAAGGACTTGAACAGACATTTCTCCAAAGAAGCAAACTTGGGTCTGTTTCCTGCACACAGTAAAGTCGAACTATTGACACCAAGTAATGGTAAAAACAAGTGCGGCAGCAGGTGCCAAGCAGAGAATCCCAGGCAGCTAGTGCCTAAGAGGCCCAAACTCCCTGCAGGCTTTCAGGGAAAAGTTTTTAAAGATGGGGTGAGGGACAGGGGTTGTGGGGTACATGATCAGCTCATGGACATTCTTCTGATTGGTTGGTAGGTAATTGGGAGTCAACATCACCCATCTTCTGGTTCCAGTGGGTCTGGTGTCTACATGCTTGGGGGCAGTATACAGTTAAGTTCTTCTACCTAGTGGACGTTTCGGTATCTGCAAAATAGCTCAAAGAATGTGGCTTCTCCAAGCAAGGGCAGACCCATGGCAGATCTTCCCCCTGACCTCACGGGCTGTTCTTGGACCCACCTTCCTGCACCTCCCCAACCGGTGCAAGGGATGGACTTGCACCAGTGCTGGGTGTGGGCTGGGGAGGTGCTAGGATGCGGGCGGGATGCCGCCCCCACAGGGTGAGGTGTCTGAGATACTGAGTGTGGGGTGACAGGTGCTGGGGTACAAGGGGCTTGTGTCTGGAGCAAGTACCCGGTGTAGCGTGCAGAGCGCAGGGTCCTAGGTGTGGGGGTGCCTGAGTGTCCAGTGCTGGGATGAGGAGTGCTTGGGCACGGGTACCGGTGCCGCCCCCTCCTGGGGAGCCGGCCCACAACCCGGCCCAGGTGGTGTCCTATGGCCTCCAGGTTGTCCTGCAGCGCCACCGCGTGGCCGCCGCGGGGCTCGCCCTTAGCCGGACGCAGCTTGGCTGAGGGTCAGGCGCGCTAGGCTTCCAAGAAGGGTAGACGCCCCCGCGGCCCTGCACCCCTCTCCCTGGCCCCGCGTTTTATCTGCTCTCAAGCCCTCAAGAGCCGTCTCAACCTCTGACCCGCCGCGACCCAGCGTCCCCACTCATGGGTCCCTCAAAAGGTTACCAGCAGGCAAGCACTTTCTCCTCAGCCTTCCATGCAGGCCCTCTGAGTTCCCGCCTTCCCCAGGACGTCCCCTGTCCCAGGACACCCGCCTAGGGGCTTCTACCGGCACTGACCTGGGATGCCCCATCCTCTGTGCCCACGTAGCGTCCATGAAGCTGGTCCTACAAACACCTCATCTGTGTCTTCAGCACCATTTCCTGGGCTCACACCCAATGCCTGGGACTTGGCCTGAATCCTTCTGACTTCTTCCAGAAGATTCCTTGGCTAACCCCGTGTTCTCTGCTGCTGTCACCGCCTCCACAGTCTGACCCCCCAGGACTCCTAACCCTGGGGACCCTTGACCACGACCCTGCCAGCTCTTAACATGCTGCACGTGTACCGCTGGCCAGCCCCCCAGTTCATCCTCCCCATGTGTCTGGACCGACCAGGCATCGGAATGACTCCTGTTCTCATGTGAAGCTTTATACTAGAACCCTGGTGTTTAGTGGCCTCAAAAAGTGCCAGTTTTGGAGGAAATTCCCTCCACTCTGCTCGCGAGCGCCCACGCTCCCCTCTGCGAATTGGCTCCGGAGAGGATATTAGACCAGCAAGGCCACAGTTGATTGGCTTGTAGGGAACCAATCAGAGCCCTTATCTGGGAGTGATGCTTGGCAGTCTGGGAAGGTAGGTACCCAGCGGAGACTGATTTGTAGGCCTAGAAGTTGGAGGGAGCGGGTGGTTGGAGACGGCGGATAGAGGAGGTGGATGGCGAATGTGAGCTGCAGAGCAACAAGAGGAAAGGGGACCCGGATGGCTTCCCGCGCTAGTCGTTCATGGCCGCCGGAGTTGGTGGAGGTTCCTGCCATGTGCTCCTTGGGCCACCATCCACAGGCCTGCAAGACCCTGTTGACGCCGGTGCGCACACGGCAGGCCAGCCCACAAGGCTGCACTTGCATGCACCTGCTCCCTGGGTCTGCGCGTCAGGTAAGGGCTACCCCATTGTCACCTTCCCTAGAGGTCCTCCCATCGGACTTCCAGGTTAGTTTCCTACGGTAGGAAGTGTTCCAAGCTGTGACTGGTGGCAGAGGAACAGGGGCGGCTGACTGGGCTTTGGTAGTTTTGAGGCAGAATGGGAGTGGGGTGGGGTGTCACTGGGCCCTGAGTTTCTTTTCAAGTCTAAGAAAGCTCCCTCTTCCCCAAGATCCAGTGACGGACCCCTGGCCTTCATTCCTGCTACCCTGATTTTGAATCACTGATTCTCTGTAATAGACGTCTTCCTGCTTGAAATGCCCAGAGAGGTGCCTGTTTACAGAGGTTCCCATGATGCATAGTTAGGGCCAGAAGTCAGTCCCGGAGAGAGACCGTGGAAGACAGAAACCCAAACTTGATTGTATGCAATGATGGTCTCATTATTGTGTCATGGACTGAACTGTGTGTCCCCCTAAAATTCAGATGTTGCCATCCTAACCCCAAACACCTCAAACTATGCCCTGATTTGGAGAGAGGGTCTCTACAGAGGTGAACATGTTAATTGAGGTCATGTCAGTCCTGATCCAACAAGACTGGTGTCCTCATATAAAGGGGAAATTTGAATACAGACGGGCACACAGGGAGGCTATGTGAAGATGGAGGAAAAGTCCAGTGATGCTTCTCCGGGCTACGGCTTGCTGACAACCAACAGAAGGTTGGAGATCCCCCCTCACAGCCTGAGATGGAGCCATCCCTGCAACACCTTGAACTCAGACTTCCAGCCTTCAGATTGTGAGACAATACATTTCTGTTGCCTAAGAGGCCCAGCCTGTGGTAATCTGTCATGGCAGCCAGAGCAGACTACCGCAGCCTGTGGCGAATAGGACACAGGTAGTGGCGGCATGCTGTAGCCACACACATTTCTGCGATGACCTGGAAGGAAGCATTGCCCGAAAGCCAGATTCTAGGAGTCCAAGCAGCTGCAAAGCAACGTCCTGGGGAAAATCAGGGCTATGGGGCACATGAGTGATTTCTGACCACACTGGGAAGATTTCATTTCTAAAAACGACAAGCAAGGGGCTTTAAATTCTCAGTTCAAGATAGAGTCCGAAAAGCAGAAAATGTGTTCAGTTCAGTTCAGTCGCTCAGTCGTGTCCAACTCTTTGCGACCCCATGAATCGCAGCACTCCAGGCCTCCCTGTCCATCACCAACTCCCGGAGTTCACTCAAACTCATGTCCATCAAGTCAGTGATGCCATCCAGCCATCTCATCCTCTGTCGTCCCCTTCTCCTCCTGCCCCTAATACCTCCCAGCATCAAAGTCTTTTCCAAGGAGTCAGCTCTTTGCATGAGGTGGCCAAAGTACTGGAGTTTCAGCTTTAGCATCATTCCTTCCAAAGAATACCCAGGACTGATCTCCTTTAGAATGGACTGACTGGATCTCCTTGCAGTCCAAGGGACTCTCAAGAGTCTTCTCCAACACCACAGTTTAAAAGCATCAATTCTTCAGCGCTCAGCTTTCTTCACAGTCCAACTCTCACATCCATACATGACTGCTGGAAAAACCATAGCCTTGACTAGATGGACCTTTGTTGGCAAAGTAATGTCTCTGCTTTTGAATATGCTGTCTAGGTTGGTCGTAACTTTCCTTCCAAGGAGTAAGCATCTTTTAATTTCATGGCTGCAATCACCATCTGCAGTGATTTTGGAGCCCCCCAGAATAAAATCTGACACTGTTTCCACTGCTTCCCCATCTATTTCCCATGAAGTAGGACTACTATAAAAGAAAATCTTATTTCTGTAGCAGGACTGTTGTGTCTGGATATCATTCCCCCAGTTCTATTCTGCAGGTTGTAGGATTACAACATAAACTGAATTCTCAGCCTCACCAGCTCAGTGAGAAAGAGACAGATGGAGAGAGCTGAATGGGCTGATCTTGATCCCCTCATAATCACGTCAGGCCTTGCCTGCCAGCAGAAGTGACCCTGCTCCCCATCTGAAGTGTCCTTCCCACCCCCTGCTCATGAAGACCCCACCCCAAGCAGGTAGGGGGAGACCTGCTGAGAGGAGACTGATTCTCCTCAAGGCCCCACCCAGTAACCCCATGTTGCCTCCAGATCCATAACTGCAGTGAGAGCCCAGCTGACTCCAGGGAAGGTGGGCACATCCCAAGAATTCCAAGAAATTGCTGACTTGCACTGGAGAGTCTCGGGGAGACCTCACAGGGGCTCATGGCAGCCAGCACTGGGCGAGCTTGACAGGGCATGAGCGCTTGAGACTCTGGGCCGCACTGTTTGCTTTCATCTGTGCTTGGACTTAGTACGGCCCAGCTGAGATGCCAGGAATCCCTTGGCATAATACAGAGGAAGGACTCCAAGGGCTGGGACAGATAAGGACTCGACATGAATTCATCAGGTGCAACTCACTCACTGAGCTCCTTGTGTCCTCAAGGCACAAGCACTGGATAGAGGCCCCAAGAACTCCCTTGGTGAGGACCTCGGGTTCTTGAAAAACCCTCCAAGGTCTGCAGGCCAGGGAAGACAGTAGAGGCGCTGCCACCAAAACAGGGGCCCTGATTTCTCCTGAGAACCAGAAGGTGCAAGGCTCAGAGCTCACATGGGCAGGTCACTGGAAAAGGCAGCAAACCCACGCAGTAGTCACAATGCACGGTGCCAGAGAGCTCTTGACACTGGCCAACTGCAAAAGCTGGACAGTCTCAGAAAGCCTCAATGGATCATTAAGAAACCAGCCAGATCTGAGAGATAGAGAGCTGATGGGAAGGACCTTAGAGGAGAATCATGACCTCTCACCCAGTTCCAGGACTGAACAGAAGGGAGAATGGGTTCCTCATGAAGGGGTCTGTGTAGTATGCCTGGCAAACCTCCCCCCAGTGCCTAAACCATTGTCCCAGGTACTGCTGCTGCCTAACAACCTCCCCCTGCCCTGGCTCTGCATTTAGGTGGAGTCAGCAGGGAAGGCTCATCTCTGCTCTGTGGGACGCCAGCTGAGTGGCCCAGCTGATGGGGGATAAGAACTCCCCTGACAAGAGAGCACATCTATCCAGAGAACAAGGCTGCTGACTCCTCCCCATGCAGCCCTCTCCACGGACTGCTGCTGGAATAGACACCCTGAATATGGATTTGCCTCCAACCACTCTAGGAGGCTTCTGCCAGCTGCACTGTTGTGGACTTGGAGGCCATGCAACTCTGCTCCTGATCAAGGAGTTCATTTCACAGAAAGGAGTGAGCGTTGGGCATGTGCCATGGGACTCCTCATCTTATGACCCTACCTACCCAGGACTGCTAGAAAGGTGGTGGGGCCCATGCAGACTAGGCTGCGGGCTCAGCCTGGGCGACCAAACCGGGCTGAGTACTGTGACCCCTCATACCAGCCAAGACACACGAGTGGAAGCCAGGGCTGCGGGTGTGGGTGGCACCCCAGCCTATATCCCCGATGCCCCGTGGAGGCTTCTGCCGGGACCACGGAACCAGAAGATGGGCTCCTTTGGGGACTGGCCACCGGCCCGGAGGACAGAACCGGTGGGGCACGCTGCCTAGTTGGCAGTTCAGTGGACACTAGAGATCAGGGTTGTAACATTTTGTGCATCCGAGGCGGCGGGGCAGTAATTTGTGAACAAGATCTCTGACCTTCCTGGAGACAGTCCATGCGGTCACCCGGCAGGATTCCCACCGTAGTGGGAGATGGAACTTCTAGTCTTGAAAGACCGCGCAGGTGGGGCCTTCTGGAAATACACCTGAACCGCGCAATCCAGTGCCCCTGAGCCCCGCCCACTGCAGCTCCAGCCCCTTCTCTGGGCGGGGCTTCCATCCACAGACGGCCGCGTTCTGCGGCGCCAGGCCCCGCACGGCCGCCGTAGCGGGGTGGGTTGGGCCCGGACTACGGTGGCTGTGTGGTACGGGGCACGGGTCCGACCGGGTAGAGCGGCGGGGGACGGGCCGGGCCCGCCGCCATGGGCAACCTGTTCGGCCGTAAAAAGCAGAGCCGGGTCACGGAGCAGGACAAGGCGATCCTGGTGAGATGCCGGGCCCTGCAGGCGGGTGGGCGCGGGGCGGGTACCCCCGGACCTTACGGGGAAACCGAGGCTGGGCGGCGGCAGGCTGCGCTCCGCTTCTCCGAAGGGTCCAGCCCCTCTGGCCGCCCAGCCTCACGCCCGGACTGCAGCCTCGGAGCCCGTCTGGGGCGATGCGCAGTGGGCTCCCCTTGGGGAGCATGTCCGGGCCCGGTCCCCAGCGAGTCTGAGCGAATCCTGTCGCTGCGGGTGTAGGTGGTCCGAGTGTGGCTGAGCTGTGCTTCGGGAGGCGGGGCCCTCGTTGTACTGTCTCGTGGTTGTACCTTGTCCGTGGGCGAGTCTGCGCCTGCGGGTGGGGTTTCTAAACTCCAGTCCCACGGGAGCCAGCCCCAGACCACTTCCCAGCCCCGGCCCCGGCCCGGTGCGGGCTCGGGGCCTGCGTTTCCGACTCAGGTGAGAGGTCGTGGGGAGGGGATGATCTGGCAGTGGAGCCTCATTGCTGCTCCCAGAACGAAGGGTCTAAGCAAACGCTCTCACTGTGGGACGGTTGTATTCTGTGTGCTTGGGATTCAGGCTGGACTCAACACCTGTCCCAGTCCGTGTCAAACTTACAACCTGTGCGGCCCCGGAGAAACAAGCCACTGGCCCCGAGCTTATGCGCTGCCCTTGTCTCCAGGCCACTTCTGGCCCTCGAAAGTTTTAGATGAGTTTAGAAAGTTTCTACCTGGGGATTCGAGCATCTTTTTCTGGAGAGCACTGATATGAAAGTTAGTTTCTAGGGAAAGAATCGTGTGGTGTGTTAAGTGAAATGATGTGTTGAGAATAACCCATTTTTGTAAGAAAAGTGNAAAGCATCAATTCTTCAGCGCTCAGCTTTCTTCACAGTCCAACTCTCACATCCATACATGACTGCTGGAAAAACCATAGCCTTGACTAGATGGACCTTTGTTGGCAAAGTAATGTCTCTGCTTTTGAATATGCTGTCTAGGTTGGTCGTAACTTTCCTTCCAAGGAGTAAGCATCTTTTAATTTCATGGCTGCAATCACCATCTGCAGTGATTTTGGAGCCCCCCAGAATAAAATCTGACACTGTTTCCACTGCTTCCCCATCTATTTCCCATGAAGTAGGACTACTATAAAAGAAAATCTTATTTCTGTAGCAGGACTGTTGTGTCTGGATATCATTCCCCCAGTTCTATTCTGCAGGTTGTAGGATTACAACATAAACTGAATTCTCAGCCTCACCAGCTCAGTGAGAAAGAGACAGATGGAGAGAGCTGAATGGGCTGATCTTGATCCCCTCATAATCACGTCAGGCCTTGCCTGCCAGCAGAAGTGACCCTGCTCCCCATCTGAAGTGTCCTTCCCACCCCCTGCTCATGAAGACCCCACCCCAAGCAGGTAGGGGGAGACCTGCTGAGAGGAGACTGATTCTCCTCAAGGCCCCACCCAGTAACCCCATGTTGCCTCCAGATCCATAACTGCAGTGAGAGCCCAGCTGACTCCAGGGAAGGTGGGCACATCCCAAGAATTCCAAGAAATTGCTGACTTGCACTGGAGAGTCTCGGGGAGACCTCACAGGGGCTCATGGCAGCCAGCACTGGGCGAGCTTGACAGGGCATGAGCGCTTGAGACTCTGGGCCGCACTGTTTGCTTTCATCTGTGCTTGGACTTAGTACGGCCCAGCTGAGATGCCAGGAATCCCTTGGCATAATACAGAGGAAGGACTCCAAGGGCTGGGACAGATAAGGACTCGACATGAATTCATCAGGTGCAACTCACTCACTGAGCTCCTTGTGTCCTCAAGGCACAAGCACTGGATAGAGGCCCCAAGAACTCCCTTGGTGAGGACCTCGGGTTCTTGAAAAACCCTCCAAGGTCTGCAGGCCAGGGAAGACAGTAGAGGCGCTGCCACCAAAACAGGGGCCCTGATTTCTCCTGAGAACCAGAAGGTGCAAGGCTCAGAGCTCACATGGGCAGGTCACTGGAAAAGGCAGCAAACCCACGCAGTAGTCACAATGCACGGTGCCAGAGAGCTCTTGACACTGGCCAACTGCAAAAGCTGGACAGTCTCAGAAAGCCTCAATGGATCATTAAGAAACCAGCCAGATCTGAGAGATAGAGAGCTGATGGGAAGGACCTTAGAGGAGAATCATGACCTCTCACCCAGTTCCAGGACTGAACAGAAGGGAGAATGGGTTCCTCATGAAGGGGTCTGTGTAGTATGCCTGGCAAACCTCCCCCCAGTGCCTAAACCATTGTCCCAGGTACTGCTGCTGCCTAACAACCTCCCCCTGCCCTGGCTCTGCATTTAGGTGGAGTCAGCAGGGAAGGCTCATCTCTGCTCTGTGGGACGCCAGCTGAGTGGCCCAGCTGATGGGGGATAAGAACTCCCCTGACAAGAGAGCACATCTATCCAGAGAACAAGGCTGCTGACTCCTCCCCATGCAGCCCTCTCCACGGACTGCTGCTGGAATAGACACCCTGAATATGGATTTGCCTCCAACCACTCTAGGAGGCTTCTGCCAGCTGCACTGTTGTGGACTTGGAGGCCATGCAACTCTGCTCCTGATCAAGGAGTTCATTTCACAGAAAGGAGTGAGCGTTGGGCATGTGCCATGGGACTCCTCATCTTATGACCCTACCTACCCAGGACTGCTAGAAAGGTGGTGGGGCCCATGCAGACTAGGCTGCGGGCTCAGCCTGGGCGACCAAACCGGGCTGAGTACTGTGACCCCTCATACCAGCCAAGACACACGAGTGGAAGCCAGGGCTGCGGGTGTGGGTGGCACCCCAGCCTATATCCCCGATGCCCCGTGGAGGCTTCTGCCGGGACCACGGAACCAGAAGATGGGCTCCTTTGGGGACTGGCCACCGGCCCGGAGGACAGAACCGGTGGGGCACGCTGCCTAGTTGGCAGTTCAGTGGACACTAGAGATCAGGGTTGTAACATTTTGTGCATCCGAGGCGGCGGGGCAGTAATTTGTGAACAAGATCTCTGACCTTCCTGGAGACAGTCCATGCGGTCACCCGGCAGGATTCCCACCGTAGTGGGAGATGGAACTTCTAGTCTTGAAAGACCGCGCAGGTGGGGCCTTCTGGAAATACACCTGAACCGCGCAATCCAGTGCCCCTGAGCCCCGCCCACTGCAGCTCCAGCCCCTTCTCTGGGCGGGGCTTCCATCCACAGACGGCCGCGTTCTGCGGCGCCAGGCCCCGCACGGCCGCCGTAGCGGGGTGGGTTGGGCCCGGACTACGGTGGCTGTGTGGTACGGGGCACGGGTCCGACCGGGTAGAGCGGCGGGGGACGGGCCGGGCCCGCCGCCATGGGCAACCTGTTCGGCCGTAAAAAGCAGAGCCGGGTCACGGAGCAGGACAAGGCGATCCTGGTGAGATGCCGGGCCCTGCAGGCGGGTGGGCGCGGGGCGGGTACCCCCGGACCTTACGGGGAAACCGAGGCTGGGCGGCGGCAGGCTGCGCTCCGCTTCTCCGAAGGGTCCAGCCCCTCTGGCCGCCCAGCCTCACGCCCGGACTGCAGCCTCGGAGCCCGTCTGGGGCGATGCGCAGTGGGCTCCCCTTGGGGAGCATGTCCGGGCCCGGTCCCCAGCGAGTCTGAGCGAATCCTGTCGCTGCGGGTGTAGGTGGTCCGAGTGTGGCTGAGCTGTGCTTCGGGAGGCGGGGCCCTCGTTGTACTGTCTCGTGGTTGTACCTTGTCCGTGGGCGAGTCTGCGCCTGCGGGTGGGGTTTCTAAACTCCAGTCCCACGGGAGCCAGCCCCAGACCACTTCCCAGCCCCGGCCCCGGCCCGGTGCGGGCTCGGGGCCTGCGTTTCCGACTCAGGTGAGAGGTCGTGGGGAGGGGATGATCTGGCAGTGGAGCCTCATTGCTGCTCCCAGAACGAAGGGTCTAAGCAAACGCTCTCACTGTGGGACGGTTGTATTCTGTGTGCTTGGGATTCAGGCTGGACTCAACACCTGTCCCAGTCCGTGTCAAACTTACAACCTGTGCGGCCCCGGAGAAACAAGCCACTGGCCCCGAGCTTATGCGCTGCCCTTGTCTCCAGGCCACTTCTGGCCCTCGAAAGTTTTAGATGAGTTTAGAAAGTTTCTACCTGGGGATTCGAGCATCTTTTTCTGGAGAGCACTGATATGAAAGTTAGTTTCTAGGGAAAGAATCGTGTGGTGTGTTAAGTGAAATGATGTGTTGAGAATAACCCATTTTTGTAAGAAAAGTGTGTCAGGAAGGAGAGAGCCTAGAATGTAAGTGAAATCTACCTTCGCTTTCTTTTCTAATTTTCTGCAGGAAGAGTAATTTTTGGTACTCAGAAAGAAACTAATTCAAGTGGCAGGTTGTTTGGAGAGGGGCGGGGTGGTTTTACTGTGGCTTCTGAAACCAGAAGTTATAAAACTTTTCAACTGAAGTTCCCCTTGAAAAAGAGGCCTGTTTGTCACTGGAGAAGATCAGCTATCATTGGGTTTTTATTGTGGTCGGGGTTGGGTCCCCCACGTGTGCTGGCCTCCATCCTGGGCTTCTGGGCCTCTGGCTGAGCAGGAAGCCCCTGAAGCTCTCCTTCTGTTGTCAAGGATACACATCGGTGGGGTCGTGACAGGAACAACTCCGTTGGCACACCACAGAGCAAACTATTGCCTGATGTTTTCTGAGGATGAAGAGCTGAGCTGAGGAACCTTGAGCTGCCCCGTGACCTTCTCCTGAGACTTCTTGTTTTACAAAGGGTTGGCCTGGCCACACCTGCCTCCCTCTGGCTCTTGCCTGACATTTTGTCCACCGCCTGCAGGGTAGGTGCTCAGCTCCTATGGAAGAGAAGCAAGTCAGAGTTGAGCCCAGCTGGTAGGCTGGCTATGGGGAGATATCTCATTGTCAGCAGACATCTCTCATGTCAGCCTGGGCAGGACATATGGCTGCCCTGAGCCACCAACCACAGAGTGCACTGGGGCAGATGGCCTCTAAAAAGGGAGCTATGGAGCGGCCACTTTAGACCATGTCCATGCCAGGGGCTAATTTCTCACCATGTTGAGTCCAAAAGATGTGCACACCCTTGACTCACTTAACTCACTCCTGGTAACCGACCCTGAAGATGTCATCTTCCGTCGGAGAAGTGCCCCACGCTTGCAGGTACTCACCATAAGCGTCACCTGAAATGACGGAATTTGGAAGAAATGTAAATGACCTAAAATAGGGAAGGAGAGGCTAAAGTGTGTAAATGGCCCTGCGTCCTTTTTGGGACAGGACTCCAGGCTGCCAGGTGCTTCGTGAGGTCATGTGAACCCATCACCTCAATGTGCCGTCTGTTGTCCACCCACGTATAGTGGCAAGTGACAACAGTGGGGAAGCTGATGGCAGATGGCTGAGATCCCCAGAGGGGTGAAGCTGGAAGGGACAGCCCCTGTCTCCAGCTACAGCTGGACTGGGCTGGTGGCACTCAGGTGGCCCTCACCAAGGATTCTGTGTCGTCCCTCCACCTTGGAGGTGGTGGCCACACTCCCTGACCAGTGCTCACACTCCTCACTGTCTGGGGTTGGGGGGGATCCTGGGGGCTTGTAGGATATGGAGCCTCATCCTGGCCCTCCACCTGCTAGATGCCAGCAGCATCCCCAGTGGGCCAGCCAGGAATGTCTCCAGGGAGTGCACCACGTGCCCTGGAGGGCAAACTGGTCCCCATGGAGAGCTCTGTTTCAGAGGATGCCCTTCCATGGGTGGCAGCTGGGGAAGCCTGGCCTGGGGTGGGCCCTTCGATGTCCCTGGCAGCCTCTGTGCCCGCTCTCCTGGGCACTAGGTAGTCCAGCGACTGTCCAGCGCTGCGTGGGCCCGTGCCAACACAAGGCCTGCTTTCCCAACAGCAACTGAAGCAGCAGCGGGACAAGCTGAAGCAGTACCAGAAGAGGATCACCCAGCAGCTGGAGCGGGAGCGGGAGATCGCCCGGCAGCTCCTGCGTGACGGCAGGAAGGAGTGAGTGGGGTGGCGCCAGTGTGCGGGGAAGGAAGCCATCCCCCGTCAGCCTAGAGCAGGGCGTGGGGGAGGCTGGGGAGGCTGGTCGGTGCTGGGCCAGGACATCCAATGGCCGTGACTGCTGGGTCCCCTTTGCAGACGGGCCAAGCTGCTGCTCAAGAAGAAGCGATACCGGGAGCAGCTCCTGGACAAGACAGAAAACCAGATCACCAGCCTGGAGACCATGGTAGGCCTAGTGGGGGTCAGGGTGTGGGCCATGTAGGCCAGAGGCCCCTCAGAGAACTGAAACCCACCATTTTCCTTTCCTGGACCCTCAGCCAGAGGCTATGGAATGGGTCAGGCCTGGAGGCAAAGGGGAAGCTTTACTGAAGCCTGCTAGTCTTAAGGGGCTAGGGCAGGTTGGCTGCTGCAGGACTGTGGTTCGGGGGGCGAGGCCGCTTCTGGGTGGTGGGGATGGGGGGCCGGTTCTGCCCCCGTGACTGAAGAGGTGTTAAGGTCTGCAGGAGGCTCCCCAGCAGCCTGGGTTTAGGCCGCAGTGCTCTGGCCATGCTCATTTACAGTTTTGCTGTTACAAGCAGTCTGATAAGAGATTCTTCCCAGGCCCTCTCAGGCCCACCCAGCTGGTGGTCAGGGCACCGGGAAAGGACAGAGGGAAGAGGAGGGCAGAGACCGTCAGTCTTGGTGACAGTGTGGTCCTAACTCCCGCCGTGGGTCTGCGTGAGGCGGCAGAGAAGGCGGGCCCCTGACCACACAGGTCTCCTCCTCAGGTCCAGAGTATTGAGTTCACCCAGATTGAAATGAAAGTGATCGAGGGGCTGAAGATTGGAAATGAGTGTCTGAATAAAATGCACCAGGTAAGTCTTGGCGGGCTGGGGCAGAGAGGTGGGGTAGCCTAGTGGACCAAGGAGGGGACTTGTCCCTGAGGCCACAGCTGCCCCAGGCCATTGGGCATGAGGGAAAGTCATTACCAGGAGAGGCTGACCATCTAGTAAGACAGACAAGCTCAGGAATATTGACCCTAAAATAGGGACCCCAGCTCCAACTTGGATCCAGAGATTCTAAGCGTGACCAGAGGGATAGCCTTTTCAGAGTGGGGGAGGGGTGTGGTGAACTAATCAGAGGACTTCCTGGAGGAGGTGAACACAGCCCCATCTCAGGAAGCAGCACAGAAGTGGATGGTGAAAGGAGAAGTGAGGTGCAGAGAGGCCACGCCCCAGCCTCACCCCATCTCATTCCCGATGAGTGGATGGCAGGTGGGGCTGGGCAGAGAGCTGAGTAACCTCAGCCTTTCTGAATGTCCAGTGTGGGGACCAGTCAAGCAAACATGTTGCTTTGAACCCAAAACAAATCAAGTCATGTGGCCAGAGAAAACTTTATATTTGTTATTACTGCTAGGGTTGATCTGGGTGCCAGAAGGTCCACTGAGAAGGGCCAGCCGGGGTCTGAGAAGGTCAGTTGAGGCTTCTGAAAAGACTGGTCTAACAGCTCCGTGCCTGTGTGGACAGGCCCTGCCGGGGACATAAATAACATAGCTGTTACTTATGGACGTAAATAACCACATCCCACTTGGCGTGGCTTCCTTTAAACAAGAACAGAGGGGCGAGGCTTTGTGCGCTGCCAGGGCAGGTGGGCCTCACGAGGGGGTTCTGTCACCTGCTTCACTGACAAGACTCCAAAACTTGTGACCAATCAGGTGATGTCCATAGAGGAGGTGGAGCGGATACTGGACGAGACGCAGGAGGCCGTGGACTACCAGCGGGTACGTGTCGCCGTGTTCGGGCCGCCGTCTGGCAGCCAGGGAGTGTGGTGGCCAGTGGCCCGCCCTGCCCGTGAGGGCCAGGCCTTCCCACGCCACACAGGGGCTGCCTGCCTTCGTTCAAGGGAGAGCAGCCTTGGGCCGGGGCTGTCTCCTTCCTCTGTGAGGGGGTACCTCTCCCCTGGCCTCTAGCCCAGCCACGCTCTTCACCTCTGCGCCTCCTTTTGCAGCAAATAGATGAGCTGTTGGCAGGAAGCTTCACTCAGGAGGATGAAGATGCCATCCTGGAGGAGCTGGACGCCATCACTCAGGTAACCGGAGCGCTGGGACTGACGCATGCTCCGGTGGAGGGGCCCCTGGGAGGCCTCTGCTCGCTGACCTCGGCGAGCACCTGCCTTGAGTTTCTCTCGAGCCCACAGCCCTGGTTTTACTTCTTCCCTAAGACAACTGGCATTTGTTCTAAACCGAAGCCCCTTCTCCCCATCCGCCTGGCTGGCCGCAGGGTGGGACTAGCCTGGAAAGAGCATTTTGCAGGTTGTCACCCAGGTGTGGCAAGTGTGAGAATGAACCAGGTGCAGAGTGAAAGGCTGGCTCACCTGGCTCCCTCGGCCCCTTTCTCCCCAGTGGGCAGTGGTGCGTTTAGATCAAACGGGGGCTCTTTCCCTCTGGTGGTGGGTCTCTCGCTGCCACAGCCACATGTCGGCCTGGAGGCCTCTAACTGGCCAGCCGTGCTCCCTCACAGAGGACGTCTCCATCTCTGGGGGCCCCTGCCTCAGCAAGCCACATTCACGCTGTGCCCACCAATCTGCCACCCCGCTGGCCATTGGCCACAGGAAAGCAGGTCCTGAGCGCTGCTGCTCGCCACCTGTGGGGCCCCACGTGCACCTGCCCGCTGACTCACCTCCTCCCAGGCCCCTAGAGGCAGACCCATGCTCTGTGGTTCCGTACCCAGGCACCACAGGTGCACCTGGGCACCACCACGCCAAGCTGGGGCACCACTGTGGCCCCTGACCTGCATGGGTGCCTGTTTCAAAGCCCTCAGCGCAGACTCAGAACAGAACTCTGGGCGGGGAGCCCCTCAGGGTCCAGGTCATTGGGAGCAGCCCCCTTTCGTGGCCACTGATCTGAGCGACAGAGATGCCAGAAGCCAAGGGTGTGTGTGCTGCGGCGTCATGTGCCGTTTAAACTCCTGCTGAGAGCAGCCAAGTGGACGGGATGCTGTCCTTTCCGGGACAGGGATGAGGCGGGAGTGTCTCACGGCCTGTACCCTCTGTCTCCCGCAGGAACAGATAGAGCTGCCAGCGGTTCCTTCAGAGCCCCTTCCTGAGAAGATCCCAGGTACCCGCCTCGTTATGTCCTTTGGAGAACGGTGCCTCCTAGACCAAAGCATGGTCTCCGGGCCACTGGGCCCTGCCCTTCCTCCTGGCTGAGGGTTGGGTCCCACCTTCCCGCTGGGTGCTTGCTGGCCCCAGAGTGCAGCCTCACCCTGGAGTTGGGCCCAGACCTCCGAGGGGTTTGGGTAGCCTCATAAGAGCTGAACCCTGTTCAGAGAGGTGCGTTCCGAAGCATCAGGAAAGGGCACATAGCTGTGCGGGCTCTTCTGGGTCCAGCCCAGCACCCCCCATCCCTGATCCGTCACTGGGACGACCTTCCTCGGGGCATCGCTTAATGCGCCCTCAGAAATCCGCCTTCGTGCCTCCTCTTTGGCTCGCTGCTCCTTGGCCTGTCTCCGGGGTCCGTGGGAGGGTGCCCGCCCGGCGCTGCGCTGCCCCGCATGCCCACGCCCCATGCCTGCTGCCTGCCAGCCCCCGGCCTCTGTGTATGCCTCGCCTTCCCCGGAGCTGCGCCGGCTCCTCCCAGAGCGCCAAGCCCCAGCCTGGCTCCTTGCTGCCTCTTGTCCTCTTCGGGAAGTTCCTGCCTGTGGGGTGTTCTGTACGCGACAAGCGTCTCTGTTTCCTCCACAGAGAAAGTCCCCGTCAAAGCCAGGCCCAGGCAGGCGGAACTGGTGGCAGCCTCATAACGCGGCCCTCTCACGTGGGACTCTCGGGGACTTCGGAGGACTGGGCCCGCAGTTTGGGTGCGTGGCCAGCCCTGACCGGGCCCCCAGGAGGCGGGCGCCGGGCCAGGCGGGCCAGGTGCTGATGGAGCGCGCAGCACACACAGGGCTCCCAGTCGGGTTGACTCTGCGGAGCGCTGCCCTGGCGCTGCTGTCCTGCTCTCATTTCTGGATTAAATGGCAACATTCAGATCCTCCAGCCAAAAGCAGCTTCTGAAGCTGTGCCTCCCACAGGCCATGGCCAGGCCTGACGCTCCTGGTGCTGGTCACACCGCCCAACCCGGGTCGGGAGGCCCCGCGGGCCAGCGTCTCCACAGCACTGTCTTCTGTTCAAGGCACCTCAGACTTCCCCGCCCCGCCCTTCCCCTTCTTCCTGCTGCTCTCATTAGCTCACGGGGGTTTTGGCTAAGGGATCCAAGCCTTGGTCTGGCTCCCTGATGTGCCCACTCTCCATGCAGATTTGGGGGTGAAAACCTCTCTGCTTCTGTGTTGGCGTTTGGGGGTGGTGGATCAGGAGGGGCACGTCCCTGCTGGATTGCTGGCTCTCAGAGCTCTGCCCGCCCCCCCTCTCTGGGGCATTACACCGAGGCCCAGTCCTGCCAGGATGGACATTCCAGGATGGCCAGCAGGTCCAGCTGAGGCTCCCCGAGCTGTCAGCAGCCAAGCAGAGATTGGGAAGGATGAAAATGCCTTCGCTAGTTCATGATTCGTTTTGGAATTAAGACAATCTCCCTGAGATTTCGCTTCCAATAAGAAAACAAAGTGGACCCTCCTGCCCCCAGACAGGCCAGCCCCATATTAAAGCTGACGCCCATACAGCCTGCCGCCTTGTGGACTGGGGTCTGTGGAAGGGCCTGGGGAGGTTAGTATGGCTCCTGTCTCTGGTCCTGGCACATAGCCCCTTGACCCTCCTGGGACACTTGGGGGTACTTGGTTGGTCAGTGCCACGTGGGGCCTGGGGACCCAGGAGCTGGTGCGGTTCCAGCCCTGCCCAGCTGTGGGTGGAAAGCAGGCTGGGGCTCCAGGCTCTGACAGTCGCCTCTGGGGCAGCTGCCTGCAGCAAGGTGCAGGGTGGTACTCTGGCCCTTCCTCCCTTGGGAGGGATGCTGGTGGCTTCTTCCAAGGGAAGAGACCCTTCGTGTCCCTCCCATGGCAGGTGGCCGGGAGGCTGTGCAGTTCAGTGTCTCCAGGGTGAGGGGGTCTGGGTGAGAGTCTCGTGTCTAGGGTGGGAGGCCAGATGCTCCAGGGAGCAAGCAGGTAGCAGGAAGGAGGGGGAGGTGGGTGTTCCACCTCAGGGGACCTCCATGCCCTCCACCCAGAGGGCACAGTAGGGTGCAGACAAGTTGCCACGTCTGGGGTTCTTCCAGAGGAGCTAGAGACCCCGGTTTTGAGGGGATAGTCTTGCTTCATGTGAAAGCACGCTTACCAGATGCAGTGCATGCCTCAGCCAGGAGGGGGCTCTGCCAGCCAGTTTCAGGATTTTGCTAGAAACTGGTTTGGCCAGTGCCAGTCTGTCTGTGGCACCCCACTCCAGTACTCTTGCCTGGAAAATCCCATGGACAGAGGAGCCTGGTGGACTGCAGTCCATGGGGTCACTAAGAGTCAGATACGACTGAGCGACTTCACTTTGACTTTTCACGTTCCTGCATTGGAGAAGGAAATGGCAGCCCACTCCAGTGTTCTTGCCTGGAGAATCCCAGGGACGGGGGAGCCCGGTGGGCTGCCGTCTATGGGGTCGCACAGAGTTGAACACGACTGAAGCGACTTAGCAGCAGCAGTCTGTTGGGCCCCGCCCACTTGGTTTGGAATTGCGGGGATCCTGCGGGCAGTTCTGATTGAGAAGGGAAGCAGACCCTGCCCCTCCTGACCCCAGTGACCTGTCCCTCTGCAGCAGTGGGTCCCAGGCCAGGGGAGGGTATGCAAGGAGGGGCAGCCCCTCCAGGCTGCCCTCCCCCACCCCAGCAAGGTGGATCCCTTCCCTTTCCCTCTGCCTCCCAGCACCCAGAGCTCGGGGTGGTCTGTGAGGGACGCTGTTGGTGTGACTCCCCACCTCCTTGATGGTTTCATCACCGGGGGCTCTGTGGTGTGCCTTTGGGCTCTGACTCCTGCCCAGTGAGTGCTTGGAGAACTTACCTGTGGGTGTGTGTGGCTCAGCTCCCTGGAAACCACTGGGAAGGTCATGACCAGCCTCCTCCTGGCCTGCACAAGAGGTCCCCTTGTCTGGAAAGACAAGAGAAGCCTCATCTTTTCACCAACATGTAAGATGTCACGTACCTAGCAAACTGCCTTTTTTTTTGTAAAAATTTATCCAGTGGACCCAGGGAGGCCTTGCTCTGAAACCCAGCTGATGTTGAGCTGACTCCGGGTCTCCAGCCTTGGAGGTCACCTGGCTCGTAGGTCCCCCCCATGTATGTGTTGGGTCAGGGGGAGTCCCACCTGCCAGGGTGAGACACATCCTCCTGCCGAGCACTGAGCCTTGGTCTTAAAGTACCAACTGCGTGACCCTGACCCAGCCTCCTAATCTGGGGGCGCTTAGGACTCAAGATAATGACGAATCAGTCACAGTAGGGTGCAAAATCTGGGGGCAGAGCTGGTATCCTGCCCAAGATCAGAGCTGGTATCCGGCCTGGTGGAGGGTTGGAGAAGGGGAGGCCAAAGTGAGCCACCCACAGAGGGCCTGAAAGCCACCATGCCTGGTGGGTAGGAGAGGCGTTAAGGGGCAGCCATGGGGCCCATTTGACCACAAAGTGGACTTCCAGGAAGCTAGCAAGCCTGGCATCCAGAAAAGACAGACTAGGACAGTAGGGAAAAGGACCCAGGCTGCGGGACCATTTGGCTGGAGGCACGTTTGTGATCAGGCAACGTGGAAAGCAGGAAAGCAAGGGATGGGGAATTGGAGGGCAGAGGGCACCTGGGGCTGGGTGGGGGTACTCCTGGGACAGGGTTGCCCTGCCACCTACCCACTGCTGCCCCATGGGATCTCCTGGTACCCCCTGCCTGCCCATGGAGAGAACTTGGGGATGTCAGAGAATTGTCATGACAGCACAGGGCCTTTGCCTTCCCAGGAGAGGCATGGAGCCAGGTCACTCAGTAGGAAACCCCACTACGCCTTCCGTCTCTGCTGGTGCTCAGCCACTGGGGTGGGGGCAGCAGGTCAGCAGGTGGAGCTGGGCCTGGGCCCGGGTGGCGCTGGCCTGTGGCCCCAGGCAAAGCCTCGACACCCAGCCTTGGCCTCCTCTGTGGACACTTGAGCCCCTTGGCTGGGGCAGATGCCACCTTGGCACGCGCCTCATGCTTTCTGTGACCCCCAGCATCCTCGAGGCCATGAGGCTGGGGCACTCAGAAAGTGAGAACGCTCCAGATCTTTCTTCCTTAGTCATTTTCCCCACCCCCTGAACCCCAGCTTTACCAAGTGACTTCCCACACACAGCCCCGCCCCATCGCTGGTGCCCAGGCCTCCCGAAGGCCCAGGTCTCAGGCTGGGGGCTGGGGGCTGGGGGCCCCTCCAGGGCTGTTCTCGCCACTCACCGCCTTGTCCCTGAGGAGTCCCGGACTGGTGTCAGAAGGGAGATGTGTTCTTTCACACCTGTACCTGAGGAAGGCGCACGCTAATCTAGGGAAGACATTTAATGGGTGTGAGGACTCTGTCCTCTCATCTGGCTTGTGGGGTAAGTGCTCCTTAAGAAGCCAGAGTTCTGAAATGAACTCAAAAGAGTAAGGGCGCAGGAAATGAGGCCCGTGGGAGCTGTGCTGTGGATGGGAGGCGCTCAGCCCTGTGGCCTGTGAAGAGTGGGCTGCACTTTGTGGGTTTTTTCCTGATAAAAGCTTCACTGAGTGTGCAGTTCAGTATTTGCATTATGCTCCCAGAGTTGAGCAGCAGTCAGTCTGAGAACCGTCCCATCGTCTGAGGAAACCCTGTGCCTCTACCCAGTGCCCTCTTTCCCGCTCTCCTCGCCCAGCCCCTGGCAGCCGCTGATCGGCTTTCTGTCTCTCTGGATTTGACATTGCGCGTACATGGAGTCACACGATGAACGGCCATGGGTGTCTGGCTGCTTCGTGTGATGCTCTGAGGCTCGTCCAGGTTGTGGTGTGTGTCAGTGCTTCATTCCTTTCCGTGGTTGAATGATGCTCCGTTGGGCATAGATGGACCACATCGTGCAGCGCCTGAGGGGCATTTGCGTCGTTTCCATTTATTCACTTTTATGAGTGATGCTCCTGTGAACATTTCTGTACACGTTTTTGTGTAGACATGTTTTCATTTCTCTTGGCTGTAAACCTAGAGTGACTTCACTCTGGGGCATGTAATGACTCTTACGTTGGAGGAAGCGATGCTTGCTTTCCTAAGTGGCTGCATCCTCTTCACCCCCAGCAGCAGATGTGAGGGCTCCACTCTGTCCGCATCCTGCCTAGCCCCAGCTCGTTCTTGTTTTTTCTCATCATAGCCATCCTCAAGTGTTATCCCAGCATGGTTTTGATGTGTATTTTCATAGTGACTGATGATGCTGAGCGTCTTTTCTTGTGCTTAGTGGCCATTTGTACCTCTTCTTGGGAGAAATGCCTATTTAGATCTTTTTACCCATATTTTAATTGGATTTGTGTTTAATTATTGAGTTACAAGAGTTCTTTATATATTCTTTTTTTTTTTTTCCTGCACCACATTGCTCATGGGACCTTAGTTCCCGACCAGTGGGCGAGCCTGGGTCCGTGGCAGTGAAACCTCACCTCTTAACCACTGGACCCCCAGGCATGTCCCTCTTTTATATATTCTTAATCCTACACCCTGATCGGATATAAGATTTGCAAAAATGTTCTCCTGTTCTATGGGTTTTCTTTTTACGTGTTTAATAGTATCCTTTCAAACACAAGTGTTTTTTAATCCTGATGAAATCCAATTTATTTTTTCTTTTGTTGCTTGGGCTTTTGGGGTCATATCTAAGATACCATTACCTAATCCAGGGTCATGAAGATTTATTTCTGCGTTTTCTTTTAAGAGTCTAATAGTTTAGCTCTTACGCTTAGATCTTTGATCGATTTTGAGTTAATTTTTTTATATGATGTTTGGTTGGAAGTCCAACTTCATTCTTTTACACGTGAATTTTTTTTTAGAAGTGGTTTTTTAAGAAGACGAACACATTTGTCTTCCTTTAATGTGGAAGTTGACTGATTCTTTTCCAGTTATTTCAGTACCATTTGAAAAGACAGTTATTTCCCCCATTGAGTCCTTGACATCTTTGTCAAATATCAGTTGACCAAACATGAGGGTTTTCTTTCCAGCCTCTCAATTCTATCCTGTTTGTCCCTGTCGATCGTTATAGCCTTATTGTAGCTTTGTAGTAAGTTTCAAAATTGATAAGTGTGGATCCTCTAACTTTGTTCTTTTTCAGAATTGGGTTTACTATTCTGGGTCCCTTGAATTTCCATATGAATTTTAGGATCAACTTGTTAATTTCTGAAAAGAAGTCAGGTGAGATTTTGATGGTAATTTTTTTGGATCTGTAGATCATTTTGGGGAGTGCTGCCATCTTAGAAATATTAAGTCTTATGATCCATGAACACAGGTGTATTTTCATTTATTTATTAATTCCTTTCAGAAAATTTTGTAGTTTTCAACATATAAGTTTTACACTTATATTAAGTTTTACAGTTAATAATTTATTTTTTTTTCCATGTTGCTCCTTTTATTTTTTTTCTTACATGATAGTATACATGTTTCAGTGCCATTCTCCCAAATCTTCCCACCCTTTCCCTCTCCCTCAAAGTCCAAAAGTCCATTCTATACATCTGTGTCTCTTAATTTATTATTATTTATTCTTTTTGATGCTATTGTAAATAGAGGTTTTTTCCTTAATTTCAATTTCAGGTTATTCAGGTTAACAAGTATATAAAAATATATTTTTATTTTTTTGGTATGCTGAACTTATATATTAGTTCTAGTAGGTTTTTGGTGGCACCCTTAGGATTTTCAATATGCAAGATCATGTCATGACAAATAGAGACACTTTTACTTCTTCCCAGCCTGGATGCCTTGAANTAATTTATTATTATTTATTCTTTTTGATGCTATTGTAAATAGAGGTTTTTTCCTTAATTTCAATTTCAGGTTATTCAGGTTAACAAGTATATAAAAATATATTTTTATTTTTTTGGTATGCTGAACTTATATATTAGTTCTAGTAGGTTTTTGGTGGCACCCTTAGGATTTTCAATATGCAAGATCATGTCATGACAAATAGAGACACTTTTACTTCTTCCCAGCCTGGATGCCTTGAATTCACTTTCTTGCCTTGATTTCCCTGGCTGAGGCCTCCAGGACGGTGCTGAAGAGAAACGGGCGTCTTCATTTTATATGCTTCTATTCCACTCCCATCCCTCCAAAAACAGGAAGAACAAAATCCTTAAAACATTTTGGAACAAAATCCAGCCTGTTTCTTTTTTCTTTCCTGATGGTTCTTTCCTACCTTTCTCTTTCCATCACCTTTTTTTTTTGAGCCAGGCGAGGTGGTGGGGCTGACAGGCCAGGAAAAACCTGGCCCATTTGGCCTTCACCGTACTCGCCAGTCTTCATGATGTTTCTGTGGACTCCGTCATGAAATGTGAGCTTGATAACATCAAGTTATCAGTGCCAGGCGGGCACTGATCACTGCCTCCAAGCAGCAGAGGGGGAAAAGCTCTCCTGTGCTGTGACTCCCCTGGGAGGGCACCAAGAGAGTGAGCAACACTCACTGCGATGGCTCCGGTGGTAACCAAAGCCCCCGACAACGTGTTAGCAAAGGGCACGTGAAGTCCCGTAAAGGCCAGTGTGTAGGTTGATAGGTTAAGACCTTGTGGGGCGGTGAGGCATTTGAAGGCCATCTGGGGACTTTGCCTGCAGACTCTGCAGGGGAAGCATGGGTGCAGCTACTCAATCCTCGATAGACCCTTAGGTTTCACCAGTAGGGTATCTTAGTGGGCTGCCGCCGTCCCCTCCCCAGCTTGTGTTTACCGTGCCGCCCGAGTCAGCAAGAAAAGGCTAGATTCTGAATGTTCTGCTTAAGCAAACAAAGTGCCCCAGAGAAGGGCAGAGACAGGTCTGATGCGTTTGCTGTGGTGTCCCAGCCTCCTGAGTGCTGACCTGCTCAGGTAACAGGCGTCACCATCGCTGCGCTAGGGTCGTGGTCCGCATTTCCTAAGCGCTCACTGATTCCACAGGCAGATTGCGGCTGTCTGCGGGATTCCCGTGAGGAATCCTACGAGGACCAAGAGCTACATGAGGACTGTGTCCTTCCTGGTGACATCTGCAGGCTGGGGGAGGCTCTCGTACCTCTTTCTTTATGTATTGTCCTCCTCGTGAGTTTAAAGTGTTAGTTGCTCAGTCATGTCTGACTCTTTGCAGCTCTGCAGACTGTAGCCTGCCGGGCTCCTCTGTCCATGGAATTCTCCAAGCAAGAATGCTGGACTGAGTTGCCATTCCCTTCTCCAGGGGATCTTCCCTGCCCAGGGATCAAACCCACGTCTCCCACAGATTCTTTGCCACCTGAGCCACCAGGCCACGTTTGAAACAGTATGTTTCTAAGCACAGTGTCACCTTGGTACTGTAGTTTTTCCTTACTTCACTTCTTAGGAAACATTTCTTTAAATAAATAATTTAAAAATACACTCATCTTATTTTCTCTCCACTAGTTCCAAATCAGTAGCATTTAACACACGTTTAGCTGTAGGCTGTGTAGAGAACACATTGCCCTGTGCAAGAGCAAGTGGCCGCTTCCTTGTTCCAAGGGTGATGTCCTGGAGGAAAGGCCCGTTCTCCATGGACTGTTCCTCTGACCCTGAGGCGCATCACACACGCCCGTGCCCCCAGCTGAACAGACTCATGGGACATGGCAACCTTGCCTGCCCTCAGTGTGCTGGCGTGAGGGGAAGTGAGCGATAGCAAGCACGCTTTTCTTTAATTGAAGTGTGCTTGATTTACAGTATTGTGTTGGTTTGGTTTCAGGTGTACAGCAAAGTCATTTCAATATATGTGTATACATGTATTCTCTTTCAGAGTCTTTCACATTATAGATTGTTCTAAGCTATTGAGTAGAGTTCCCTGTGCTCTACAGTAGCACCTTGTTCCTGTCTATTTTATATATGTTGCTGTTGAGTTGCTCAGTTGTGTCTGACTCTTTTGTGACCCCATGGACTGTAGCCCGCGAGGCTCTTCTGTCCATGGGATTTCCCAGGCAAGAACACTGGAGCGGATTGTCATTTTCTTCTCCTGTTATATATACTAGTATGTTTATGTTAATCTCAAGCTCCTAATTTATCTCACCCTGCCGCTTTCCTCTTCAGTAACCAGAAGTTTGTTTTCTGCCAACAAGTCTGTTTCTCTTTGGTAAATAAGTTCATTTGTATTATTTTTTAGATTCCAGATATATGATACCATGACTGACTCTGTCTGACTTACTTCACTGAGTATGATAGTCTCTAGGTCCATCCGTGTTGCTGCAAATGGCAGTATTTCATTTTCTTATAGCTAGGTAATATTCCATTGTGTGTGTGTGTTGTGTGTACTTATATATATATAAAATATGTATTTATATCACATCCCTAGGTTCATCCATGTTGCTTCAAATGCAGCAGTTCTTTTTTATAGCTGAGGAATATTCCATTTTATATATATACACACACACACACACCACATTTGTCCATTTATCTGTACCCTTGGGTTGCTTCAGTGTCTTGGTTTTTGTAAATAGTGCTGCTACACACTGTTCCGATTCAAGAACATGATATATGTTTCCATCTGTTGGTGCTGTCTTCAGTTTCTTTCGTTAGCATCTTAGAGTTTTCACAGCTCTGGTCTCTTGGCCTCCTTAGGTAGGTTTATTCCTTGGTATTTTATTCTTTTTGACGGGATGGCAAATGAGATTGTTTCCTTAATTTCCCTTTCTGATATTTTGTTGGTAGTGTATATAAGTGCACAGATTTCTGGATATTAACTTTGTATCCTGCAACTATCTAACTCAGTGTTGAACTCTAGTAGTTTCCTGGTGGCGTCTTTAGAGTTTTCTGCGTACAGTATCATGTCATCTGTAAACAGCGACAGTTTTACGTCTTCCTTTCCAGTTTTGATTCCTTTTATTTCTTTTTCTTCTCTGATTGTTGTGACTAGGACTTCTAATACTGTGTTGAATAAATGTAAGGAGAGTGGGTGTCCTTGTCTTGTTCCCGATCTTAGAGGAAATGCTTTCAACTTTGCACTGCTGATATGATGTTAGCTGTGGGTTTGTCATACTTGGCCTTTATTATGTTGAGGTGTGTTCCCTCTATGCCCATGAACACACTTTAAATCTGGATATGTGGCGCACAACTGGCAGGGGAGCTTAGACGTAGTGAATCTCTGAATAATAGGTAACGCTGAATCCTTAAGCAAAGTAGAAATGTTTACAGATCAGTTGTTTTGGATTAACTGCATCATCTCCAGATTATTTTTCTACTGTTTTAAAGTAACATATGGAGGGGCCAGCTCTGTTACGGTAGCGTAAGCCCACGTCAGCCCTTCTCTGTCACTATAACAACTGAAAACTCAAGTTTAAAAAAAAAGGCAGCTCCCTAAAGCCTCTGCAAAGTGAACAAAAGCAGGTGGATTGTGAAGGCAAGTTCAGACTTGCTGCTGCAACCCGTGTAGGGAGGGTGTACCCGTTTTACTTTCCCTTTCCTTTTTGCCTTGGGTGGCCTCAGTTGCAGGACCACACAGCAACACCAAACTAAAACTCTGGTAGAACTCTGTCTTTCTGGCAAGAGGAACTCTTGACAGAGGAGCCAGGTTCTAGAAAGTGCAGCAGTCCTGGAGAGGAGAGAGTTGGAGAAAGGGACCTGGGCTCTGGATAAACCAGTGCAGGTCGTGGGCTCACCTGCAGGGGACATGTGCACAGGAGAGACCCAGAGCAGCACAGAGAGCTTTTGGTAACTGAATTCAGAGCAGAGCCACTGGCCACTGAGGCAAGTGGGGCTTGTGGTCTGAACGCACCAGGCTGATGGGCTCCTGAGTCAGGGCAAAATTCTCCAGAAGATTGTAACAGACCCGGAGTCTACACAACATAACAGTCAAAATATCCAGTTTACAACCCCAAACTATGCAAGGAGAGAGACAGTCAACAGAGGTCAGCTCCAAGGTGATCCAGGCGGCAGAATTATCAGACAGAAATCTTGAAGTGGTTATTGTGACTGATCATATAAGGTAGGGTCAGACATACCTCTGAAGATGGGAAGATAGAATGTCTCAGCTGAAAAGCAGAAACTATATCAATAAACAAATTGAAAACTTTAGAACTGAAAAAAATGCCAGATATCTGAGAAAGTATGAACAGGCTTAACAGCAGAAAGCAGATGAGTAAGGAACAACTCTGTGAACTTGAAGACAGAGCAACAGAAATCATCCAACTGGAAGAACAAAGAAAGAAAAGATTAAGGTGGGTGTGTGTGTGGGGGGGGAACCTCAGGAACTTTGGGGACAATATCAAAAGGACTAACATCTAACTTGTGTTTTCAAAATCCCAGAAGGAGCAGAGAAAGAGATTACCACAGGAAAAAAAAACATTTGAAGAAATAATGGAGGAAAATTTCCCACATTAGTGAAGGACATCAGTTTACAAATTCAAAAAGCGTGGTCATCCCCGAAAAGGATAAATTCAAAGAAAAACAGGCCAAGTCACATTATAATTAAACTGCTAAAAATCAAACAGAAAAAATCTTGAAAGCTGCCAGATAAAAATGAAACACTACATGCAGAGTAACAACAAGGTGAAGGACTACAGGTTTCTAATCAGAAACCGCAGAGGCTAGAAAATGATGAAACAGTGTCTTTAAAGTATCAAAGAGCAGAAATGTCAATGGGAGCTCAACATCTGGCAAAAATACGCTTCAGGAATGAAGGGAAAACAAAGACATTCTTAGAGGAAGGCAAACTAAGAGAATTTACTATGCAGGTTATAATAGTGAACTATTCAAGCTGCAGGGAAGTGACACCAGCTGGAAAATGAAGAGAGAACAACAGAAATGGTAAACATGTGGGTAAATAAGGTAATTTTTCCCTTTAAGGTTTAAAAAATAGGTATGACTCTTGAAAGCAAAAATTATAACATTGCCTCATGGGATTTTCAACGTATGTAAATGTAATTGGTGCAGCAACTATAACACAAAGGGGAAGAGAGAGGAAATTATTTGGGGGTAAGGCCTCCACATTTTAGCTGAAATGGCACAACACTACCTAAATAAACTGAAAGGATAGGCATGTATGTAAAAATCTTTAGTATAATCATTAAAAACTAGAGATAGGGCCTTAATAAAGGTCAGCAGGTAAAGTAACGTGGAATACTGAAAAGATTCTCAAATAATCCAGAAGGCATCAGGAAGTGGGCCAAAGGAAATGAACAGAAAGCAATAAAATGATAGACCAAAATTCAACTACTTTAATCACATTAAATGTAAGTGATCTAAACACACCAACGAAAGACAAGGATGGTCTAATTGGAAATTAAAAAAAAAAATACTATTTGGTATCTGCAAGAAACGCACTTTAAATATGGAGACAGATGGGGAAAGCATACTCTGGAAACACTATTGAAAGAAAATCTAGAGTGGTTACATGAGCATCACTAGAGGTAGTTACATAAAAATGAAGGAAGGCATAATAACCCTAAAGGCATATTTGCCTAACGATAGAGCTTCCCACATACAGAAAGCAAGACCTGACAGAACTAAAGGACAAATGGCCTCTTAAAGATTAGACACCCCTCCTTCAGTAAGTGAGAGAGCAGAAAATCATGAAGGGTACAGTCAACCTGAGCAATTTCATCAGCCAGCTTAACTCATGTTTATAGACTGTTGCCCCCAACAACAACTGAGCACATAGTCTACGTAAGCCCGTGTGGAACATTTGCCAAAATACCATGTTCTGGGACTTTAACAAATCTCAATTGAAATCAGACAAAGTATGTTCTTGACTATAATGGGATTACTCTAGAAATCAGTAACAAAGAGATCTGGAAAATCCACAAATATTAAATCACGAATAGAAGAGGAAATCAGAAGGGAAGTTAGACAATACTTTGAACTACGGAACATGAAAACAGCAAATCAGCATTTATGGATCGTGCTTATCTTTTTTAAAGTCTCCAATCGTCTAAACTTTCACCTTAATTAATTCGAAAAATACCAAATTAAATCTAAAGTAGTCAGAACAAATGGAATAATAGAAGTCAAAGAAAATGACAACAGAGAAACACTAAAGAAAAAAGCAAAAACTGATTATTTGAAAAGATCAGTAAATTTGACAAACGAGCTAGACTGATGAGGAAAGAAAGAGAAGATACAAATTACGACATCAGGAGTGAAAGAGAGAACATCACTACAAATCCTATAAACTTTAAAAGAATATTTTTAAGGCAAGAATTTCCTTTGGTTCAGTGGTCAGAACCCCACACTTTTCCTCCTGAGGGCCTGGGTTCAATCCCTGGTTGAGGAGCTAAGATCCCACAAGCCACATAGCATGGTCAAAAAAAAAAAAAAGAATATTAAGGAATTACTACAATTTCGTGCCCATAAATTCAACAGTTTAGATGAAAAGGGAAAATTCGTTGAAAGACACAAATTACTAAAGCTTATGCAAGAATACATAGATAAATAGTCATTTCTTATTAAAGAAACTAAACTCTGCTTAGCTGGTCAGTCGTGTTCAACCGACTCTTTGCATCACCGTGGACTATAGCCTGCCAGACTCCTCTGTCCATGGGGATTCTCCAGGCACGAATCCCAGAGTGGGTTGCCATGCCCTCCTTCAGGGAATCATCCATCCCTTATGAACATACATACAAAACTCTCAATAAAATATTAGCAAATGGAACCCAGCAGTATGTAAAGTGGGGCCTTTGTCTAAAATAGCCTGTTTTTTTACAGGCTAAATCACATGGGGTTTATCTTGGAAATAAAGTTTAGCTCAACCTTTAAGTATTATTCAGTATATTTCAGCATATCAATAGACTAGAGAAGAAAAAGCTTATGATATCTCAGTAGATGCAGGAAAAGAATTTTAAAAACTCTTAGCAAACTAGGAATAAAAGGGAACTTCTTAAACTTTATAAACGTCATTTACAAGAACTCTGTGGCTAACGTCACACTTCATGGTAAAAGACGGCATGTTTTCCCCTACAAGACTGATTATGAGGCAAAGAGGACTACTCTTAACTGCTTCTATTCAACATCACATTGGAAGTCCTAGTCCATGTAATAAGCAAAGAAAAGAGATAAAATGCAGAATCCCAAAGAATCTGTAAGAATCCACTAGAACTACTCAGTGCATTCAGCAGGGTCACAGAATACCAGGTCAGTGTGCAAAATTCAATATGTATTTCCATTTACTAGCAACAAACAACTGGAAACTGACGTTTAAACATGGGAAACAAACTTCCCAAGCGGGAAGAAGTAGTGTGTGGTAGATCAGTGCTCCCACTAAGAACTAGAGAAGCTAGACAAAATATATAAATCATCTCTTTAAATATGTCAGAGAACTGCAGGAGCAATGGAAACAAGCGGGTTTAAGATTCCACAGAGGGGCAGGACCACGGAATGCTAGCTGACCATCTGCGCACACTGCTTGCCAAGCGTTGGCTCATGCTGGGTTTACTGACAGAATTTAAGATTTAAGGGCTGTCTAATCGTGAAAAGAATGGAGACTTGAGGGCTGATCTTTCCTTTAAGACTGACAGATTCAGGAATGTGTGAGGATGCTAATTAAAGAGCTAGTGTGGGAACCTCTGGGAGGTTGTCTCCTGTCCTTTGTTGTGCTGGAACACAACGGAGGGATCGCCAGACTTTTCCTTAAACAGACAGATAGTAAATGTCCCAGGAGGTATGATCTCTGACTTACTGAACCCTGCTGTCTCCATGTCGACGCTGTGTAAACAAATGGACATGGCTGTGGACGTGGCAAGAAAACTTCACGGAAACAGGTATCTGGCCACTGGGCTGTAGTCAGCCGACCACCAGTCCGTTGCTCCCACTGTCTTTAAGTATTTGTTTATTAATATCTGGCCACATTGGGCCTTAGTGTGCAACACTCAGGGTCTTCGTTGCATCAGGCCGGATCTTCCACTGGGAGGCACTGACTCCAGCTGCGGTGCTCGGGCTCAGCAGTGGCGTGCCGGTGCATGGGCTTAGTTGCTCTGCGGCAAGTGGGATCTTAGTTCTCCAACCAGGGATCAAACCCAAGTCCCCTGCATTGCAAGACAGATTCGTAACCACCAGACCACCGGGGAAGTCCCTCCCATCTTCTTTAGCACGTGACACCAGCACTAATTCAGAGGACCAGGTCACCGAAAGCCAAGGGGAAAACGCGTCAGTGGCAGCAAGGCCACAGGTTATCTGAGCACTGGTTTAGCAGACAAGAACTCTGACAGATCTGGAAACAGGACATTTTCCTAAGTAGAGGAAATGATGGAGAAAGTAGATTAAACGATGGAGAATCGGAGTCTGTAAACCCACATTTAAGAGTCTGCAAACCCCACACTTCCCTGTCCAGGCAGATGGGAGCAGTTCACACGTCATCCTGGGCAATTTAGACTGCATCTCAGTGTTTCAGCTAATAAGTGAAGCTGCGCTTGGCACCAGAAGTGTACCAAGTTAATAAACCAAGTTAGTTAATGGTAACTACCTGTGAAGGGTGTCCATGGGAACTGAGCCTTCCTACCCAGGTCATAGGCCCCCTTCCCTGCCCCTTCTCCTGTGTGCCTGGTTTCTGGGGGAGCCGGTGAGCAGCCTAGTGTGAGGAGGCCAAGGGCTGAGGACCACACAGGCGTCCAAAGTCATCCTTGTGGCCCTGGGGGTGGGGTCCATGAGGTGGGAGTTCAAGGGCTGCTCGAGGGTCTTGTCCTTGTCCCCAGGGATGAAGATGCTGTGGGCTGGCACCACAGTACCACGGAATGGGGTCAGCCTCTCAGGGCTGCAGTGTAGGGACCAGTTCATACAGATCAGAGGGATGTGGGGATCAGGGGAGGAACCAGTGCCAAGGTCTAGGGTGGAGGGGTGAGTGGTGGGTGTGGAAAACTGGATTGGAGAATTAGGAACACAAAGCTGAGGGTCTTGGGGATGGGTGGGGGGCAGTAAAGCTAGAGAATCTCACCCAAGGCTGAGAAGCCGCGGTGGGACGGGACCTGGACTGGGTCCACAAAGGAGGCGTTGAGTGGGGATGCTGGGCAGGTGGTCAGAGCTGGAGCCCAGGAGAGAGGTCTGGGCACGAGATACGAACTGGGGAGCCATCTCGGTTTAAAGGGGGAAACTGAGTTGCACCAGGAGCCGGGATGATCGAGGGGCGGGCCTGCAGGCAGGGGTCCTGTGCCAGGCTCCCTCTGGGGCCCCAGGGGAGCAGGAGGCAACCTCTTGACTGCCCGCCTGGCGGCTCAGTCAGCCGCCTGCAGGGCAATTCCTTCCTGGGGCCACAGTTCCCCCACCAGCAAGTGAGGGTCTGAATCAGATCAACCTCATGAGCTATGGAGAGGTGCCAGGTGGCGAACGTGGAGTGAATAACAGTCGTGGTCGGTCCCTGCTGCTCTGGGACCCTCGGGTGCCTCAGTCTGCGACTGTTTCTTGTACTCGTTTTGAGAAGTTAATTTCTGATTATTTGTGTCTTTGGCGCTGCTGGATCCTAGTTGTGCCACTCAGGATCTTCACTGCAGCACGCAGACTCACTAGCTGTGGCACGCTCAATAGCTGTGTCTCGGGCTTCATTGCTCCTCGGCATGTGGGATCTTAGTTCCCCGGCCAGGGGTTGAACCTGAGTTCCCAGCATGGCAAGATGGATTCTTAACCACTGGACCACTAGGGAAGTCCCCCAAGAAATTAATTTGATTCTTAGGCCTGTTGATACTGCCAGCCCTTCACAGGAAACCTTCAGCCTCAGGCTCCCTTTGATGAGCAGCTCAAGAAGACTGGGGCTTTTTGAGGAAGGTCAGGGCCTCTAGGGGTCTCCAGAATTAAAAACATTTGCCTGAGTCGATGTGCGTGTCCTCCAGCTCTTGGAAGAGCTTGTAGAAGTTTGGAAGCTCTGTAGGGTGCAGGGTCAGAGGGCAGAGGAGGGAGGGTTTGAGGAGTCAGTTGTTGAAACAGCAGGGGTCAGATCCCCTTTCCAGGTTGGGGGCCCCTCAGTATGGGGGTTTGGGGCCGCCAGAGGATGGGAGGGGTCTGGAGAGACAGGGAGAGCATGTTGCCTGGTGTGGGGGTAAGGCAAGCAGAGGGGGCAGCAACAGCAGCAGCCCAGGGTCAGGTTTGCTGGGCCAGCTCGGCCTGGTTGATAGGTAGATGGTCTCAGGCCAGGCCTGGCTCAGGTGGCTCTCCAGGGTTTCAACCAGTAATCTACCTGATCTCCTTTCAACAAAGCCCATTTCTGCTGAAATCACTGAGGCTCTTGCCCACCAGGACCAGCAGGTGTAGCTGCCTGTGCCCCAGGTGGGGCAGCTCTGAGTCCTCCCCAGCTGCGTGGCCTTGGGAAAGCCACTCCCAGCCCAGGCCCCAGTGCAATGAGGCTGATGAATGCCCGGTCCCACCCCTCCCGTCCTGGGGGCTGGTGGTCAGAGGCCTTGGCAGGTTGCTGAGCCTGACACTCCCTGGCTCTGAGCCACCACCTGGCATCACAGTCCTGCCAGGATCATGGACGGTCTGGCTCCCACCCAAGGCGTCTGCAGGCAGCCGGTCAGGACTTCCACTCACTCCACATGGCCAAGGGTGGGGGCCGTAGAGCCTTCTTACAGACCTCTCTGATAGGGTCCACTCAGGAGCCCTCAGTCCATGCTCTACCCTCATCGCAGCACGGGTTTCATCTTAAAGGCACGCAGGACTTGCTCACCTCATAGAAGTAGTTGTGGTGGGCCTTGCAGCTTCTGGAGCTCGGCCCGGTTGGCAGACACAGCTTGCCGGGGGGACCAGGGAGCCCCTCCCAGGCTCACTGCCCTGACGGAGTTCTGAGGTAAAGCTGCTGAAATTCTTCAAAAGCCTGGTTCCTTTTAAAAACGATGCCAATATATATACTACTTTATATAATCTAGATAACTTATGAGAACCTCCTGTTTATCACAGGGAGCTCTCAGCTATCTGTGGGGACCTCAATGGGAAGGAAATCTAAGAACAGCGGGTCTGTGTGCACGTACAACTGACTCACTTCGCTGTACAGAGGCGGCCCAGGTGGCGCAGTGGTAAAGAATCAGCCTGCAAGGCAGGAGACACGGGCCCCACCCCTGGCTCGGAAAGGTCCCCTGGTCAAGGAAATGGCAGCCCGGTCCAGGATTCTTATCCGGGGAAATCCCGCGGACAGAGGAGCCTGCCAGGCGTCAGTCCCTGGAGGCTGGGGCAGAGTAGGCCGCAACTGAGTGACGAAACAATAACAAAGTAACACAACGCTGTAAAGCCACTAACTCCAAAAACTTTTTTAAGAACACAAAAACTCAATAAGTACAAAAGAAACAGAATGTTATCCACATGAAAAGACATTCAATTAGGGATTAGGGAAATTCAAGTCAAAACCACAATGAGCACTACGTTGCACCCAATAAGACGGGGCTAGAATTTAAAAAAATAACAACAGAAAATTAGAGTGGTTGGTGAGGGTGTGGAGGAAGTGGAATCCTCGTGCACTGCTGATGCAGAACATAAAATGACCCAGCCATAGGGAAGACAGGCTGCACAATAGTGTGAGGGCGCTGAATACCACCCAAGTGGACAGGATGGTATACTTTAAAATGGGTGCTTTTATGCTAAGTTTTATCCCCATTTTCTCAAAAAAGATGTCATGGGGCCCTTTGAAAATCAGCATCACAGCGAGCAGTTTTCTTACAGAGTGAAAATGGCCAGTGGTCTGCAGTCCCCACGTTCCCTCTGCAGGTTCCAGGCAGCCTCTCCCAGGCACTGTCTTTTCTTCGCTGCTGGGTCCCGGCAGGATGGTACTCCTCTCCGCCTGAGAATGCATCTCAGGAGAGTTCAGGTCCCACAGAGCCGGTGCCCTGAGGGCCGCCTGCTGACTACCCAGACTGAGGGGCAAGAACGAGACCGCCGCCCCAGCCTGGGCGGCCCCACTCTGTCACCACCCCTCCGCCCCCTGCAGCCCGTCCACCCAGCTGGCTGGGCCACCACTCTCTGCGCCTGCCATGCGGCTCGTCGCCCGCAGGTGGCAGCGGAGGCTCCCCGATGTGGTGCCCCTGCCCTGCCTCCCCGCCAGCACCTCCTGTCCTCTGCAGACTAGGAGCCAAGGTGCTGGGGTCACATCGCCCACAAGTGTGGCCACGTCCTTGGTCCTCTCTGCCTAACTCAGTGGAGGCTGAGCTCCAGACACCAGGCAGGGAGACTGAAAGCCAGAGTCTGTCCTGCAAAGCACCACAGGGCCGTGCTCCTGTAGGTGACATCGCGTGAGACCCCATCTGCCTGAAACGGCTTGCAAAGCACCACCTCAGCTTTCCACTGCACCACAAGCCCACAGCTTTCCAGCAGGAGCCTGTGCCCAGTGGGGAGCCTCGGCTTTGACTTCACCTGAGGTGGAATCTAGGTCTCTAGGGTTTTCCCTGCGGGAAATCTATAAGCCAAGGAATGAGGGAAAATTACAACCGAATCTAACATCTCCAAGCCCAGGGTCTCTGAAAACCAAGGCCTGAGGCTGCACAAAGGACTAGGCTCCTACAGCTGCAGAGAAAACCTCAAAATCTGGGTGAGAATTAGCAGCAGGTTCCAGGGACTGAGCTGCCAGATCTCTGCAGGGGCCCTGTTTCTGCCAGCAACAGAGCGACACTGCAAAGGTCACGTGGAGCCGATGTCTGATTGGACTGTGGGTTAAAGGTCACCTGGATTCGTTTAAATTGTTTTTCCTCGCATAGATGGAATCATCTTTTTGTTTGGACAGCTAAGCAACAGCTGAAGTTTTCCATGAACCTCTACAAAGATAATGTTTCTTCTGATTTTTGAGAAAAAAAGAAAAAGAGCCTGACAGGGCAAATGATATTCTCAAGCTTGACACTAAAATAATTTTTCTCAAAATCCTATTACTTTCTGACCAGACCTATCAATGAAGAAATTCCAAAATACTACACGCTTCCTGAGGCTGTGACAGCCTGGGCGGCAGCTTTGATTGCCATCCAGACAATTCCGTGGTTCCGGACAGAAACGGGCGCTCCACCATGGCCCTGCAGCCAGCATCAGCTCAGATCAGTCTTCATTGGATCACCCCAGCCTCCCAGCCACCTGGGCAGTCCTGTGGCTTTCACTGTAGACCGGACTTGGGACATCACCGTTCTCACAAGACCCCAGCCTCTCTGCTTTCAGCCTTTCTACTTCTTGCTGTAGGAGCTTGTGATCAGACCAGTAAACTCAGTCCTCACAAGTACCCAGCCGGCACCTGCCCCACCACCCCGCAGGCCCCCAGAGCCCAGCCTGGCCCCCTGACTGGCTGTGGCCTCTCACTGTCCAGTTTCATTACAGTTCCTCTAGGACATACTGGAGTGAGCCACAGAAGCAGCTGAAGTGGTTACACTAAAAAGGATGGGACCTCCCGTTTCCCGAGTGCCCACCTCCACTCGGGTGGGTCGGTGGGTCACCTTGCCTCCCATTGTTCAGCATCAGCTGTCCCACACTGTGCAAACCAACCTGCAGACAGTGAACTGGTGCTCTCTTACCTGAGCCGTCTGGTGTGGTGTCTACACAGTCAGAACAGGGAGTGCCCCCCTCGATGTCCTTGCTTCCCAGGTACAAGAGAAATGGGGAGACCTGGGTGCCAGGGACAGCAGAGATGGGAGCTGCTGCTACTGCCAAGTCGCTTCAGTCGTGTCCGACTCTGTGCGACCCCACAGACGGCAGCCCACCAGGCTCCCCCGNCCCCCTCGATGTCCTTGCTTCCCAGGTACAAGAGAAATGGGGAGACCTGGGTGCCAGGGACAGCAGAGATGGGAGCTGCTGCTACTGCCAAGTCGCTTCAGTCGTGTCCGACTCTGTGCGACCCCACAGACGGCAGCCCACCAGGCTCCCCCGTCCCTGGCATTCTCCAGGCAAGAGCACTGGAGTGGGCTGCCATTTCCTTCTCCAATGCATGAAAGTGAAAGTGAGAGTGAACTCAGTCGTGTCCGACTCTTAGCGACCCCATGGACTGCAGCCTACCAAGCTCCTCCGTCCATGGAATTTTCCAGGCAAGAGTACTGGAGTGGGTTGCCATTGCCTTCTCCAAGAGATGGGAGAGGAGCCCACAAACTACCGACTGGCAGCTGCTGCCCACCACACCCCTCCCCAAGCGGGAACCTTTCATCTGGTCCCTTCCCACCTCCAGGGGACACACCTAGACCAGACAGGTCCCGCTGCCACAGGGCTTAGATGGGGAGACGAAGTGGGTGGTTCCAGACTCCCATCTCCTGGGAACGCCTGGCATCATGGGGGTCGTGCTCCTCGAGATCACACACCACTTCTCACACATTTGGGAACCCAGGACGTCCAGGGGGCGGAGAGGCGCCCCATGTTCTGGCTGTGTTGAGACCACACGAGACTGCCTTGATAGGAAAACATCTGCCAGTTGTCCAAATGCCACAGTGCTGGGCAGCGGGGAGTGGGGCTCTGTCCCACTGACCGGCTGACCCACAGACCCACCCAAGTCGGCCGCAAAGCTCCTCCTTTGGGAGCTGTGGGACCCTAAGTGGGGTTTTAGGATCTGCAGCAAGAAGAAAAAGTCAGGTTTCAGGGCTGAAGACAACATTTTAAAATCTGGCTTTAAATAAACATGGGATTTAAAAAAAGAGAGAGAGCGCGGAGCCTCCAGCAGCTGAAATTAGAAGCAGCCGCCTGGGCAGGGAAGCCATCTGCGCACGCGAGGCGGCGTCTGGGCTTCGCCGGCAGCGCCGGAGCTAGCACTGCAGGCCTGGGGCCGCCCTCCCTCTGGGAAGAACCCGCGAAGACACGTCCAGGCTTGTTTTTCGGAGTGTCCTCTTAAGTTCACGTTCCAGACAACAGACTTTCTCCTCTCCAGTCCGAACTTAGCTTTGAGATCACTTTCAAGGCAGTTTAAGTCATTTAAGAGGCGGAATGATAAGAAAACAAAGACTGCGTTTCAAAGGGAAATGAAATAATGATATTGAGAGTGAAGCCAGCCTCTTGCCTCATCTTTCCCGTGAAGTTGAGTGGCCACCAAGAGCCAGTGTCCCTGGGGCAGCCCGGCTGGGCGCTCAGCCCTTCAGGTCGCTCACCTCTGGCCTCCTCACCTAATACACTGTGTTCTTTTGACCAAGGGGGCTTGCGTGAGGGCCATCGTTGGCTTCCTTATCTTCCAGTCCCTCTGCTCAGAGAATTCGGTACAAGCTGGGTTTGCACAGAAGATGGTGAGTGTGCCTGAGATTGGGCGGGGCGGGGGGGGGGCGGGGGGCCCCTGCTGCC
>SJYA01002482.1:890391-950337 GCA_006410615.1 Neotragus moschatus | reverse complement strand
GGGTGGGGGGGGGGGGGGGGGGGGGCGGTGGTCCCCTGCTGCCTGCCTTTAGCTCCTCCCTGCCCACCCGACCCAGCCCCTGAGCTTTGGCTACCCTTCCCAGTCCGCCCCATCCAGCTCTGGACCCGAGGCCCAAGCAGACTGCTCGCCCTGGCATCCTGCCTCCATCCCAGCCCTCCTGGCTCACCTGGGCTGGTGCGGGAGGCCCAGGTCTCGGGGCTCTGCCCGAGTTATTTAAATCCGCGTTGTCAGTTAATATATTCTAAAGAGCAAGTGGGTGACCGAGCTGGCAGACGCAGGATGACGCTGAAATGTAATAAGAGGGGGAGAAACACCGAGTGAAACTCTGAGACTCGTCCTCGCCCCTGCGCTCACCCCCACGCTGCCTCCCACAGGCACCTGGAGTCACGCCGGCGCTGGATTATGTAAGAGGGCCCATTGCTGGGGAGCCTTTCCCCACCCAGGGCGGTGACAGGGCGGCACCTCCCCGGGCCCCTCAGTGGAAGCCCCTGTGGGCCCCTCTCGGCCTGGCCAGTAAGGAAGCTCTGGGAACTTTTTACGCTGCCTCGATAAGAGGGTTACAGCTGAACTAGGAAGGACATGGGAGGCCACCTGCGCCTGAAACACTCCACCACCTCCTCGGAGAGGGGAGAGGGTCCTTGTGCACCAGGCATCTCCTCCCAGGCAAGGCTCAGCTCAGAGGTCCTCCAAGGGCAGAAAGCAGGGTTACCCAATCCCCAGAGACAGAGTGAAGCCTGTGCTGTCTGCAGCCAGCATTTTGGTTGGAGAGACGAAAGCCTCTGAGCCACGTTCAGGTCAAGGGGGGGTGGGTTTTGAGGGAAGAGCAAATCTCAGTAAAAGTCTGGGGAGGAGGGAGGAGGCAGGAGACTGGCCATCAGCCAGGCCCATGCACCCCCCACCCCCACCCCAGGCCAAGCCTCCTGTATGGGCGCCATGTGGCAGGTGGCAGAGTGAACCTGGGACACTGTGGGGACAGGGCCACTGCTCTGCCCACTGAACCCACAGACACCGGACTCTGGGCTGAGGTGCAGGCCCCTGCTTCAGAACCGCAGGCCAAATGGAGGCTTGTGCCAAGGCCATGGGTGCCCCCTGTGAGTAAACTTTACATGTTAGGACTGTTTAGATTTACACAGTTACTGCAAAGATAGCCCACACCTGAGAGATCCCCCCGGCCCTGCTCTGTTAACATCTCTTGTCACTGTGATGCGTTTGCTACAATTAACAGACCAACGTGGACTCACTGTTGTTCACTAGAGTCTGGACTTTATTAAGGTTTTCTTAGCTTTCACCTGGTGTCTTCTTACTGCTCCAGCACCCAACCCGGATCCCAGGTGACATTTGGTCATCACGTCTTCTTGGGCTCCTCTTGGCCCCGAAGGTCTCAGAATTCCCTGGTTTTGGCAGCATGCTGGACCGGGGTCTGCAGACTGTCCCTCTGCTGAGATTGGTGATGTTTCTCATGATAAGCCTGGGATGATGAGTCTGGGGAGGAGTGCCGCCTTTCTCAGCACGTCAAGGCCATGTACAGTCCCATGGCTCACCCTGAAGACGTGGCCTGGCTCGCCTGGCTGCGGTGTGCTCGTCAGTGTCTCCTGGCACCCGTGTTTCCTGGAAGTCACCTCGCAGCCCACACCAAGGCTGGGTATCTCCTGGAGCACCCACTAGATGGGGCAGCACCCATGGGCGCTTGAGTGCTCCCTGGAAGGTCCTGTCTGACCACTGATGATGGCAATCTCTAAGACACACTGACCACTTGCCACATGCCAGGCATGGTTCTTGGTGCCAGGCTTCTTCTGCCATCTATACCTCAGCTCTTCCGACACCATGCCCAGGTAGCCTGCCCATCCGGAACCTACTGCTCAGGCTCCCAAGGCCATCACAGTGCTGCTGGCCTAGCCCCAGGTACTGGCTTCCCAAGTCTGTGCCCACGCCCTTAGCGGCAGTCCCAGGTAGACACTAAGCTTCACCCCGTGGCAGGTGACGTGGCCCTGCCTCAGCCGTACAAGGCCACAGTGTGCTGGAGGCCGCTGAGGTGAACTTCCTGCTGGCAGGACACAGGCCTCCCCCACCACACCCTCCCGGAGCTTCCGGCTCCAGGCACCCCCACGCCTTCTTGCTGACAACGCTGACAGTGTGAAGAATGTGGGCTGAGGACCAAGAAAACAGTCCTCTGGACACAATTTGGACAGTCCAGCCTGGTAGCCCTGCCCTGGTCATAGAGCACTGGCATAGAGGGAGGAGGCAGAGACGGCCAGAGAGGATGGGGAAGACGCGACAGTGTCCACGCCTCCTCTCTCTCCTGCTCTGGAACTTTCTGGTTGCCGATTACAAGTGCTCTAATCCAGGAAGGAGAAAAGGAAGAGGAGTTCTGATTGGGTGGATCCTTCTCTTAGAGAGACGGGGAGGCTGCCAGGAGAGGGTGGTGGAGAAACAGCTCCCTTGACAGGCACGAAATTTCCCTGTGATCTGAGACACACTGCCACCCCCTTAGGCCAAGCTCCGCAGAAACCCAGTTGGGCTGGTCAGAGAGAGAGAGATGGTGGTGAAAACCCTGAAAGTTTTGCGGTCACCTCAGAAAGGGCTCCTTCTGTTTAGCAAAAAATCACAGATCCTTGTGCCTGCCTTGCCAGGAGAACAGCTTGCTTGAAAAGCAGAGGCTGTCATCCTGTAATTAAATCTGAGACCCCCCCTCCCTACGTGACGTTGAGATGAAGCCACTTACATAACGCGACTAAAAATAAGCTGATGAAGAGATGCACTTTGATTCTCCCTGCTTCCAGCCTTTTTCTCCTGGGCCACCCGTGCTGGGGTCAGCTGACCCGGGGTCAGTGTCGGCAGCACCACGTGGTCAGAGTCTTGCCGCTGACCCTGGCTCGGCACCCTATGTGCGCGAGGCCCCATCACCGGTGCCGGGGACGGGGGGACCTCAGGTTCAGAGGTGGGGTGCTGCAGGTCACCATGGCTACATACTTCTCTTGTCGCTTGGCCCATAGAGGTGAGGACAGGCAGTCAGAAGTGACAGGGAAACCAGCAGTGGGCAGATTCCAGCCCATCTGCTTTCTCAGGGACTCGTGATGAGCTGCTCATCTATAGAAAGCCACTGCCCACCACCCCCTACCAAATAGTGCAGGGAGAACAACCCCCTGGTCTGGGTGAGGGCAGGGGGCTTGGGGTGCTGGCCTTGCCGCTAGTCCTTGCAGGACCCATGGGACAAGCAGAGCCTCTCCATCGTGGCAGTGACTTGCTGGTCTTGAAGAGAGGTGGCCCTCACCCTAAGCGGGCCCCTCTGACTCCCAGGAGTGGCACTGGGACCGTCTCTGCACCCAGCCACCCCTAGCCCTGGGCACTGCTCAGCCCCACTCAGACACTGCTGCCGTCTGAAAGGGCTCCCACCTAAGTAAGAAAGGCCTCAGGGATCACTGGTGGGCTCCTGGCCTGTGGCTCAGACCTTCTCGCTGCTAAGGGGTCAGCATGCAGGCCCAGGCACCCCAGTAGACTGGTGGTCAGAGGATGGACGGGGGAAGGGAAGCCGCCCAGCAGGGGGCAGACTTTCTCACTGCAATTCTCTAGGCTCAGGTGTAAGGCCCTTTCCAGTCCTGCCCTGCATCTGCCATCAGCCCCACGTTCTCAGTGCCATTTGGCTGGATGTGCTTATTTTCACTTGCCCCAGGTGCTCAGTGAATGCTGTTCTGAATGATGGCTTCCCTCCCAGCTGTTCATCTCCTGCCCAGATGTCAGCTGGAGGGTGCAGGCCCGAAGTGAGGCGATTAGCACTCCTGTCTCAGCTGCTACCAAACATGAGTGTCCAGTTGGGCAGAAGGAGGGCGATCAAGACTAGGATCTTCTAGGGGGTGGCGTGGGGTGGGGCTCGGGGCCACCAAAGCTTTTCTGGAAAGCCCCTCTCCTTCCGCTGTCTCATGACTGATGGGAGAGCAGACAGCCCCAGAGAATTCTCCCCAGGCTAATTCCCCTCCCAGAGCAATGAGACCCTGTTTTCACTGGCCAGCCTCCACCCACCATTCTCCTTGTCCTGGTCACTCTGCTCCCTTTGGATGAGCAACAGCTCTTGCTCTATACCCACCTGGCTCCTCATTGGCCTGTGACCTCATACAGGTCAATGGACATCAGTCTTGGGGTGGGAAGGATGGAAGCTGCCTCTAGCTGGCCTAGAGGAAAGGGAGCTGGGGGAAGAAGACAGGCCTGACTTCTGACACATGAGTCAACAACGCCCTCATTGTTGGAGCCAGTTTGAGCCGGCTTTCTGTTACTTGCAACCAAAAGAATCCCAGAAATTACATACTACACTGAAATCTACCTTAAAACACTGCAAGGAATAAAAAGGAAGAAACTGGCACTGGTGTTGAAAGGAAATTAAAGCAAGAAGAATCTCTGTGAATGAAGGCTCTGAGGTTAGGCAGGAAGGCAAATGCTTCCTGAATATCGCTTCCACTTTCTTTGAATCCATGTGAAGCAGAGCATAGTTCATTCAGGTTAATGACCCCATGGAAAAAAACCTGTCTCAGCCCCTGCTGTCTTCTGGAGTCCTCAGCCATCTTGGGGGTTCTGTCTCCTGAGCACCTGCTCTTGAAGGGATGACTGTCCAGGGATGAGATGCTGGTGGTGCTGGTGGAGAGTGTCAGGTTTAATTAAAGAGAAACACTTAGACCTGGTGTTTTACAAGGTAAAGCAAATAATTTCTCTATGTTAGTCTAATTTATGTAAATATTTCTCCAAAGGAATTGTACCAGGAACTCTCTGTGCCAACTTGGTCAACTTCCTCAGCAGAACCTCCCAGGATTTGCTTTCAAAACTCAGACATCTCTGACCCCATCTCTTCCATCCAGGAAGGCTCACCCTCCCCCAGGTTTTCCCCCTCCCCCCCACNGGCAGAATCCAGCCAACTCGAGGCACGCTCAGGACACAGCCAGAGCTGCTGTGTGGAGATCCCGGCCAGTCTGGCTGGTCCTCCACCCTGTCTGGGGACCCTGCTAACTGTGCCTGGTTTGGTGACTTGTGGGAGAGTGGCAGGGATGTGACCCTGCTCGGCATCACCCCAAGCTACAGCTCAGCTGTTTGCTTTGGCCACTGCAGTTCTGAGTGGTGTTTGCCTTGGCAGAGAAGGGAACAGTGGGGACACCCGGCCTTGGCCTTGCTGATTACAGATGCGAGAATAAAATGTCCAGTTTTGCTTCTCCTCCCTGGAAGAATCCGAATCTCAGGATTTAATCTCTCTCTCCCCGTGGCCCACTTCCCGTGGGAGCTGTGTCATCGGGGAATTTCATGGAAGATGAAGGGGCAGGAAATGACATTCACTGAGAGTTTACCCTTGGACCCTGGGCCAAGCGACAGGGACTGAAGCCCTCTGGGGGCTTCTTAGGGTAGAGCCTGGGCTGGGCCCCTCGTGATGGGACTACAGGCAGCCCTAGGTGATTGCCTGGAACGAGGTACAGAATTGCAGGGTGGGGATCTGCCTCTGAGAATTAAGCCCAAATTGCATCTCTCTTGGGAGANGAAGCCCTCTGGGGGCTTCTTAGGGTAGAGCCTGGGCTGGGCCCCTCGTGATGGGACTACAGGCAGCCCTAGGTGATTGCCTGGAACGAGGTACAGAATTGCAGGGTGGGGATCTGCCTCTGAGAATTAAGCCCAAATTGCATCTCTCTTGGGAGAGGCCTCAAAATGTCCCCACATGCTGCAGCAAGAGGGCTTTCTTTAGCAATTGATCTTAGTCTTCAGCTCCAGGGAGTGACTCTCAGGTTGGTGGTTTTTTCATGGTCCTATGTCTCACGAGAAGCCCTGGCTCTAGGCAACCTGGTGACCTTGGAGGTGGCTCTGGCACCTTGTGGAGGAAGAACCCCACAGGTCTCCATCCTATCTTGAGGACCTGGGAAGATGGGCCCAGGCTTTGGCGAAGAAAGTCCCTAGGAAGCCTCAGGCATGGCTGTTCAGGGTGTCGTGGGCCTTAGGCTTGTGTCACCAGAGGCAGTCGGGTGGTCCTCACTCTCCCTCCGTTGTGGGGAAGCTTACTGCATCTGTCCTGTGAAGACAGCTGTGGCCAGTAGGTTTCTGCAACCGGAGTCCCGTCAGGTTTCCCACTGCTGGTGCAAGGCGGTGGGCAAAAGGGAGCCCACCCGTGTAGGTGAGAGCCCACTGCTGGCCAGGCCTTGCCCATCACCCTCCTCCAGGTGTTTAGAGGAGCAGGGGAAAGCAGGAGGCCCCAAGTTCTCTGCTGCCTACCCCAGAACCCCTTCCACTGCTCGGCAGTCACACGGAACTCTTGGCCATCGTCAGGAGCCTGGCACCCAGCATGGATAGGGCTCCACGGGCTCGCAGTTGACAGTCGTGAAGTGGATGCTCTGACAGGCGCTTCCTTAGCAGGAGAAACGCCTACTTGCAGCAGACCTGAGGCTCTGTGTGTGCTTATGTGTGCAGGAACATGCGTGTATATGTTGTCCGTGCAGACAGGTGTGAGTTCAAGCCCATGCATGTACGTGTTTGTGTATTCACAAGTATCCTGTGTCCAAGTGAGTATGTGTGCACATGTGTGTGCATGCATGTGGGACCTCGTTTTGCTATAGAGCCACCTCAGGGTGCCCTTTGGGGGTAGCATCTTCCAGTAAGATGTGGAGCTTGCTGTCCGAGTAGACTCTGAGCTGTCTTTCATGGAGCGTGCAGCCCACTCCCCACCATCCGTGCGGCAGCAGCAGTGCATCTCCATCTCCCATGGAGTAGCCCGGGCAGCGAAGGTTGGCTTCTCTGTTGCACTGATTCTGGGCCACCGGCTTCAGCAGCTGTTTGTGCCCAGGTCACGGTCCTGAGATTGTGGGCCCCTCAGCACAAGACCCTTGCCGCTGGACCTTGCCGGTGTTTGCTAATGGCCATAAAAGAGGGGGCCTGGGGCGTGGTGGCGCTGCAGATTTCCTTACAGGCCAGGAGTGCTTTGCCTGCACTGCCATCCCCACTGGTCTCGCCTGGAGAATGTGTCTTTTGTTGGGGAGGCTCCTTGGCTCATAGGACAGACCACGTGCACTTGAAGCTCCGGGTGCTGGCCCAGGGCTCTCAGGGCATCAGTGGGGGCTGCCGTGGGAGCCGCGTGTGTGCTTGTCACCACCTGGTTTTAGGTTCCTGAAGCTCACTGAGGGCCTAGAGGTCCTTCTGCCTCCCTCCCTCCCTCCCCAGCACAAGTGGTGCTGGCTGGGCTGCCCAGATTCGGGGGCCTTTCAGGGGAGGACTGGCTGCTGAGCAGAGGACCCTGTCCCCTCCTGAGCAGGAAGGCAGGCTGGCAGGGAGCCCAAGGCCCACCTGGCACTCCCCACCCCCAGTTTGCAGAAGTAGGTGCTGCTCAGGGGAGCCCTTCATAGGATGGAGGGTTGGCAGATGGGGCTGCCCTTGTTGCTCGGTGGTCCCCCCTCGTTCCTGCATGGCTTCTGGGACAGGTGTTGCTCTCCAAGGGCAACCACGCTGGAGCAGCGATCTGGTAGGTGTCCTGGGCCACCGGCTGGTTGCCTGCCTGCCATTCTCTTTTCTCAGCCCTTACGTGCACCATGCTAGGGCCCATCCTGTGTGGCCACTGCCCAGGTGGTTTCTCTTGAGGCCTTGGGGTGAGGAGGCTGTCCTCATTACAGTGAGGCCTACGCCCACTGGACACCCTGCGCCAGGTGCCCAGTGGGGCTGTCAGCGCTCCGCTACTGTCTGCAGCCTGCAGCCTTGGTAATTACAGGCAGGCATGGACTGTGCCCGCACCTGCCTCCCCTGTCCTCCCCCCGCCCCGGCTTTGATTCATCCTGATCCTGATGGCACTGCACAGCTGTGAAATAACACAAGGGGAGGGGCCTGAGGGTCTGCACCCAGGGGCTCCAGCAGCAGGCGGGCCTGGGCAGAGGTTGGTGCCCAGGCCTCTCTTACTGGGGAAAATCCTGTCCCCACTTGACATGCTATCGAGCAGCCAGGTGTGGTGACTTAGGACCCACATGGCTCCTGACTGTGGGGGCCCCGCCTGAAAGTATGGCTGACATGTGTATGTCAGTGCTTGGCAGTGGCTGAGCCTCATTTCTGGTTCTGGGGCCCCCGTGTGTGCATCGCTGTGACCATCTCAGTCATGGGTCTGGTCTCTCAGCTGTTTGCTCCACAGGCAGTAGCCCAGGACCCCTGGAGGTTCTGGAGGCAGTGGCAAGCTCATGTTCCTTCTCAGGGCCTGAAGGTAGGCCAGGGTGTTAGCCAGAAGCACCTGCTGCTGCCGTGTCCTGGGGGCCCAAGGGACAGCTGGTGGTGTGAAGCCAGGGCATGCTGAGAACCAGGGCAGCCTGTCTCTTGGAGGTGACCTTGTGCACCTTGGGGGCAGGCAGGGGATCTGCATCTGTGACTCAGTGTCCAGTGAGTGTCAACAGGACCCCTTTCTGTCTGCCCAGGGCAGCGGGGTCTCAGGTTGGCACCTCCAGCTGCCTCTGGCCTCTCCTCCCAAGTTTCATCGCAGGAGCCTTAGAAGCCTCCTTGGAAGTCTTGTCTGCCTTGGAAGTCTTGTCTGGTCTTCCATGCCTGCAGGACATTTGGGGGCTCCTGCCTCTTTTCCCCCTGGCTCTGGCCATGCACAGCCTCGCTGGTGGGGCATGCACAGTGACCAGGATGGGCCTGGATCCCTCCAGCCTTCCCTTGCAGCTCCAGGGCCTGACCGGGGCCTGGTAGAGCCTGTCCTGATGCCCTGACACCCTGGGCTGAGAGGTGAGCAGCCAAAGGGCCTCCTGCAAACCCTCGGGGTGTGTGTGAGAGGGCCGTGTGTCCTCTATGACGAGTAGCCTGAGTTGTGAGGCGCTGGGAGAGGTTGGACCACGAGGAGTCAGGGCTGCCAGTTGGAACAGAGTGCCTTTTTCTTGCTTGGGAAATTGGTTTTCTAGTTATGAAAACAGTTCTTTTAGAATTATCTGGACAGGTATTTTAAAAGTTATATGTCAAATGTACATGAAATAAATTGGCAAGATATTCCTAAAACCTCTTTGGATTCAGAGTCTGACTCTAAGGAGCTTTGGTTCAGCTCACAGTCACTGGGGTCAGAGCATCCCCCGGGTCCCATCTCTGGCCATCCAGGTGTTGGTCATGGCGGGGTTGGGGGGTTCCTTCCAAGCTCTCAGGCTCTTGTTCTGCCACTTTCGTTGCTGACATTTTGTTCCTTGATCAGAGAAGTTTCTCCCATGATAGCCAGGATCTCTGTTCCTTCTTAGTCACTGAGTGGTGTGTGAACGTAATGTCCCCACTTAGCCAAGCTAGGGACAGCCATCAGGTGGGCCTGCATGAGTGATGACACACACGTAACGGGTTGTGAAACTTGCTCAGATTTCACAGGTGTCTGTGCTGTGAAAGAAGCTGACATCTTGACATCAGAATGGGGGTGGGAGCTTGGTAGGAGAGAGGGCGTGCCCCCATCCCTGGGAGCTAGACTTCGTCCAGCAGGGCGTTTGTGTCTCCAGGAGCCAAGCGTGGGCAGAGCTTACCTGCTGAGCCAGAGTGGCCTTTGCTGTTTCCAGTGGGGCTGTTCAAAGAAGGGGGTGTAGTGAAGGCTGAAGTGTCACTGACGTGGCCCAGGTGGAGGGAACCAGGGGCTCTGTACACCCACCGCTCCTCTGAGCCACTCTGGGGCCAGTGGAGCCCCCTCTGACCTGGAGGACAGCCTGGCAGAAGTGATCTCTGGTCCACACCTCCACTTCTCCCTTCCTGCTCCTCCCACGGAAGTCATGTCGTTTGCACTCCAGGGGACTGATGGAGCTCAGGCCATGGCCAGCCCTGCCCTTGGGGCTCCAGGACCTTGCTGGTCACAGCTGGGAGGCAGCCAAGGGCCGCAGTCCAGTCCAGGCAGGAGGCCTCTTGCACACATCTCACCAGGCAGAAAACTGAGGTTGGCTGCCGGGGCCCATACTGTCTCACGTGCTCCTCTTATTCTGGCTCTGCTGTGGGAGGTGCTGTGGCCACCTGGGGTTTTGCAGTTGGCTGGTAATTCTGAATGATCATGTGAAGAGCCTTCAGTGGGTCACTCTGTCCAGGTACCATGCTGGGAGTGGTGTCTGTGACCTTGTTTATCTCTACACTGCTTCACGAGGGGCCCTGGCCATCCCAGTGGGTGGAGGAGCCTCAGAGATGTGAAGCGGTGTGTCCCAGCCCAGCCCGGGTGCTCAACTGAGCCCAAGCTGGAGCCAGGTGTGCCCTGTGGCTTCAAACCTGTTTTGTTTTTCCACTTAGGAGTCCTGTGGACTCTTCAGGTGAGGATCTTCAGCTTCTGTGCCACTGTTTTCTCTTTCACTATTAGCTGGAGCAGAGAACCCTTCCTGGCCACAGGGGGCATTAGGCTTTCAGGATGGAAAGTTCTTGGAGGAGCAAGTAGTCTGGTGAGGGCAGGGAGGCCCAGGTGAGGCCTCTGTTGCCGTCTGAGTTCCCGGGTGCCGAGGGGCCTGTGTTTCGCCAGCACGACAGCCTTCTGGGCTGGCTCATTCCACCCAGCGGAGGGAGGCAGGAAGCAAGACAACAGCTCCAGAGTGTCTGGGGATGTGTCCTTGCTTGCTCTTTGAGGTTCCTCATCCAGCAAGGAGCCCAGCCTTGTGAAATTCGGATCAGAACCTTCCTGGGGACAAGGACAGGTCAGCAGCCCTGGAACGTTCTAACCAGTCAAGCAGTAACCAAACGATAAGAGAACTGATGGCTGGGTCTTCACAAGGCAAGTGGGGATTGATCCAGCCATTGGGTCTGCTCGGGTTGCCAAACAAAGCACCATGTGTGCTTGAACAACAGACAGGTGTGTCTCTTCTGAAGCCTGGAGGCTGGGGTCCAGGTGTGGGCAGGGTGGTTCCTCTCGTGGCCCCTCTCCTGGGCCCGTGGAGGCAGACTTCTGCCTGTGTCCTCACGTGGTCGTCCCTCTGTGTGTCTGTGTCCTGATCTTTTCTTAGAAGGCCCAGTTCTGTGCAATTGGGGTCCAACCCCATGACCTCATTTTTACCTGCATTGTCTCTGGTGATTGTCTTTGGAGGGCATCTTTACAATAAGATGATAGGGCTAGGCCTAACACATGAATCTTTAGTGGGGGAATTCAGTCCCTGGCACCAGGCAGTTGTGGGGCCACCACCCCAAGGTGCAGCAGGCTGGTACCTAGGAGTCAGCCTGGGTGCTACTGTCTGAATCATAGGGAGCTATGTGTTTCCAGCTCTTGAAGGGTTTCCGTGTTACTCAGTCAGATGGCAGCTCTCAGTTCTTGACACTGTTAGGACTTTCTTAGGAGCACGCTGGCTTTGCCATGAAAGTTACTAGGGGAGCCTGGGCTCCAGCTCAGCACTAACCTGGGACAGAAAGAGTAGAAGGCATGTGCCCTGGGGCCAGGCCAAGCAGTTGGGGCAGGTATGGCTGGGCCTGGATGCTGGAAGATGTCTGGGGCCTATAGGACCCTCCCCCACTGAAGTCAGGACTGGCCAGAGGCGCCTCTGGATAGGAAGGAGGTGGCTGGGCTGGAGGGGCCTGTGTTTGGACCCTGCTCTGTGACTCCTGGTCTAATGGATTTGTCCAGTTCCTGTGGGGGTGGCTCTCCCAGTGGGACAGCCCCCAGTCAGTGCTTACTGGACCCCTTCCCCACCCTGAGCCCACTTACTCCCTGCCCCTGGGACCTGTTCCAGGAGGAGTCAGGCTGGAGGCATCTGAGGATCCAGGTCCCAAGAGAGAGCTGGGATGAGAGCTGGGCGTCCTCAGCCCCAGGAGCCAGTGATGGCACCTGGTCCCTGCAGGGAGCCGGGGACTTGGGGGACCCTGGGAGCTTGGTGGCTCCTTCCTTACCTTGCATGGCCCATGCTGCCCCCCCACCCTTGGACTCGGACCAGGAGAATTGACTTGTTTGTCTTTCTCCTGGTGTCACCTAGCCCGAGGCGCAGGGGCCACGGGGCAACGGGAAGGGATACCTGCCCCTTGGTCCCTCCTCATGGGAGGCCACTGTGTTCCCCGGTGTCACCCTGGTCTCCGTGCCCAAGACACAAATTGTCACTTTTTTCTAATGCTGGTGACTTCCCCAGAAGCTGACGGAGGCTGAGAACCTCCATTTTGCTACTGGGCAGCCCAGGTGCCTTAGTTCCTAAGGCCGGGTCCTCTCGCGTGCGCGCTCCTGGGGAGGCTTGGCCGCTCCCTGCCCTGGTAGGACCCTGGAGGTTGTTGGGCTGAGAAGGCGCGTGTCGGGTGGGGGCTCTTGTCTGTGGGGCGTGGGGGAGGGGAGCCTGGTGCCGTTACAGTGAAACCGGCCACTGTGGAGCACTGTTTGGTGTGTTCTTGTTCCTTTGCGGCCTTTTCTGCAGCCACTGCCAGCTTTGACTCTCCATCCTCACCCCTCAGGCCATTCCAAGCGGAAGTGGAAGCAGCCTTGCAAACCCGTTGTCGTTTTCTCTCTGGCTGTAGCCAAGAGAGCTGCAAGCTCAAGACCTGCCTCCTCCAGGAAACCCTCCCAGCACTCTCGGAACTTCCCCAGTTGGCTTCCTTCCTTTGAGGAGGGTCCCCAGGACAGAGGTCCCAGTTACCATAGGGGAGCGGAGGCGGGAGTCATGCAGCGCTGCCCCGAGATGCCGGACTCTCTGTCTCAGGAGGGTGATCCTTCGTGCCCCTCTCACCCCCCTCCTCCTCCAGTGTGAGCCGGGCCCTCTGCCCAGAGCCTCACGCAGTCAGTGCTCCTTGAGGGGGGGCAGCAGCCTCAGGCGAGGACAGCCGCCTTTGAGGAATGCCGCCAGCTTCCTCCAGCAGAGCGTGGATGGTGGCGCCCCACTGGCTGTGGGTTGTTGGCCCCAAAGCTAGCGCCTGTTGTGCCTGTGCCGGAGGTGGGATGTGAGGGTCTGGTGGTCGGCAGTGAGGCAGTGAGGCCCCTCGGGGAGAGTGGATGAGGCACCAGGTGTCCTGGCATCGGCCTCTGCCCTTATGTTGCTGGAACGTGACTCCTAAGGGAGCCTAGTGCAGGCTGAGTTGCCAGGTGGCACCTGGTTCTATCCTGCCTGCCTTGGCGGCCTGTCTGGAGAATAATAAGGCCCGTATGGAGAGTGGGACAGCTGGGTTGTGTGGCCAGCCTGCACCGAAGCCAGGATTGGCTCTACCAGGACCCAGAAGACTGGCTCTTAGCCTCCCTGAACCTCCTTCTGTCATCCGTAAAATGGACAGCAGCGCCCATCACCAGTCCATTGAGGACTCAAGGTGATGAGGATATAAGGCTACCCCTCCCCAGGCCATAGGTGGAGACCAGTGTGGTCTCGTCCCCTGAGTCTGTCCTTCCAAAGGTTGAGTGTGTAGGGAGGGTGCAGCCTGGCTTGGCTGTGGCACACAAGCAGACACCCACGTATGCAAACACATGCATGGGGCGCAGGCGGACCCCCGGGCCCGTCTTCCTAGACTACACGAGAGCTGGAGGGGAAACAGGAGGCATGCCACTTCCCTGTGTCGGCAGAGAAGCTTTGCCCTTCGTGGCAGTCCTGCCAGGAAGGTTCTGGAGGGGTTTGTCGCCAGGAGCCAGAGCTGAAAGATAAACAGGACCCCCAGGATGACGAGCAGGGGCCCTGGGCGCGGGCAGAGCTGGAGCACAGTCCCGTGGCAGGGCTCCCGCACTCCTCGTGACCCCAAGGTGGAGACAGGGCTGTCCTGCTGCCCTGTGTCCTCACTGGCCCGGCAGACCTGTGACCCAAGTCAGCCAAAACGGGCATCACTGCCCAGGTGCTGGGATGCCCAGGAGCCAGCCGGGCAGGAAGGCTGCTGGGGACCTGCCAGCGCTGCCCATGCAGCCCGGCCTGGCTCCTCCCACTGATGCCCGGCAGGGCTGGGGGCCCCGGGTGGGGACAGGGCTGACCCCACCTTGGAGATTTGCCTTAAGGCCTAGATTCCGGGGACCGCAGGGTGGCAGGGACATGGACTGTTTGACATCTTGGCAAGAGGGCCACCAGGAACTGCACCAAGCTTGCAAGTGTCTCTGGCAGAGACCCCTTCCTCTCCCTGACCCTTCTGGAGTGTGTGTGCAGTGGGGGTGGCAATCCCCGCTCCCCGCTGGCCCCTCATAGATCCTGAACCAGCCAGGGATGTAAGTGAAAGAAAATGCTGGTTCTGAGCATGGCGCTCAGCCCAGGACCCCTGCGAGGGAGGCAGGCCCAGTCGCCGTGTGCCACAGCGCCAGACCATGTGCCACAGTGCCGGACTGTGTGCCACAGCACCACACTTGAAGGGATTTGGTTTCACTTGCACAGCACAGGCGTGAGTTTGCAGAAGGCACTGGTCATTGCTCATGTCGTTGGGTCTCCATCCTGGCTGCAGGGAACCGGTCTTGGTGCAAGGCCTCTGCTGAGCTCCCCCAAGTTCCACAGCAGGCGTGAGATTGGCCTTGTGGTTCAGAGAGGTGTGTGCGAGGAAGCCGCCCTCCTGGGCTGGACTTCTGTTGCACACGCCCTTTGGCGTCAGTAAGGAAGTGAGCTCCCTTCTTCAGCCCTGGCACGTGCTGTGGGTTTGAATCTCAACTCTCTCTGTCCCTCCAGTGAAGTCCCACAGAACGACGCCATAGTTCCCTCACTTCTGAGAAAGTAACAGGTAGCAGAGCCCCTGGGCCTCCCTGGCCTGCTCAGCGGGCCTCTGTCACCCTCTGATTTGCCCCTCCGGGGCCCTGCGATGTGTAGAGGGGCTGCACAGGCCCCTAGTTAGGGGAGTGCTCACTTGCAGTGGGGGTGCCAGGGCCCCACTGCAGGACTCTGAGTGTGGGTTTGGGTCTGTCATGGGCCTGGGGACAGCATGGCCTCCTGGATCCAAGTGCGTCTGCCCGAGCCCTGGGACAGCCTTGGGCTCGGGCTCTGAGAGGGCCCCCTCTCATAGGAAGGTCCCCACAGGGAGGAGCCCCACCAGAGGGGCCAGGCCCTTCTCAGGCCTCCAGGGTCCCTCCAGACAAGGTGGTCTTGGACCTGGCCTGTGTCTGGTGGTCCCAGTTCTGAGCACTCTGACCTGGAGGCAGCTGGGAGCCCGCTCTCCCACCACAGCGGTGTCTGTGAGGAGCTGGAAGGAAGGACAGTCCTCCAGTCAGGGCGGGAGGGCCTCCTGCTTCCCCAGCCCCACAGCGTCACATCTCTGCCCCGCCTCAGGCAGGCGAGTCAGCAGCACCCGTGTGACCAGGCAGCGCCCTGCCCAGGTGGCCTGGCCGGCACCGCAGCGCCCTCCTGCCCTGCCCCTCGCGCCCACATTCCCCGTGCATGAGCTCAGCTGCTGGACTGAGGAAGCGAAACCTGGCCGCCGTGCCCGTGTGTCCCTGGCAGGTGTGGGCGGCTGCTGCGGCGGCCCCTCTGTTGGCCTGGGCGGCCGCAGGCTGTTTGCTACCATCACTCAGGAGGTGTGGGGCTCCGGGTGGGAGCTGCGGAGCCTCCTCTTCTGCCCTGGGGGTGGTCCTAGAGCTCTGCGCCCTGGGTTGGCTCTCACAGGCCCCCACCCTGGAGCCCTGTCTCAGCCCCGTGCCTGTCACTGCAGTGAGACACACGTCTTAACGCTGAAACTGCACACACACGCATACTTGTGTGCACATCTGGAACACAGAATCAGGGTCAGAAGCTACCCTCTCCAGGTCTGTACTCTGCTTCAGGTCCGTTTCTTTTGAACAAGCAAACACATCCACCTGCCAGCATTTCTCTGCCCCAACACAGGCTTGGGTGGCGTTGAGCAGCGAGGCGGAGGGCTCAGCCAGCCTGTGTGTGCACCCTCGGCAGGCAGTCTAACCCAGGGCCCCTCTGCAGCCTTCCTGGACGCCAGTCCCTTGTCCACTGCCTGTTGCCTGACACCCTGCCCTGACTCCCAGGCCCTCCTTGGGTTCAATGAACCTAGACTCAGGTTCTCCCCTAGAGTGGTCTCCAGACCACTGAGTTCCGTCCCTCATTGTGATGGGGCCAACTTTCCACTGAACCTTCACCTCTTAGGTTTCTGAGCAGCTCTGAGGGGCCCCCTGCGTCTGAGTCTGGTCTCCTTGGAGCAGCCAGGGGGTACATTTCCTTTTGAAACGTATCGGATAGACCTTGGTTTCCCATCCTGCCTGGGGAAGAGGCGTCCCCACCACGGGGCTGTGAGGCGGGGGCTTGGCCATTACTGCACCACTTCCACATGCTCTCCCCTCCCACCACCCTTTCCCCGGCTCCCGGCGTCCTGTGCCTCACACCAGCAGGCCCTGGCCTCAGGGCCTTTCACGCTCCTGCCTGAAGCCCTCCTCTCTCGACAACATGCTTGTCTCCCCGGTGTCCCCTGCGGGCTGAGCTGAGTCCTTCTCTCCTGTTCTCCGGGCATGGGATCCTGCCCAGTGTGTGGCGTGGGCCTGTCTCCCCTCCCAGGACTTTGTCCTGTGGGGTCACTGCTGCGTCCCCCGTGTGCCTCAGCCCTGGTGCAGCACAGGGCAGGTGCCCCCCTCCCTTTGCCATGTCCAGAAAGGGAGGTGTGCCTGTCCTGTGAAAAGGGGCACATGTCGGGTGTGATCCCACAGCCCTTCTTGGAATCTGTGTTGGTCCCGCTGACTGAGGGCCAGGAGCACGGAGGAGAGCGGGGCTGGGACTGCCTGTGTGCCTGGTGGGCAGGGGCTGGCACTGCCCATGTTCATGCAGAAGCACCTTGGCCTCCATGGTCTGCCCACAGGGCCAGGCTACTTCTCCTCCCTGGCGGCATTTGTCTCTTACCCTCAGGAAAGATCAGACGCACATCACGATAACTGACCCAGAGATGTGGGATGTGGCTGAGACGGGGTTTTCCTTAGAAGTCCCTTGCGGTGTTCTCACCGGCTGGGTCTGGCACCAGACCATCAGGGCACATTACCCAGTGGAGCTCACATTTGGCTCTTGTTTGTGTGCGCCTGTTTTTATGCCTTGTAATTAAAACATTTATTTGGCCTTCGCAGTGAAAATCTGATTTCTTCAATCTAAGAACTGGTGCTGTTGGCACCAAGACTTGAGTCCATCGGGTGCGCGGATCCAGAGCTGCTGGCTTATTCATCGTGCAGTGTTTGCAATCAGGCTGCGCGTTGCTCTAATCAGAGCTGATGTTTGGTAATTGATGTGTTGAGTGAAGATCATGGTGGGAGGGGGCTCCAGGCGGTGATGAGCCTTTTGTGTGTGGCCTGCTGGGGGGCCTTCCTCACTGACTCAGCCCTGCCAGACGGGGTAATGGCTCCTCAGCGCAGCGTGTCTGAGCGCCAGCTATGTGCCGGGCGCGGCCCCACGCGTCCTCTGCACGCTCACTTGTTTGATCTGCCAGGCCCTGATGGAGCAGGTTCTGGCCTTTCCTCCATTGTACAGGTGTTGGTACTGAGGCTCTGGAACATCACTTGCCAGAGGACATTTAACAGGGACCGAGCTGTGGTTTGGACCTGAAGCCCAGCTGTGGCTTCGTGGGCTTGACCCATGACTGCATGAATTTTCCCTCCCCATTCAGGCCTCCAAGCAGTCAAGTGCCTTGCCCCTAACGCTGTTCTCTGCTCTCTTCCAGACCATCATGGAGCAGTTCAACCCCAGCCTGCGGAACTTCATCGCCATGGGCAAGAACTACGAGAAGGCACTGGCAGGTGAGGCGGGGTCCCTGGCCTGCGGGTGGGAGTGAGGGTGCCCAAGCGGTAGACTCCTTCACAGGCCCTGATGAGGGAGGGACGAAGATGCTTCCAGAAGCCCAATGTGGCTAAGCGAGCATGTAGGCCCTAGGTGCCGCACCGCAGGGCCTGTGATGTTCTGTGCACACCGTGGACACAGGGCCAACTCTGGAAGTGGGCAGGTCAGCCAGCATGTTACAGGTTGATGGCAGTTCATTTTCTGAAAGGAACAACCAAGGACATGTCTCACCCCATGGGCTTTCTCTCAGAGTGACGTCACTTCACTCTCAGCCGCACAGGTTGACGGCCTTGGGGCAACCCATCACGACCTGCCTGGGGGCTCCTGCTCACACGCCCTCGCTACTTGGATATGAGGCACAGGCCTCCTTCCAGGCCGCTCCACCCTCACCGGGGGACCCCCATGAGTTCTGCGTGGACTAGGGTGGAGGAGGTCTGAAGGTGTACTCCAATCCCTGTTTTCCTGGGCCTCCCCAAAGGATGGAGCCCCTCAACGGCCCTTGGCCTCCCCAAGGCTAGGTCAGGACCCACTAGGCTTTCCTGTTGTCTCTTCCAAGGAGCCCACCCTGCTCAGCAGTGGGCACTCCAGGCCCTGGGGCACGGGCCCCACACGAGCTCCCAGGCTACAAAGCAGACTGCATGCGTGCACTTAATTGAAAACTACCAGGTGAATAAAAAAAAAAAAAAAAAAGAAAACTACCAAAATGAAATTTGATCGAGAGCCCAGTTACAAGCCCCTAAATGGGTTCTGGAGAAAGTGAATTAGAAACTGTAGTTATGGTGGATGCCCCCCACGGCCCCACTCTGGAGGTGCCCTCGTCCTCCTTGCAGCCTGAAGGGCGGTGTGGGGGTGCTCCTCTGATGAAGGGGTTTGTGGGCACACCCAAGGTTTTGAAGGGTCTCTGAGTTCCTGAAGGAAGCTCTGCCCCAGGCAGCGGCCCCTGGCTTAGTCCCAGGAAGTCAGCTGGCCTGGAGCTTGCTGTCCAAATCCCCCGCAAAGTCAGGTCTGCCTCTGGTTTGAGCAGAAGTCACTGTGGGAAGTGGTGTGTGAGGCCCCACCCCCCACCCCTAGCTGTGCTGCCTTTAGCTTGATTTGAGTGTGTGACTCACTCCCACTTGCACGGCTCAACTCTGAGATGGAGGACGTTGTCAGAGTCTTCAGCCCAGGCTGGCTGCGGGGGGGCGGGGGGGGGTTTCTTCCTGTCCAACCAACTTCGCAGGTCGGCACCCTGTAATTTGACTGGATTAGCTCTGGACCTGAGCGGTACACTGTGTCCTTAGAGAAGGTGCTCTCAGCGTTGGGACAAGAGAACATCAGCAAGAGACCAGCGGAGGTCCTGCCTTGGCTGGAGCCTGCTGGGAGCAGGGGAGGCGGCTGCGTGGCAGGCGGGCAGGGTGGCTCAGTAGGTGCTTCGGTGGTGATTTCCTCATAAGAGAAGTAACCACCCCTTCCTCTCCTCTCTCAGGTGTGACTTATGCTGCCAAAGGCTATTTTGATGCCCTGGTGAAGATGGGCGAGCTGGCCAGCGAGAGCCAGGGCTCCAAAGAACTCGGTAAGACTCTGAACCATGGCAGAGGCCCTGGAGGTCTTGAAGTCGGATGTCCCCAGGCAGACCGGGGACCCCGCCCTGTGCCTGGTCCTTCTTTCGTTTGGGGTCGTGTCTTCCCTGTGCAGTAAGAAAAGACTGCCGAAACTGATAGACAGACTCTTGCCCTCGGAGCTAGTGAGGGCTGTGGGGTGCGTAGGGTGCACCAGGCAGCTCCAGGCCCCTTAGAAGCGTGGTTTGGGGACGAGGAGACAGGCAGATGCACGTTTATGGGTGTTTGTGGCAAAACTTGAATTGGCTAGCATAGGGGAGCCATGTGAAAAGGTGGACTGAGATGATGGCCTTTGATGGTGTGGGGAAATGTTTCTGGTATAAAAATTAGCAAGAAAAGATACAAACCCGTGGCATGGTATGACAGATTTTGTAAAAACACCCTGGGAGCACGCTTATCTCATGATGGAGACCCCAGAAGCTTAACAGGTGGAGTTTCTGGGTGGGATTCTTTTCTTTCCACTTTTTCTGTTTGACACACTTCCAACAGCAGCTCACATTTCTTTTATAATTGAGGCACACGGTGTGGAATGTAAAGAGCCGTGGGCTCCTCGGCACCATCCTAGGTTCTCGGCAGGTGGGAGGGCATCTGGTCTCTCTGTGTGCCCATTCATTCTGGCTCCCAGAGGTGCCTGTGTCTTGCCCACTGTGTGGTCTTCAGCAGAGCCCGCCCACTCTCACCAACAGCCCACCTTCAAACTTCTCACACCATCCTGTCTTGAAAGCCGGGCCAGCCCACCACAGGGCTTTGTGGTGCCCTCTGCCACTCCCTTGTCTGAGAACACGGTGGCCCGGCTGGCCCCGCTGTCCGAGCCCTGAGTCAGCACCGTCCCTGGCAGGCCTGGCAGGTGTGCTGTGTGTGTTGACTGCCACCCTGGCAGAGCAACAGCAGCATCTGGGCTTCCCTGAGGCCAGTGTAAAGACCAAAGCAACTACGGGACCCTCCTGGGCTGGGAGCAGGGGCTGGTGACTGTGGAGGCGAGGGCAAGCAGAATGAGTGACCAGGGCCAGACCCCTCCAGAGGCTGGGCTCTGCTCACGTGGGTGTGGGCCTCTCTTCAGTGTCCACAGAGCTGGTCTCCAGCTCTGTGGCTCTAGGTGGTGGTGGCTTAGTTGATAAGTCATGTTCGACTCTCGAGACCCCATGAACTACATACTGCCAGGCTCTTCTGTCCCTGGGATTCTCCAAGCAAGAATACTAAAGTGGGTTGCCATTTTCTTTTCCAGAGGATCTTCCTGACCCAGGGATCAAACCAGAGTCTCCTGCATTGCAGGCGTATTCTTTACCGACTGAGCTGCCAGGGAAGGCCTCTGTAGTTCTAGAGGGACTCTCGTGGCCTCTAAGAACACTGAGCCAACCTCAGTGGTAGGCAGGCCTGCAGGATGGGCCTGGCTGGTGACGTGTTGGATGTTTGGGTGGATGGAGGCCTGAACTCCTTGGTGACCAGTCATGGCTGTAAACCAGCAGGCTCTGAGCTCAGAGGCCACTTGTGGACCCCACCTGGTGTTCCTGGGCCTCCCAGCTATGGCTCCTGAGAGGAAGTTCGGGTGTTGTGTGTGAGCCTGTGTGTTTGTACATGACTTTTGTCTGTGAGAGGGGCACTTTTCTTATCGTGATTGATTGTGGCGGCCAGAGGGAGACCTCTCCCTGTGTCTTCTCCCTGTGGTCACACACACGTGTGGAAGGAGAGGGTCTACCACAGGGAGATCAAGTCCCACGTGGCCCCATAGTGAGGGTGAACACGTGCGAATCTGTATGAGATTCTCAAATTTCCCGAAGTCAAATTCCTTGGGGGTTTATAGCAGGCCCGGTGAGCAGATGGCAGGCTCTTGCTGTGAGGTCTGCTCGTGGAAGGGGCGGGGGCCACGCTGGATGCTGCAGGAAGGGCATCCCTCCTCCTACCACTCTATTTGCTGTCTGGGCTCTGGCCTGAATCTGGGAACTTCTGGTTTACTTGTGGGTTTTTTAACTCTCTCCAGGGGCTTGTGGTACGTGGGGTCCATCACCAAATGGGAGTTCCCACTGTGTGTGTCCAGGGAGGCGCCAGCCAAAGGGAGACCCTGTTTCCTCCACTCACGACAGTTCTAACACCAGATGTGGGTTTTCTAACACCAGCGAGCCCTCCAGTGTCTGAGGACCCCAGCCGGGGGTCCCACAGCTCAGCTCACTTCTGACACCATCTCCCCAGTGTCAGTGCAGACCCTTGTCCCAAAAGACTGCTCTCCCCTCACCCCAGAGGCCAGCACAAGTGGAGAGTCTCTGGTTCTCCACACTTCTGTCTAATTTGGCTACGAATGGGCTTCCCACCACTCCCTCCTCAAGTCTGGCTCTGTGCTCACAGAACTCAGGGGCAGGCTTACTGTCTTAAAGGTTTCATGAAGGACCCAGGTGAGCGGCCAGAGGAGCAGATGCCCAGGGCGAGGTCTGGGAGAGTGCCAAGCATTTTGTCCCTATGGAGTTGGGGTACCCTACCCTCCCAAGTACATGGGTGTGTCCACCACCCTGGAAGCTCTCCGAACCTGTGTTTAAGGAGTTTCCAAGCATGAGCAGTTGTTAACTCAGCCTCCAGCCCCTGTCCAGAGGATGGGGTGGGGCCTCTACTTCTGAAGCTGGCTGGGTCTTTCTGGTGACCAGCCCCCATCCGGGATCCCAGGCAGAGTTGCCTCTGGAACAAAGGACGTTGCTATCACCAGGAGATAATGGGATTCGGAGCTCTATATCAGGAAGTTGGGGGGGAGGAGGCAGAGACCAGCGTGCCTTTCTTCTCACATCATCGCTCAGTTTTTTCTTTAGGTACCAGCTTTATCAGGACATAATTCACGTGCCGTAAGGTTACCATTGAAAGTGTTCGACTCTGAGCTTTTTAGTATAGTCAGGGAGTTGTGCACCCATCACAACTCTTCTTCATCCCAGAATGCAAGCCATCCTCATTAGCAGTCACTCCCCCTCCCCCAGCCCCTGGAAGCCACTGACCTGCTGTCTGTATCCATGGCTTTACCTGGACGTTTCATACAGAAGAAAGCAAGCACTGACCCGCGGCGACCCATTTGTTTCCAGCTTCTTTCAGTTGACGCACGTGTCTCTGAAGTGCGTCCGTGTTGTAGCATGTGTCAGCTCCACTCTTTTTATGGCTGAGTAATATTCTCTTGTCCACACAGGGGAATATTATTCCATTCCCCAGCTGATGAACATCAGGGCTATTTCCTCATTTTGACCAGTTTCAATGCTGTTGGTGTCAGCAGTCAGCACAAATGTCTGTGTGGACACTTCATATATCCCTGGAAGGGGAACTGCTGAGTCACACGGTTGGGGTTGAATTTTTATTAAAGCAGCCCGGGTTTAAAAATAAGTCCCCGTGCCCCCCACATGCCTGAGGCCGACTTCTCAGCCGTGCATGTTGTCTGCCTGTGTTTGCTTCCATACGTGTAAACAGGCAAGTTTGTGCTGTTTCCTCTGTTTAATTTTGGACATTATTTAATGAATCTTTTTCTAGAGGATTTGGAGTTAGCATTTTTATATTGCTCCTCTCTCCCCACCCAAGAGAACGATGACAACGTTTGCTTTAATCAGTGCCCATTATAGCCTTTGTACGGTGCTGGTGGGAATCCTCAGCTCAGAACAGTCTGCCCACAGCGCAGCGGACAGCGGGTCTGAAATGGAAGCATGATGAGATGGACAGGAGCGCACACCTCCCAGGTCGTGATCAGCCCGGGAGAATGCCTCCTGCCTCTCTGGGTCCATGCCCGCCCCATTCCAGACAGCCGCTGCCTTTCTTCTGCCCTGAGACTTAGCCCGCATTTGCTGAAGCCTCTATAAATTGACTTGCAAAGTGTGTGCTGTGCTCTCTCAGCTTGGCCTCTTTGATCTCATGATTGTTTTGAAAGTCATCCCAGTGTTACACATACCTCCAGACCATCCTGCCTTCACGACGAGTAGTTTCCGCTGTGTGGACATGCCCTATTGTTTATACGTTCTTCTGCTGACGGACATCTGGCTTGTTTCCAATTTGGGGCATTTCCACATCGGCGTTTCTCTAATGAACTAATGGTGTCGGGCGTCTTTTCATGTGCCGTTTGCTGTTTATCTTCTTCGGTGAAATGTCTCTTCGGGTCTTTGTCCCCTTTTTTGGTTGGGTTTTTGTCTTCTGATTGAGCTGTAAAAGTTCTCTGTATTCTAAGCAGAGGTGCTCTATCAGATACACACTTTGCAGATACTTTCTCCCAGACTCGTTGGCCTTTCATTTTTGTCACACTAGTTTTAGAACAGAAATGTTTAGTTTTAATGAAGTCCAGCTGAGTGATCTTTTTTTTTTTCCTGAACTGTGGTCCATAGGTTTTCGTTACTATTTTGACAGCTTTGTTTTTCCTAGAGGTAATAATTGCCTGCCTTCATTTGCATAGTTGTCCGTTTGCAATCATGAACTCAGTCCCAAACCCGAGACTGCACTCTGGGGTTCCTCCCAGCTGGTGGTGGTCCCGTTAACCTGGCTGCTTCTCCCCTTCTTGAAACCTGCCTCCTGGAGCCCCCCCGCCACCTCCCCAGGGCCAGTGGCTGGCCTGTGCATGCATGGGACACCCTTCCCCAACCTGGGACTGTGTTTTCTGCAACCTAGGTCCTGTCTTACTCCCTCAATGAGGGCGACCATCCTTCCTTTTAATGGTTCCTCAGCAGGAAAGGGGGAAACATATTTCTGAACATGTCTGTGGATGTGTCTTTGTCTCACGCTGATGGCTTAGAATTCCAGGTGGAAGTTCACACCCTCAGAGTTGGAAGGCATCGCTTCCTTTCCTCTGACTCCCAGTGTTGCTGTCTTTAGTGCCTTGGTGGCTCTTTTTTTTTTTCTTTAATGTGAGTTTTCTGTTTTTCCCCTCCTGGAAGCTTTTGAGGTCCTTATCCTTAGGTAGGTGCTATGAAATTTCCAGACATCGCTCCAGTGTGTATGTTGAGGGAGGGCCCCAGGGGGCCTGGAGAACAAAACATCCCAAGCGTGAAGGAGCCATGCAGCCTCCTGGGGCCATGGGAGGGATAATGGGGGCTGGAGTTAAGCTGCAGCCCCGACCTGCAGACAGCGAGGGCACGGGAGGGGTGGAGGACAGGAGCAAGGGTATGTCTGCCAGTCCAGGGTGGACGAGGAGGCGGCATCCTGGGAGACGTGGCAAAGTCTGGAGCCAAGGAAGGGAGCAAGGCTGAGGGTGGGGTGGGGCTTCGCCCTTGGGACGCTGGGTTTGTGCAGCCTGCTTGTTGTCTCTGCGCTGGGATCCACCTGTTGGCAGCAGCAGGCGCTGTGCTTTCACGGCTATAGAATATTCCATGAACATGTGACAAACACAGTGTGTTTCTCGATCCTTTCATTCAGTGCCCAGCTTATTCCCTGGGATGAGGGGTGGAGGGGTCGCTGCTCCGAAGGAGCTGGTCCTTGGGAGCGTGATGCCAACCAAGCCCACCACAGGTGACCTCCACGCGGTTCCACAATAGCCACATTCTGGGTCTCTCCTTCCTGGCCTCATCGTCCTCCACATGACCCGTGTGATGATCCACAGTGCTCCCATCTGAGTGAGGCTGGGCACCACTGCTTTCTCCTTCCGTGCCCTCGTGCCCTCCTCTGTGTGGGAGAGTCCTGTCCTGCAGGCCACCCTACTCCCAGGTGCCAAGGCAGCAGCTCTGGTCCACCTGACTCCTGGATGGGAGGGGAAGACCAACCCAGGACCAGCATCTTGGACACAGCAGAATAACAGTTTGCACCTGGTTACAGCTCAGGGTGTGCTGGACACCCATGTACCAGGGGTGGGCGATCCAGCCCAGGGGGATGCCTATATTGGGGCTGCCCTGCAGTGACCTGCTGAGAAAGCCAAGGACTCCGGGTCCTTCTGCGCTGCTTGTTTGTGCTCCCTGCTTGAAGACTTTGGTAGAGATGGTAGAGATTTTCAGATTTGGGACCCTTTGCTCGTGGCTGTAATGTGGCAGGAATGGGGTACCCTGGTGCACTTTGGCCACTATCCAACAGTGAAACTGTCGCTTAGGAAACGTTCTCTTGGCAGCTCCTTGGTCCCACTGGCTCTGCCAATGGGCATCTGTGTGAGCTCCCCCTCCCCCAGTGCTGATCAGGACCCCGGGGAGGGGAGCCTGTGCTGATGGCCGAATGAGACGTGGCCCGTATTTATAGATGTCTATAACGTTTGAAGAGAACTTATATTCCCCGACTATTCTCTGATTCTGGGTGCAAGGTTCCTAACTGTTCAGATCTTCAGTATTTCCACTTCCTAATTAGTAAGTAAAAGAGGTGTCCCTCTTACTCCCTGGGATGGTGGGCTCCTTGGTTCCTCTGTGTGGTTTTTATGTTACTAAGTGCGTAAATTGTGAGTTACACGCAGTTGCATTTTCCTGATGAGCTGAACTTTGTGAGGGGACCCCTGTCTCCACCAGTCCTGTTTCCAGTCTATTTTGTTTCATGCTGAGTTCGTTTTCCTCCGCCCTTCCTGTCTGCAACCCTGGGGAAAAACTCAGTTTCTGACCACTTTCTTCTCAACAGACCTTCCTCCCCGGGTGGGAGGGAAGAGGTGTGGAACCTTTGCTTTCCCAGGGATGAACCAGAGCCCTCAAGGGGCGAGTGCCTCCGGGGAAGCAGTGCTCCAGCCGAGGCGTGGTGGCGGCCTGGGGGAGCTCTGTTCACACTGGTGGCATCCTGGGCTGGGCGCCGGGCTCCTGACCAGAGACGTCATCTTGATGGGGCTTTGTCTGCCTTCTCATGGCCCGCTTCCCGCCGGGGTCCCTCTGGGTGTGGCCCCTGGCGGCTGTGGGGTCAGGGATTGCCAGCCAAGCAGTGACAGACACCCTGGCCACTCCCCGGTCACCCTCCTTTCTCTGCCAATCCCTGTCCCGTTCTTCCTGTTCTTCCTGCCTTTTCTTTCCCACAAAGGGCAGGAGCCCTTTTCGTTCCCACGTAGGGCTCAGGCTCTGCTCCCGTGGCTGGCAGCCTGCTAGGTTGGTGTGGGATTCAGCCATGCCAACCCTGAGTGGACCGAACCCCCTCATCTTCCTGCAAGCGCTGTGCCCTGTCCTTCCTGCGTAGAGTAAGGATCTTGAGCAGCACAGCGCCCCCAACGCCTGCATCGCAGTGTGCTCCCCAGAGCTGGACCTCTGATTGCCGGGGCAGAGGGTTCCGCTCTGCAGTCTCCTGCTGTGAGCAAGGCTGAGGCCTGTGGAGGTCAGAGGTCAGAGCCTAGTCACCGTGCTGCAGCCGAGCGGCGGGCAGCTTTGCCTTTGTTCCCCTTCCCCGTGGAGAGCGAGTGGCCCTCCGCCTTTGGTCCAGCGGCCAGGAAGGTGGCCTGAGGCTGCAGCCACAGACCTCACAATGGAGACAGCCTCTCATCCTCACTCCTCTTGGCTCTGGATCGGCTTTGATAGGTGGGCGGCTTGGCCAGGGTGCTGGGACGGCCGCCTCTCTCACCGCCTCACCTCCCCCTCGTTCCCTGCTGGCAGCCACCCACACTTGCGGTCGGCGTATCCCTGGACCGCCACCCTCCCTGCTCCGTCTGGGCATGCCGCGGTGGGGGATGACATCTCCAGTCTGTGTACTGGGGTCCAAGACCCCATCTGCTCCCTCTCCTCATGGCTTTCGGCAGCTCAGGGCAGAGGACGTATGCTGTCTGGGTCCAGGGCTCTAGACCAGTTCCTGGTGTGTGCAAACCTGCGCCTTCCCCAGGCCAGGGAGCCAAGAAGGTGACCCCAATCACGGCGCTCCGTGGAGGCTCACGCTTCAAGTTCATAGACCACAAATTTGGGGGGTTGCTGAGATCTAAGAGTGAAAACGTTCATTTCTCCTGCTTCTCCATCTGCCTGGAGGCTGCAGGTTAGAGGGGGCAGGTGTCCTCTTGCTGGTCCCACCCTCTCCCCGCCCCCCCCTTACATGGGCAGCCTTGAGATGTCAGTGTGGTGGGGAGCCCGAGGCAGAGGGCGGGTCTGAGCTCCGGTGTGGGCTCCAGGCCTGGTTGGGGAGGTCAGGTCTCCAGGTTAACTCCTTTAGCCCTGGAGGTGGCCAGTGCAGGAGCCATCCCGCCCTAGGTACTGTCAGCAGTGCCGTGTCCCCTCCAGGCTCTCCCACTGCCTTAAACTTTAAGTAACAGGGCCCCTCAATCATGTCAAAGCAGAGCAGGTGGGGACCCCCCAGTGCCTGTCCCCTGCTGGCAGAGAGCAGGTATGGCATCTCACCCATGCCCTGTGACTGCTCCCCTGGGGTGAGCACCGTGGTGCCTCCTCACTTCTCCACCCAGCCTCCATGCGAGCTGTCCCCAAGCGCTGCTGAAAGCGCAGGTCCCCCAGTCCAGGCAGTGGACAGGCTGGCGTCCAGGCCCTCTGCTCCACCTCATGTCCACTTGTGCAGAATCAGCGTCTGTCCTGCTGGCTGGTTTCTTCCCCAGTGTTGGCTCCTGGGGGTGCCACCGTGGATCTTGATCTGGCTCTTTGTGCAGGCGAGGCTGCCGTCCCATCGCCCTGACAGNCTCCTCTCGGCTCTGGATCGGCTTTGATAGGTGGGCGGCTTGGCCAGGGTGCTGGGACGGCCGCCTCTCTCACCGCCTCACCTCCCCCTCGTTCCCTGCTGGCAGCCACCCACACTTGCGGTCGGCGTATCCCTGGACCGCCACCCTCCCTGCTCCGTCTGGGCATGCCGCGGTGGGGGATGACATCTCCAGTCTGTGTACTGGGGTCCAAGACCCCATCCGCTCCCTCTCCTCATGGCTTTCGGCAGCTCAGGGCAGAGGACGTATGCTGTCTGGGTCCAGGGCTCTAGACCAGTTCCTGGTGTGTGCAAACCTGCGCCTTCCCCAGGCCAGGGAGCCAAGAAGGTGACCCCAATCACGGCGCTCCGTGGAGGCTCACGCTTCAAGTTCATAGACCACAAATTTGGGGGGTTGCTGAGATCTAAGAGTGAAAACGTTCATTTCTCCTGCTTCTCCATCTGCCTGGAGGCTGCAGGTTAGAGGGGGCAGGTGTCCTCTTGCTAGTCCCACCCTCTCCCCGCCCCCCCCTTACATGGGCAGCCTTGAGATGTCAGTGTGGTGGGGAGCCCGAGGCAGAGGGCGGGTCTGAGCTCCGGTGTGGGCTCCAGGCCTGGTTGGGGAGGTCAGGTCTCCAGGTTAACTCCTTTAGCCCTGGAGGTGGCCAGTGCAGGAGCCATCCCGCCCTAGGTACTGTCAGCAGTGCCGTGTCCCCTCCAGGCTCTCCCACTGCCTTAAACTTTAAGTAACAGGGCCCCTCAATCATGTCAAAGCAGAGCAGGTGGGGACCCCCCAGTGCCTGTCCCCTGCTGGCAGAGAGCAGGTATGGCATCTCACCCATGCCCTGTGACTGCTCCCCTGGGGTGAGCACNTCCTCACCCCACTCGGGAGCTGCAGGTCTGTGCCAGGCGGGTCATAGTGGCGGCAGCCTGGCCTTGTCCCCTGGGCTACCCTCTTCTGTTTGTCCCTGTGGTTCATTTTCAGCCAAAGACAGGGACCAGGAACCTTCGGTCCCCTGTTGTCCTTGGCCAGGCCCCTGGGATCGGGGTGGAGAAGTGGATCAGGGCTAGGAGAGGATAAGTAAGACTTGAGCAGTATCCTGCTGGGGCAGGTTGACGTCAGCTCAGCCCTGGGCGTGTGGTTGACCATCAACCATGCCGACCCCAGGCAGCCACGGTGGAGGCGGGGCCTTCTCGTCCGCAGGCGCCCCTCCCTGTCGCCCTCTGCCGGACAGCACCGTCAGGCACAAGGTCAGGCTGCTCTTTGGACCCTGAAGGAAGTGACTTCCAGGGACTCTTGGTCCCAAACGGGTGGGACCCTGCACCCTGGTCCCAGAGCTGGCGTCCTGGTGGCTCAGTAACATTTATCATCTTGGGTTGGGGGTCGTGTCCCAGGAGCTCCAGGGTCTGCCCCTGTTGTGGCATCTCCCCGTCCCGACCTCTCATCCCCGACTCAAGGGTGAGCTTGGTCCTGGAGGCAGACCCTGTGTGTCCCAGCCCTGGTCCCTCTGGTCACTTAGCTTCCTGGAGTCACATGTCTTTGGGAATATAGCCCTGGGGTGCTGCTGGGAGAGAGAAGGGAGACGGAGGTTCACGCACACAGCCACAAGTGTGCCCACTCCACACCCACGTGCAACATGCCCAAACACGCTCACACCCACTCTCTCTGCATTCATGCAGGCACTCACTCCCACACACACACCCTGTGTACCCACATGCACACGCCTTTCCCCACTCACACCCACACAGGCACTGCGTTCTCTCCCACGTGCTCGCTCACGCTCACGCACTGTAGTGCTGACCCTGCCCGCGAGCACCCTTCACAGCCTCAGACTGGATCTGGCCGTCTTCCTCTCCACAGCAGCCGTGCACAGCCTACTGCCTTTGGTGCCAGCCTGGGGTCTGTGTTTCCTCACGTATTGCCTGGGAGGGGGTCTCCTCTCCAGTGGCACAGGTGGCAGGCTGGACATTCAGCCCAGGGCCTGGTGAACCCCAGCCATGTGTGACCCTACCCCATGATGAAGGGGACCTGCCAACATGCTTGTCTCTCCTCTTTTGGCTGCACCTCACGGCTTGCAGGATCTTAGTTCCCAGACCAGGGATTGAACTCTTGCCCTCAACAGTAAAATCGCCAAGTCCTAACCACTAAACACCAGGAAAACCACCGCCCCCCAGCACGTCTCCTGATGGGGACATCTGGTTGGCTTTGCAGGGCCTGTTCCCTAGCACATGACGGCTCCTCCCAGCTGCCAGATGACCCTGGGCTCCTTCAGGGGCACTCTGTCTCTTCCTCCTTCCTCAGTAGACATCTGTATGTCCAAGGCAAAGCCTGTTTTTTGGGATCTCAGTCCAGCAGCACGCTGAGAGTGAGAACTCAGAACTCAGACAGGAGGCAGGGCTCCAGGGCCTGCCAAGTGAAAGTGGGCACTGCAGCCACCTAACAGCCCACTGACCTTGGGCAGCCTGCCCCAAGGATTGGTGGAGATCTGACCACATGTGGCCAGTGGTCACCATGCCCTGTGGTCATCAGGGCTGAGAGCAGCTGGTGGAATGGCCTGATGACCAAGAGGAGCTGGCCTCCCCCAAACCCCTCTGTGTTTCTGGGAGGGAACATGACCCCAGGGATCACCTGCATGCCATCCACGTGACCTTGGAGGGCAGACAGCATGGTCCCTTTAGGGCAGAAGCCACAGGAACTGTTCTGCTTTCTAGCAAACCTTGTGGAGACCAGGGGTGCTCCTCATGGCTGCCCCTCCCGAAAGAATTTTCTGGGTCATGTGAGCCCTGAGTAGCCTGGCCATGAGGGGAGGGACATCCTGGTGTAGGCAGCACCTCCGGGACAGTTAGTCAGCAGGTCCTGAGGGCAGGGACAGGCCTTCCTCCATGTGGCCACAGTGCATGGTCAGCACCTGTGTAGCAAATACTTGCCAGTGAAATGAATGCAGCCCACACTGCCCGTTCCAGACCCACTCTCTGCAGGGGAGGAAGTGAGCCATTTGTCCAGGGAGGTCCTTTGTGCTGACTTGGTGGGTGTGGGCGGTGGCCCTGAGGGTCATTGGAGGCAGTTGTTGTGTGTGCCCCAGCCTGGAGCTTCTATACCACGGTGTTGAATTGGGGTGCTGGGTGTTGGGGCTCTGCTGACCACAGCGTGTCTTGGGCCATGGGGTCCTTCCCTCCACAGTCGCCCTGCCTTCCGCACCATGTCCCAGGACACACAGGCTGCTCGTTGAGGCTGCCGCCTCTGCCTGGGCCCGAGGTGGGTGGGCCAGTGGCAGTTGGTGCCTGCGAGTGAGAGGAGATGCCAGGGCTCGTGGGATCACAGGCAGGGTTGAAACCTGCAAAAGTAGGGCCTCTCACCCGACCTATACTGTGAACCTCAGCTCCGATGCAGACACCCACAAGCCCCCAGAGACACCAAGCAACTGTGCTCGCTTGTTGTTCTAGAATTTCCCGTCTCTCCAGGTGGCATCACCTGGAGAAACACTCCTCCCCCTGCGCCCAGCACACCCCTGCCCACCTGCCGGTCCCCAGACCACTGCAACCCCAATGTCTGGCACGCCAGTGCGTGCTCCCCAGCATGGAGGAGTAACGGGGCAGTGATTCTGAGGCTCCTGCTTCCCTTCTGCTTTTCTCTCCTGCCATCTGCCTTCCAGGGGACGTCCTCTTCCAGATGGCCGAAGTCCACAGGCAGATTCAGAATCAGCTGGAAGAAATGGTGAGTCGCAGCCTCCCAGGGACGCCCGGGGAGGGAGGGGCAGCTGCAGGGGGGCCGGCACTGTCGGAGGCGAGGGGAGGAGGTGAGCGTGTGCTTCGCCGTGCGTCCCCTAGTGAGGCCTGTGCCACCCTGGATCACACTCGGGTCTGGGGCATACCCAGGGTCCAAGACAGAAGTCACATATGAAGGAGGTGACCATCGTGGGGCCTAGGGGTATACAGAAGGACCTGAGAGAGCAGGGCACAGGCCAGATGGGAGTCTTACACTCAGCTGGCCGTGAAGGCCAGGCTCCAGTTCAGCACTCTCTCCCAGGGCCGCCTGTTTCCGAGGGGCCACCAGAGTCATTGGCTCACGGGTCAGACAGGCTTCTCTCTCCCGTCGGGACACCCAGCATCCTGGGCACCCTTGTCATGGTGACCGGCCCCCTCTCCTAGGCAGCTCCCTCCCTTGGGGCGTATGTCAGAGCTGACCTCTGTTTTCTCTCCATACCAGCTGAAGTCTTTTCACAACGAGCTGCTCACACAGCTGGAGCAGAAGGTGGAACTGGACTCCAGGTACCTGAGTGTAAGTAGCCCACCCGTACCTGCTGGTCTGCCTGCCCTGCTCCGGTTCTGTGTGAACACTTCCCTCGGTCCAAGGGGTTTCCAGCTTCCTGTGAGCTCTGCGTCCTGTGGTTTCCCGCAATTCCTCTGACATTTCGTGCCCCTTTGAGACCAAACGGGACCCCGTGGGTAGACTCCTGCATCGGATGCCCCACGCGCCCTGGTCCTCTGCCCCTGCCTCTCAGCTGCTTTTAGTAAAAACGATGACGTGCAGTGGCCACTGTGTGGAACCTGCACCAGCTCTTCTGGCCTGCTGTCATGAGCTTCCTTGTCCTGTCCCCTCCCCCAGGTCGACCAGAAGGGTGAGGGGCCGGGCTTCTATACAAATTCACACCTTCCCCGCCCTGGGGTGGAAGAGGGAAGCCCAGCTGGCAGTCCCAGCCCTGATCTTTATCTCCAGGGTGCGCAGAGATGAGGCCTCAGGTTTGCAGCTGCGCAAGTCCTGCCATCCACGAGCTTGGGCCTCTGTAGCCCTGTGGAGAGTGAGCGGGGCATGCTGGCTCACTGCCCACGTTGTTTTGGCATTCATTTCTCAGGCTGCACTGAAGAAATACCAGACGGAGCAGAGGAGCAAAGGTGACGCACTGGACAAGTGCCAAGCTGAGCTGAAGAAACTCCGAAAAAAGAGCCAAGGGAGCAAAAACCCCCAGAAATACTCGGACAAGGAGCTGCAGGTAGGACTCCAGAGGGCTTGGGCCCCTGTTAGTATGTCGGGACTCTTGGTCCTTTCAAAGAACAGTGAAGGGCAGGCCCGCCTGATGGATCAGACCCAGGCTCCACTCTCCTGGCGGATTTCCAGTGGGGGTGCCCCACGTCCCAGAGCTGGCAGCCCCGTCCTGCAGCCTCAGTGGGTGCCATGGCTCTCCGCCAAAGGAGCAGAACCCACAGGGAACCTTCCTGCCTCAGAGAGAGACTTCAGACCGCTACTCTGATTCACTGCTCACGAATGCCCACGCCCAGCGTGGGCTCACAGCCTCCAGCAGGCAGACACTGGCCCGTTCAGCATCTCGGGGCCCCTGCGGTGTGAAGCAGATGGCGCTGCAGGACACGGGAGGCACAGCCCTGGTTGCAGGCACTGTGTGCTGGGGTGGGGGCAAGGAATTAGGACAGCGTGGCCTGTGACAGGCATGGCCCCGATACACCTGACTCACCAGAACCCCGCCGCCAGTTGACATAGATCGGGCCCAGACGCTGCTCTCCAAGGTCGTGCATCTGAGGGGGAGAAACAGGACAGCCACCCCTCCCAACCAGTCAGCAGTGGAAGCTCTCCTGGGCACAAGCATGGGGTGACCGCTGGGGTGGACCCTCCGCTCCTAAAGCCCTGCTCTTCCTGCCGGCCATCAGGGCAGCAAGTCTGGGGGCACCGTATATGCCATCGGGGCCTCCCTGCACGGCATGCCCCATGGTGCCGACACCGCTGCCCTCAAGCACCTCTGGAGCCCTCCGGGGCCACGAGGCTGCTCCTGGCCACTTGAGTAAGGCATGGACAAGCAGGCCCCCTGCTCCCCCGGAGCAGCCCAGCCTCTGCGCCCTCTGTGCCTGAGGCTCCTGGTGGGTAGGATGGGCAGGGGGCGACAGCTGAGTTCCACAACTGGCCACGCAGGAAGCAGCCACGTTTGCAGAGGAGTGGGCTTCTCCAGCCCCTTCCTCACGAGTTTCTCACGGAGTTGCAGTAGTAACCCAGCTCCAGCCTCTCTGTAGCGTCTTTCACTTTCCCAAGCCCACCCCGACCCCTCTTCTCTACTGCGCCTTAGCCTCCTGAGGGTGCTGTTGCAGTGTTAATAGCCTCGGTTATTCCAGTCAGGGGCGAGGTAGGACTGTGTTCCGCCCTGTCCCTCCCGGCGTCCAGCACAGGCTGCTCACGTGGTGACAGGCAGTACGTGAAGTCGTTCCAGTTATCTTCTAAGGGCGGGAAGCAGAGCGGCAGTCTGACGAGTGTTTCATGCTCCCTGGTGATGCTGAACCTGAGAGGCCAGGCTGGGGGTCATCAGAGTCCCTCACCCTGTGTCTGTGCAGCAGGGGGCAGACGCTTGGTGTGCTCTAAGCCAGTGGAAGACATACTAGCTGCCCATCCCGTGGACAGCTCTGGTCTGCCTGGTGGCCTGTGGGGATGCCCAGCCCACCGGCGCATCTGAGGGCCCCTCAGCACCTGGGGCTGTTCTTTCTGATTCTTGGAACCTTTGCAAACCTGGCCCAGGAGCCAGGCTCTGATGTCTGCCTTGAGGTGCGGCTGCCGGGGGCTGGACAGGCCCTGGGCCCTTCTGGTGTGACAGCCCTTCCCTCCCCACCATTTCCCTGGGAAGAGTGCCTGGCTGGAAGGGCAGGCGTGCTGAGTTGGCCTGGCCCTTTGCCTTGGTCAAGGTCCTGGCACAGGAAGTGGCTTGTTAAAGACTTACTGTGGGAGAGCAGGACTCTGCTCTCCCCGTCTCTGTTTCTTAGAACGCCCCTCCACCCGCAGTGCTCCCACACAGGCCACCCAGTAGCAAATGAGCCGTGGGGGCAGCTCCGTCCATCCAGACTGTAGTTCACGGCCCTGCCTGGAGAGCCCGGCCTCACCTGGACCGCAGTAGACCCAGCTGCTAGACATGCTCGCTGCAAGCGGGTGTACTCGTGTACTCTCACCGAGTGGGGATGGATTCCGGACTGTGGACCCCTGGGGAGGTGGGCAAGGACCCCAGGCACTGGCGACCCCTGCTCCCTCAGAGCCTCTGTGTGTCCCTAGAGTCTCTTGCACTCTGGGGACCTTCACTGGGGTCTGGGCCGTGTGTGGCCCAGTGGGCAGTATGTGCAGGTAGGGGTGATCCCGAGCCCCATGGCTGGCACAGGGCCCCACCTGAGCACCCCCAAGCCACAGCCTGGGCTGACCTGAGCTGTGACACCCCTTGGCAGAGGAGATGGGACACTCAGATTGATGGAGCCCTGTCGCTCTGGTGTCCAGCTGTGGATGTGCGCCCAGGGCTCCCACAGGCGGGTGGCCCAGTGCTCCCGAGACAGGTGGGCTTGCCTGGGGCAATCCCTGGGGTCACCTGTGAGCTCTCTGGAGCCCCTGGCCCACGTGTTTTGCTTCTTACTAGAGGTCAGTGTAGACAGGACACTCACCAGGGAGGGTAGAGAGGCTTCTGGGCACCTGCCAGGCACAGGTCGACCCTTGGAGCAGCCACACACCTCCTCAAGGCGCCTCTGCTGCCAAGCGGCCCATCTGCGCTGAGCACTGAGGTGGGGCTGTGCCCACAGGTCACGCTCCACGGGTGGTGCAGGGGTAGACTGACCGCCAGTCAGTCTGTGACGGGTTCCCCATGACAGGGACTGGGTCAGAGCCGGCCAGCTTCAGGAACTGCTGGTAATTGAGGTTGTGTTTTGGGATTTCCATGAAGAGAACTGATTTTAGGTCAGGAATTAGGCACTTAGAGGCATTTGGGGCACAAACTAGGACGCAGGCTTCTTTCTAGAAGTAGGGAGTGCCCCAAGTGCTGACCACATGGCAATTTCGCGCTCCACACCTCTGGTCACCGCTGTGCTCACAGGCGCAGAAGTGCCACAGGGCGGTCGTGGAGGATGCACCGCGTGTCTGACAGTGTGTGGTCACAGGCCTCATCTGGCGCCGTCTCTGGCCGAGCTCCTCCTCCCCAGGCATGGGTGCGTAGCTGTACTATAGCCTGAGTGTCAGGCTCTCCAAGCTTCGAGGTGATTCTGATGGGCAGCTGGCCCCCCGGCTGGTCGGCGGTCTCCGGGACTTCTGACAGAAGGATCTGGGCTGGGGTGTGGCTGTGCCATGAGCCGTCCCAGGTGAAGCCCTTTAGGAAGGTGGAGCTGGCCAGACTCTGGGTGTGTGTCCCCCTCACAGATCCTGCAGGACCTGGCCAAGGATTTCTTCCGTTTCTGTTTCCCTCAGCCCTACCCACAGCCCAGCTCTGACTAGGTAGGAGTCCTCGGCCTCCAAGGGGCACCATGACTGTCAGAAAACCCAGCAGTCAATGTGCCTTTGGGATTCACATTGGTGTGTGACGTGTCACCAGCAGGGGTCATGGGGACACAGCATGTCCTTCCCACCCGTGTGCAGGCTCTGAGGGAGGGGCCGCTGAGACTGCAGTGGAGAGGTGAGAGCCCAGAAGAGAAGGCTGGAGGCAGATGGGTGGGCATAGATGTGGGTCAGGGTCACCCCAGTGTGGGCCAAACCAGCTTCCTGAGTGCAGCCGGCCAGGGCCCTCGACCATCCCTGCCAGCCCAGCACCAGGTCCTTAGCAACCTGGTCCTTGGAGCTGCTGACCCTGGCAGGCTCCTGCTGTCGGGAGGGCAGATGGCCCAGCCACCCCAGCCCACCCACCCACTGGGGTTGGGGTTGCCAGGGGACCCAGAACTGCTGAGAGCCCCCCTTGTGTCCTGAGCCATCCTCCGCTCTCCCTCTCTGAGATGCTGAGAGCAGGGCCTTGGGTGTTCTAGCTTGTGGGGTGTGGGCTGTCGCCAGGGCCTGTGTTGACTAAAGCAGGCGGTTCCGGCAGTCGGCTCCCGCTCCCTGGGCTCAGATTGCGGTCTGAGAAAGGGGAGAGATTCGTTCTATTTAAAGGGATGTGTAATTAACAAAGCAAAAACAAAATAACCATAATTTAGATCTTCAAAAACGATAATGGCAGAGGCTGGTCCCGATAACACATGAGGTTTGACGGCAATGGTTTAAGCCCCTTAAGTGTCTGCTGTTCTCGTTTTAAAGAGCTCTTCAGTGCGAAAGGCATCTATGGACAAGACATCCCAGCAATGGGATGTCTTCTTTTCTTGGAGTATAAGCAGAGGTCCTCTGGGTAAAAGCAACTGAAAAGCCAGAGTATCCTCTTAGGGCTTCTGTGTCCAGAGATGACATCAGCTGCTCAGTCCTCTGGGGGACTCTGCCCCCCCCCCCCCCCCCCCCCCCCCCCCCCNGCAGAGGTCCTCTGGGTAAAAGCAACTGAAAAGCCAGAGTATCCTCTTAGGGCTTCTGTGTCCAGAGATGACATCAGCTGCTCAGTCCTCTGGGGGACTCTGCCCCCCCCCCCGCCCCATACCTACTCCCAGTTCCCCAGATTAAGCCCCCCCACAGGGGCTGCCTGGCTAGATAACACTGTGAGAAATCTGGAGCGTCTTCTGCTTTCAGGGCTGGGAGGACTTTTGGGGGCAGTGCCAGGCACATGGCACCTGTCTTTTTGCACTGAGAGGAGGTGGGCACATAATCAATGTGATATGGGAAAAGCGTTTTACTGGGCAGAACACGTCTAGAGTGTTATTTAAACATGTAATCATCGCAACAGATACTAGTGAAATGTGTTACGTTTGTCTCTTTCCTGCTGAGTCTTTGAAATTGGGTGTGAATTCCATCCCTGCGAAACCTCTGGGGTCACACGAGGAGGGGCTGCCTGGTTGGGTGGTGACGTTCTAGCTCAGCCCCTGAGTAACCTGAGACCCGAAAGGTCCAGAGACTTGGCCAACCGGCAAGTGGGCACGGGAGCCCAGGCTCTGCCCTCCTCCAGGTCCCAGGGCAGCAAAGCAGACCCCAGAACTAGGTGGCGTGGATCCCAGCAGCCACCGAAGGCCTTGGCTCAGGGTGCTCGCAGGTTACTAAGACCTGTCCCCTTGGGCCTCAAGGCTTTCGTCAGCCTGTCCAGCCCACTGATGTGGACGGAAGTGGCCCCACATTCTCTCCTGGGGTCTGGGCACACGGATGGTGTAGGCACGCCCCTCCCAGCACATTCTTCCTGGACTCCGGTGGATAAGTGCACCCGAAAGGGCGTGGGCAGTGGGGTCTGTTCGGTCACGGAACCCCTTGCCAATCTAGTGATGGTTGTGGGCCCCTTCTCGGGAAAATGGCAGCTTCGCCACCGGGTCTGTGTCGCCTGCGAGGGGCACTGCACTCTCTGCCTGAGAATGTGCCCACAGCATGTGCCCCGTGCTGCTGACTGCTGGCTTTTCCGCCTGCTGGCCCAAGGGAAGGAGGGCACACTTGCCCTCTGCTCAGTCCTGGTCCCCAGCCCTGCTTGGAGATCTTGTGCTTAAGAGAGATTCTCGACAATCCGCTGAACCGAAGGCTGGCCGTCCTGTTCTTGGCCTGGGCACGGGGCGCATCAGACCAGAGAGGGGCCCAGGCCTGGCCAGCGGGCTCCAGGGAGCCACCGGCTGCCCCCAGAATGCACCCAGTGACTGGGCGCAGCTGGGGGCATCCCGTTCCAGCTGTTCCTTTTTGTCCATCCCAGCTGCCGGGGCTCTCTCGTTGTCTCCTTGGAGTGATGGTTATGGGCAGTGACAGCTGAAGGCCAAGGGTCCCACTGTCATTCCCCAGCTGCAGCGGTCATGGACCGCATGGGGGTTCTGAGAAATTTGGAGAAACGTGGGAAAGCTGGGTGGCCTATCGGGTGAGGGAGACCAGAGCCCCGCGTGCTTGCTAGAGCGCCCATCCCCCGCTCTGAGTCACCAGGCTGCACCGCAGAGGAGACGTGTGTCCCGATCACTTTTGTCTTCTCGGATTACAGGGCTGTTCAGCCCAGGGTGACTAAGTGGGAGCGTTCTGTGGGTCTTAAATGCTTTCAGCTGGGTGTTTCTATAGTGCCGTCGCCATAGCACCCGCTAAGCCAGGAGCAGGGGTGGGGGGTGGGGAAGCAGGACGCCGGGAGCCTGACCATGGTGCCCGCCTGCAGCGGAGACAGGCTCAGGCCATTTTCTGTGGCCTGCTGGGAACTCCTCAGGGCTGTCCGGTGAGGCACGTTCTGTTCTCTGCCTGTCCCAGAGAGTGCGGGCACTCCTGCATGTTTGGGAATGTCCCCTGCCCACAGCGGCCAGTGTGGCCTGGAATGTCCTCTTCTCCCGCCCCCTTGGACGCGAAGCTCCTCACTTGGCCTAGATTTCTAGGGTCTGCCCTTCAAAGTGGTGGCCTCTCTCCACAAGGAGGCAGCTTTGGGGAAGGAGGTCAGGAGGGCTGGCAGTTTATTCCTCGACAGAAGTGGCAGCCTGGGTCCTGGCCGGATGCTGGGTGAGGAGGAAGGCTCAGCTCTCCTGGGCTGGGCACCCAAGCCAGGGCGACGTCTCTCCTGCCCCATCCTGGGCAGGTGTGGTTCTGGAAAGACACTGCGTGGCTCCGGGAGCCCCAGGGTCCCTGCCTGAGACCTGAGATGCTTCTGGCCGATCTTGGGGCTCGTTTGAATAAATGGAAATCTTAAAAATAAACCACCGCTTCCTCCCCCGGTACGGGAGGCTGCCAGGCAACTAATGAGGCCAGCACCCCGTGCCAGCTCGCCCGGAGCCGGTTTCTCTCCCCTCCAGGGAGTGGGAACATTGAGGTGAAAGACGTTACCGCAGCCTGAAAACCCAGAAACTGGCTGCAGGACGGACGGGGGACGCCGGGTGATGCAAGGAGAAGCCGTCCTCAGCAGTGGGCTCGGGGTGGGTGGACCCCGGGGGCCCGCGTCCCGGTTTACACTGATGTCCTGGGGTGACCGCTCACTGAGGTGCCTTCCTCCGCCCCCAAAGTCTCTGCTTAGGTGACCGTGGGTGCCTCCTTTGGGCCTGCCTTCTCAAGGCTCTGTGCTGACTTCTCAAGGCCCAACCTCTTCACCCCACACCCACCCTGCCTCCCAGGCCTGCCTGGCTCTGGAGCGGCCCCCCAGGAGGGTGGGAGATGGTGACCCCAGGGACCGGCTGGCTGGGGCTTTTACTGGAATTAAATCCCAAACTTCCCCTTCTAGAGCTTTGCAGAGACTCTAGAAGCCCCTTAGGGGGCTTTCGGGATCACAGCTGAGCCCAGGAACACCCATGTACTCGAGAGCAGGCCGAGGGAGGCATCTTGGTTCAGGGCTGGTTGAAGCCTGCAAGGCCACACCGATATTCCAGTGTCCCCCGGAGCGAGTAGGACAGCCACGGAGCAGAGTGGGCGGAGGCCCTCGGGGGGTTTCAGTTTAGTGCTGGGTTGCTGTTTAGGTGATGGGGCGCGGGCAGCAGGGGCCTGCATCAGTGTCCCCATCTCTGAGCGAGCCCTGTTCCTTCCAGGCCCTTGTGTCCAGCAGGTATTCCCACCCTCAGGCCTCTTGTCCACACTGGGGCTTTGGGGTGTGAGCCAGCCCCTTGGTGGGTGGCATCTGAGGGGTCCTTCCACACAGCACGGCCTTGCCCACCATGGCACCCTGCATCTGCAGACTCCCCCGCTTCCTGGAGGAGCCACTCTGCAGGCTGGAGGGGCAGAGGCTGGAGGTCTGGGTGCCCACGTGTTTCATAACGTGGGGCTCAGGGGCAGGGGATGGAGGCAGCCAGCAGGGCTACCCTGAGGGCCTCTCACCTCCTGCTCGGACTTTGTCAGGCACGCCTTATGGCCTGGCCGGCCCTGCGGCTGCTCAGGAGGACTAGGGCAGACTCCTCCAGGGTGGAGGAGTTGGCTGGCCACGTGGAGGCCTGTTTAAGCGCTCTCTCAGGGCGAGGAGAGTGGGGTTCAGTGATGAAGGCAGGGTGGTCTGCAGGTGCAGGGGGAGCAAGGTCCCTGTCCTGTTGAGAGTGCCAGGCAGGCAGGCTCACGCTGGCAGAGGCTTGAGCTGGGGACAGAGCTGGGGACAGCACACGCCCAGCAGGCGTTTGCCCTCCAGCTGCATGCTGCTGCGAGGGGGGTGCAAGGAGGGGCCAGGAACAGCCTGCACTGCGCCCACCCGGCTCCGCACCGCCTACCCATGCTGAGTCAGGGCTGTGGGGGAGGCAGTGAGTCAGGCGGGGGAGGCCGCCCCCTCGTGGCCCGGGTCTGCCCCTGCCCGAGGATGGGGCTTGACTCTGTGAAGGCTGGTCCCCCCGGCCGGCAGCGCAGTGGAAAGGGATCCCAGTTCAGGACAGAGGAGTCTGTGCCCCTTATGGAGTGTGGAGTGGGCATGGGGGACAGAGGGGAGACTGTGGAGTGGGCATGGGGGACAGAGGGGAGACAGGGACGGGGCTGGAAGGCTCTCCTGCATCCTAGAGGCGAGGCTGCACACAGACGCGGGGGGCCTGCAGGCCTCCCTGGGACAGCTGCCCCCAGTCTAGCTGAGACTGTTACTAGAACTTTCCATGCTGCAGAACCAGAGTTTTCTGGTGTGCTGTAGCATCGAACTGTGCGCTCTGCCCACCCCCGTGGGATTCGCGCGTGAACTAGTCATTCTCGAATGCACAGTGCCAGCTGAGCTGTCCTGGTCTTCCGACTATCAGGATGGCTTTTATGGTTGGTGTCGGGGTCTGAGGGAGGTGCCACACCAGCCTCACCGGGCAGTCTGCCACGTGGTCCCCACACATGCAGCTGCCAGGGCACCAGGGGGCAGTGGCTCAGCGGGATAGCCTCATGGCCAAAATGAGTCACACGGCCAAGCACCAACCCCAGTGGGCTGGCTGGGAGGTGTGCTCCCCCTCCCGTGAGGGGGAGGTGATGGGGTGTTTGTCCCGTTGCGGGCTCATCTGCCTCTCCCACCCCCAGTACATCGACGCCATCGGCAACAAGCAGGGTGAGCTGGAGAGCTACGTGTCTGACGGCTACAAGACCGCCCTCACCGAGGAGAGGCGGAGGTTCTGCTTCCTGGTAGAGAAGCAGTGCGCCGTGGCCAAGAACTCTGCCGCCTACCACTCCAAGGTGGGTGTTTGCTCTGCACGGGGCTGGGCCCTCACTGGCACAAACTGCCTCCCTGGGAGACATGGGGGCGTGCCCCACCTTGAGATATGATGAAGGAACACTGTGCTGAATGTCCTGTGCGTTTTCAATCTCCTCAGGAGGAGAGTTCTGGAAGGACAGTTACCAGGTCAAGGTTGGAGATGTTTTACAACTCCCAGCAGAAATTGCCAGGTGCTTTTTTTGAGAGTAATTACACCAGTAACTCAATAGCTTTCCTGGTGGCTCTGACAGTAAAGAATCTGCTTGCAGTGCAGGAGACCAAGGTTCAATCCCTGGGTCAGGAAAATCCTTTGGAGAAGGGAATGGCACCCCACTCTAGTATTCTTGCCTAGAGAATTTCATGGACAGAGGAACCTGGCGAGCTACAGTCCATGGGATGGCAAAGAGTGGAACACGACTGAACAACTAACACTTCAAGTTTCACTTTTCACGTTGGTAGCCCACTGAGAGGGTCTTCTCCAGGGAGCAAGCTCCTTGGGAGATGCTGCCGTACCAGTCCCTATAGAGGCCAGCGTAGCCCCCCGAGTCCAGCACCACCCAGAGGACACATCTCCCCTGAAAAAACAAGATAGCTTCAGTGGGGCTTCTGTTCCCCGTAGTCCACAGGTAGGAACTGGAGTGGGGTCAGAGGTGTCATCTGGAACATTCCAGAATGTTCTGAGAGCTTAGGTGTGGTTAGGCAGCCTGAGCCAACCAGGGAGACCCTCATTTGTGTCCTTTTTCCTTAAAGGGGTTCTGGGGGCAGCACCTCACACTTGTTTGATCTAACTCAGCTTCTGGTCCCCAGGCTGACAGATGCCCTCAGCCTCCATGGAGAGCCTCCTACCTGCCTGGGCCTGCCCGAGGGCCTGCTGCCACAGGTGCAGCACAAGGACAGTGATGGGCCTTGTGTCCTCTGCAGGGTCAGGGTGGGGCCATCCCACCGCGTGAGACTTGGTGTTCAGGTCCTGTGCCCGGAGGGCTGGCTTGCAGTGGGGAGGTGCTTGCTAGAGCCGCAGTGCTCCAGCAAGGCCGCCGCAGCGCCCACGCGGCTCCAGCAGCCACTTGGCAGGCGTGTGCGCCCTCTGGCGGCTGCTAGGCCCTATGGCTGCTCAGGAGAGCGCGGACCCATACATGCTGGAAGGCAGGCAGGAAAGCCATCCTTTTCTAGGATGCCACCATCTCTGTTTCCTGCAGAAGGGCAGATCGTGTGTATGCGAGATGACTTCCCAAGAAACTGGAACCCAGCCCCTCAGGAGGTTTGAGAAAGGCACAAGCCCTGGGTTTGGGGCGCCAGGGCGTGAAGGCAGAGCCCCCCAGGAGGTTTGAGAAAGGCACAAGCCCTGGGTCTGGGGCACCAGGGCGTGAAGGCAGAGCCCCACCTGCTGTTCCTAGCAGCAGGCAGCTGACCTTTCCCTGTTGCCTGGGTTCAGGCCTGACAATGACAGGGCCATCAGCTGAGGGCAAGCCCTGAGTTGTCCCTGTTGGTGAGGGTTCCTGCTGACCCAGTTTTTTACCACCAGCCCAGACCCATCAACTGTTCCTTTCAGCCAGAGGCGGGATTGTAACTGTCTTCAGTTTGGGCCATTGCACAGGGAATGTGGCCCCTGACATGTAAGCCAACTGCCCTGGCTGTTTTCCAGTTGAACATTCTATGCAGATGAGCAGCCAGCCCTCATGTAGGGCCTGCTGGCCCCTGGTCTGAACCAGGCCCTGGCCTGCTCCAAAGGGCTGTTTGTCCAGCATCCCCAGGTTTCACACGTGGGCGCCACCTCCCTGCCCCAGACACAGGCCAAGAGAAGTGGGAAGATAAGTGAGGAGAGACAGTGAGGGCTGGACAGACCCATCCAAGGTCCTGGAGACCTTGACTGCCCTAAGCTCCACCCAGGGTGGGTCTGAGATCTGCATGGAAACGCAGTTGTATCACGCGTCGCAGGGAGGATAGCCTGCTTTGGCCAGAGGGCTAGGGCAGGGGAGGCAGAGCCATCTCCAGGGCCCTAAGTGTGTCCATGCCATGGATCCGGGACCCCTGAATAGACTGCAGGGGATCTCAGGCTAGTGTCTTGCTTTTGGCCACACCCCCATGCTGGGACCCTGGTCAGGCCTGGTGGGGCTTCCTTGTGTTTCATCAGGCCCTTGTGCCCTCTGGCCCCCTGTGTCCTGGGCAGACCCCAGAGCACACTGGAGGGACAGCTGGGCTCGAGGGCCCCTGGGGGGGTGGGGCATGGACCACAGTTGGGCCCTGGGCAGCTCTCTCCCTTCCCCACAGTCCGCTCTCCATCCCTGTGAGGTTTCCTGGCCCTCAAGTCTACCTGAACAGCGCTCTTCCTAGTACCTCACGGTCAGCCCACAAAGAGCCTATCCTGTTCCATGGCTGACCACGTGGGCCCCTGTTCTTTCAACGCCCTCAGGCCCCTGGGGAGGCCCCTCTTGGGTCAGGCCTTGGTTTGACCTCATTCTGAGGGTCTCTCAGCTGGGGGGCATGCTGTACCGTATCCAGCCCCTTTCCCAGGTTGGGAGTCAGGGACTTAGAGGTGGCTCACCTGGTTGAGGCACCCCACCTGGTGAAGAGCAGCCCCAGCCAGGTGTGCCCACCTGGGGTTGGGTGGGTCTCTTTAGGAGCCGCCTGGTGCCATCTGGGAGCCAAGAGGCTGTGTCTGTGAGGTGGACCACAGGCCCTGGCCTCTCCTGGCCCCGCGGGGAAGACCCCGGCTGCAGGAGCCTGAGGCTGGCCCTCATGCCTACCCTGTTCGGCTTCCTCCACTCTAGGGCAAGGAGCTGCTGGCGCAGAAGCTGCCGCTATGGCAGCAGGCCTGTGCTGACCCCAACAAGATCCCCGACCGCGCCGCACAGCTGATGCAGCAGATGGGCAACAGTAACGGCTCCATCCTCCCCAGTGGCCTGTCGGCCTCCAAGTCCAACCTGGTCATCTCAGACCCCATTCCAGGGGCCAAGCCCCTTCCGGTGCCCCCTGAACTGGCCCCGTTTGTGGGGGTAAGTCCTTGCTTCAGCAAGTTCTGTGGGTGTGGGGATGGTTCCCCTTGGTGCCAGTGGTTGGCATCCTGGGATGCCCTAACAGGGGGCCTTGCCGGGCCTGGGCCCTCCTGCCACACCACACCCAAGCCACCTCTTCTCAACAGCGGCTGTCTGCCCAGGAAAATGCACCTGTCATGAACGGCGTCTCGGGCCCAGACAGCGAGGACTACAACCCGTGGGCTGACCGCAAGGCCACCCAGCCCAAGTCCACGTCTCCCCCTCAGTCTCAGAGCAAACTGAGTGACTCCTACTCCAACACACTTCCCGTGCGCAAAAGCGTGGCACCCAAGAACAGCTACGCCACCAGTAAGCACTCCACGGGGGCCCCAGGCCCACCTGGCCCACAGCAGTCATGGCATCCCTGAGGGGAGGCTGGGGGGAGCCCAAAGGCTCACAGGCACACGTGTGTGCAGCACCCTGGGGACTGCTTTGAGATTTTCATCCCGAATCCTTGAGTTTGACCAGGCTCCCCTGTGAAGTGAGTGTGGTAGGGCAGGGCGGTGCAGGGACGCCAGCAGCTCAGCTGGTAACAGGAGCAGATGAGTGACGCTGGAGAGCACTTTGCTGACCATGGGACCATTCCCTGCCCTGCCTCCAGCCCATCTGCCATGGATAGCAGTCCCCCTCCTGCAGCCCCACCAGTGGGCCTTGGCCTGTGAGGGTCTCCCCATTAGCAGATGGGAAAGCTGAGCCTAAGACCCAGAGAACTGCCCCAGCTAATGAGCGGCAGGTCAGAGGCCACATCCACATGCACCCTAGCTCCCCGCTCCTTCCCGAGTCTGAGCCAGACAGCCCTGGAGGCCTGGTAGTCATCCGTGAGAGTGGGCCGCCCACCTCCAGGCCCACCTGGGGGCTCCGAGCGTCCCACGATTAGACAGCCGAACTGACGGGAGGGTGACTGCGCCCTTTCCCGAGTGGGGTGGCGCTCCCCCTCACACCTGCCCTGACGTTCCTGGCAGCCGAGAACAAGACCCTGCCACGCTCGAGCTCCATGGCTGCTGGCTTGGAGCGCAACGGCCGCATGCGGGTGAAGGCCATTTTCTCCCACGCGGCCGGGGACAACAGTACCCTGCTGAGCTTCAAGGAGGGTGACCTCATCACCCTGCTGGTACCCGAGGCCCGAGACGGCTGGCACTACGGCGAGAGTGAGAAGACCAAGATGTAAGTGCAGCGGGTCGTCAGCCTCCTGATCCGGGTCTCTGTGTCCTGGCTCAGGGTCCTCCTTCAGACCGATTATCCAGGTCCCACAGGCCTGTTAAGAGGTACAGATGTGGCCGCAGGCCCCCACCAGCCCTCACTCCTATGTCCCTTGACTCAGCCCGGCACCCTACGTGTGCGCGTGGCCTCCCAGTCAGGAGAAGCCAGCCTTCCACCCCAGAGCCTTTCTGTGCACGTGAGCCGCCCTTGTGAGGGCTCTAGAAGTGGCCTTGAGTCACAGGCCACACCTTCACAGCTCAGTTTGACGCCTGTTGCCAAGTGGCTGTGCTAGCGCCTGGCTCTTGCTCAGCCAGAAACTGCCCAAGTCAGAGGCTGTCCCTTCTGACTGTCCCCACCACCCACTACCACCGTGCATGTGTCTTTTGGTGGGCTGAGAGACCCCTGCCCGGGGCAGAATCAGCCTGCCTCCACCAGGAAGGGAGAGGCTGGGCTGAGCTTGGCTCTGGCCTCCTGGCAAGCGCCACCCTGGGTGGGGAGCACTGAGTGCCAAGGGGCACCATCTCCATGGGGGCTCCAGGTAGCCTCTGCTGTTGGGGCTGTGGCTTTGCAGCCATGTGGAGCTGAGTCAGGAATCCCATCCTGCTTGTTGAAGAAGTTAGAGCCCTGCTCGGTCCTGGCACCTTCTCTCACCCACAGCCCCACTCCCGTCCAGGGCATGGTGGCTCAGAGCTGGATGGATGCCCCAGTGGGGTCTCCTGGTTTCTCCCTGGAGTGTGTGCAGGGGTGTGAAGGCCAAATCCAAAGCTCCCAAGCACCAGGCCTTTTGGTGGAGGCACCCTGAACCTGCCCACCTACAGCCCCCGCCGCTCCCCCTCCTCAGATGCATGCAGCTGGGCTGGGGACCGGGTGAGACCTGGGGCCAGCTGACGCGCTCTGACGGGGCCTCTTGTTCCAGGCGGGGCTGGTTTCCCTTCTCCTACACCCGAGTCCTGGACAGTGACGGCGGGGACAGGTTGCACATGAGGTGAGCGTGCTGACAGGCAGGTGGCCTGTAGCTCAGGGCAGGGGCTGCATGTTTGAGACCCTTGGGTCCAGGGGATGGAGGTGCTGTGAGGGGTGGCCGTATCTGGGAGCTGTGCGGGGTGGGGCGGGGCTCCCCCGAGATGGCGGCGAGGGTGAACTGGGCTCCCCGGCATGCCTCACACTCTGCTCTTAAGAGGGGCGGGGTGGGGGCTAGGGGAGGCCCAGGCCCCCCAGGCAGCATCACTGCTGCCTGCCATTCCACCCTCCTTGTGGAGCCAAGGGAAGCAGGGGCCCAGGTGGGCCTGGATGACCGCCCTGCCCACCCCCGCAGCCTGCAGCAAGGCAAGAGCAGCAGCACGGGTAACCTCCTGGATAAGGAGGACCTGGCCCTCCCGCCGCCTGACTACGGGACATCCTCCCGGGCCTTCCCCGCCCAGACAGCCGGCGCCTTCAAGCAGAGGCCCTACAGCGTGGCCGTGCCCGCGTTCTCGCAGGTGAGTGCAGGGCTGCGGCAGGGGCTGTAGGTGGGCGGCTTCAGGGTGCCTCCACCAAAAGGCCTGGTGCTCGGGAGCTTTGGACTCGGCCTTCACACCCCTACAGTGGTCTGCTCAGGGGTCACAGCCCAGCGTCCTCTATAGTCTCAGGGCTCCAGAGAAGCGCGGTAACCCCTCTGCCCTCCCCCGAGCCTGGGGATCACTCTGGACGCCACATCTTGGGAGGAAAAGCCCCTTCCCTGAGACCCAGGAGGCTCCTGCAGTCGTGGTTGTGTACAGATGGGCGGCTGCCCTGACTCTGCCTGAGATGTGACCAGAACCTTCTAGTTAGCATGTGTCTGGGCTCTTAGGAGGCAGGGCCAGGCATGTGTGGTCAGCCTACCTGGAACCAGGGAGCCGGAGGGGAAGATCAAGGCTTGGGTACCCAGCAGGTCTTGCAGTGCAGGGTGGTCTTCAGGTCAAGGTCGGCCCGTGATGTGAGTGTGGACGGTCCCCACAGCTCTGTTGGGGAGCTCATGGGTTGGAGAGGGCCCATACTTCCAGGACGTTTGCTGTGGTGACATGGTGGGCAGGAACCAGCAACTTTGTTCCATGTTAGTCTCCAGGTCAGGGCCTCACTCCGCCTGGGGGCCAGGGGACCCACATGGGAGGAGAGGAATCAAAGAGAACTCCTTTTTCTCTAGAATTCGGGCAGAGAGTCGACCCAGCAACGGGGAGTGGCGCTCCCCAGGGGGCTCTCGTGTTGCCAATGTGCCGTCAGAAGTGGGCAGGGCAGGGCAGGGCTCTGGGCACGTGGTGGCCAACTCGCCCCGTCCAGACGTCCATGTCTGGTGGCTGTCATGAGCAGCCTCACCCACCTCTCCCTGCCACAAGGAGGGTTCAGCTGGTGCACGCCGTATGAGGTGTCCAGGGTGTCTCCAGGGAACTGATGATTTAGGCACAGTGAGCACGTGATTTGAGACAACTTAGGTGGTGAGGGGGGCGAGGTGGGTGGTGTGGCTGGTCCTTTGGATGGAACATTTTGGAGACAGTGAGGCTGGGTCAGGGCGAACAGCAGGGAGGGGGAGGCAGATCCAGCCTTGGGGGAGCTGTGGCACCTCAGGGTCATGGGGCCCACCTGCTGAGCTGTGAGACACCCTAGTCCCTCTCCAGCCCTACCCAGGCCGCATGGCATAGCTGGCCAGGCCTGGAGGGGTCTGACCACTGCTTGCTGCTCTTGCATTCCAGTCTTTGGACTTGGTTTTGAGGCTGAGAGAGCTGAGGAGGGTGTCCCCAGTACCTCTCAGTGGCTTTGGGGCAGCAGCTTATTTGGGGCCAGGCAGCTAAAGTGGGAGTGTTGGGGCTCAGGGGGATGCTTGGCCCAGGGTCCAGCACAGGCTTGCATGAGGCAGGCTGCCCTCCCTGCATCAGCCTCTGCCAACCCAGCTTCCCCACCCAGACCCCACCCTCCACTCTCCACCCTCCACGGTTTCAGGCCCTGGGTTCTCCAGGAAGCCCTCACATGCCGGGTTTTTTATCACATGACCCTCACGGCTAAGCGCCACCAGGAACATGTGCAGAAGGAGGTCATCAGGTGACCTGTTTTGTGTGAGCTCTCCATTGGCCACTGGCCAGATAAGGAGGCATCCTTGTGAATTGGGGAGGGCCCTGCTGGGGGTGGGTGGGGTGCTTCATGTCCTCAGCCGCAGGCAGCATCACACACCCTGGGGTCAGGAGTGACCCCTGTCCTGCAGACCCCGCCTCAGCCCCTGGCTCCCCAGCCTGACTGCTTTCTCTTTTCCTCACCAGGGTCTGGATGATTATGGGCCACGGGCCGTGAGCAGGTAAGAGATTTTCAGACGCATCTTTGGGAGCTGTGGGCGGTGGGGAGCCATCCCACTAGGAGCTGGAGGCCGGGGGTCCCTCTCCCAGGCCTGCTCGGTTGGAGCCTGGCTGGAGACCATAGTGTCTCCACTCCGAGACAGTGAGCGGGGCCTGGGGCGCCTGGTCTCTGACCCTCACCCCGCTGTGCTGTCCCCAGTCCGCTCTGTAGGGCAGGGCCCTCGGTGCAGGATGCCCTGACCCTGGCAGCAGCTGGGGGTCCCTGGGTATCGCCCAATGGGGAGAGTGGCCCTCCCAGAGCTGCCTTCGTGCTCCCCTTGTGGGTGGGTGGCAGCCAGGGCTGGCCCTATGCCCAGGCTGGAGCCAGGGACCCACTGCAGCCACTCCCGGGTTTCTCATCCTATCCTGGGAAGGCCCTGGGCTGCCCACCGCCGCTGCCTGACCCCCTGGCCTGGCTGCTTTACGGCCCAGCTCTTTCCTGGCGTCCAGGCATCTCTTCTCGGCCAGGAGCGGGGCTTGTCTGCCACTGTGCCCCGACCTGGGCTGTGCCTTGGCCCTGGGGGCCTCCTGCCCCACTCCCTAGGGCCAGGCGGCCGGCCACGGGGAGGCACGTGGCCCGGCAGCGTCCTGTGCTTTGTTCCGCAGCGGCAGCGGCACGCTGGTGTCCACAGTGTGAGGACACTGACCGGGCAGCTGCTCAGAAGAGCTCCCGCCGCCCCCGCCCCTCGGTCTGTCTGGTTTCCATCGGTCTCCTCTGCGCTCGTCGGTGTCTTCCTGGGTCGTCTTTCTTTCCCACTTGCCCCCTCCCCGCCTTTCGGTGGGTGACCCCAGACTCTGATCCCCCAGGGTCCATGGTGCTGCCCCATATCCGTTCCCCGTGTTTACACACCCGCCCCCGCGTGTCCCACCAGGCAGGGCGTCCTCGCCGCAGCCCCCCTTCCACCGCCGTGCTCATGACGCGCTGTCCCTCTTTGAAGGCTCACCATGAGCCAGGTCTAAAGTTTGAAGAAAAAGAAAAATTTAAAAAAGCTCAAAAAAAAAAAACGATTAAAAACATGAAAAGGACTTTTTTTTTCCTGAAAAACAAAAACAGACATGCATGGACTCCGGTGTACGTACTGTTATCTCGCATCCGACCCCCCAGCGCACACTGGCACCTGTGTCGGGAGAGGGGGAGCTGGGGGCTCCGAGAGGCGCTGGACCCCGGGGGTGCCCCTCCAGGCTGCACCCAGAGGGGCTGGGGCCGAGCTGGGGGGGCCTCCTGAGGAAGCTGGCCGCTCCTGTGAGGGAGGCCCTGGCCCCGCACGCCTGCCTGCCAGGCCAGGACCCTGACAGCTCCCTGGTCCTGATGCCACTGAACGATGTGCAGACCATAGCGCGGTGCCAGCCTCGGGCACCATGGCCGCAACCACAGAGGGCACTGGTGGGGAGGGGGCCCGGCTGCACTCGGACATTCCAAAGACCTCCAGAGACCACCCCCGCCCCCACGTGTTCTGGAAATAGTTTCTCTAACCAGCCTGTGACGGAGCGAGGGCGGCTCCGGGCACCCCGCCGCATCCTCCCTAAATGCCCTCGTCTCTGTGTGTCTCGGTGGCTTCAGAAGTAGACACGCTGGACTGAGTGGCTACCGGTTTTGCCTCTTCACGCCTTGAATCTGGGAAGTGAGCGAGGGCGCAGCTGCTCTGCCCTTCCCACCGCGGGAGCCCCCGTGAAGCTGTGGATGCTCCTTTTTCTGATGTGGTTTAGCCAAACTCTCCTGCCCCCTCCCGTGGGCTAGGACGTGCCTAGTAGCGTGTGTGAGAGAAGCAGCTCAAGACGCAGACAGACCCTGTTTTATAATTTAAGGAGAAAACAAAGCCAGAACACGGACCTTTGTAAAAAAAAAACAAAACAAAACAAAACAGGAACCTTCTATGTTGGTGTTCTAATTTTGCTAAAAGATTTCAAATCCAGGGGATTCCATGCTCAATGGATGAATGTAGACACAAAACCGCAAAACTTGTATGAAGATGTAAAGTGCTGAAAATATTTTTCCTGTTTCCTTTCCCTTTTTTTTTTTAAATCTGAATTGTGCCCTGTACTGCAGTTGTTTGAATAAAAGTTTTATTTATTGCATCTAGTTGAGTGTGGCGCTTCCTTCCAGCCCCGCTGCGTGCTTCTGGGCCTTGTGCAAGCCTGGCCACCTTGCCGACAGAATAGCCAAGGTGCAGATAGCGTTGGCCCACATGGCTCTCCCTGGGCGCAGCTGGGGAGGCCCCCGCCCCAGTGAGAGCTGCGTAGGCCTGACCCCAGGTCACCCTGCCGGGGCTGGACAACCAGCTCCACCCTGCGTTCGGTGGTTCTGGCTCAGGCAGCATGCCTAACTGCCAGGAGCCCCCATCCTCCATCCAGCTTGCGTCTCCTCGGGGTCCTCAGCCCTCACTCCCACCCCCTCTACCCGCACCAACCAAGCCTTGTGTTTCCTTGCAGCGCCGATGTGGAAGTGGCCAGATTTTGAGCGGCCCCTGACTAGAGTTAGTAAGTTGCCCTGGTTTTCTTGTGCTGATCAGCCTGTGTTCCCAGCAGCTCCGGAGACCCTCTGACCTGGGCCAGAGCGGGGTCCGGGGTCTGCTGAGCCTGCCTCTGCTCTCGGCTCCGGCCTTCGCTTCCCTTGGACCTGTCCTTGGGCTTTCGGGTTTCCTCTCTCTGGAAGCTGGCTGGTCTGGCCTGCCCCTCTGTCTGGGTTCCCTGTGCCTCTGCCGGATGCTTTGGCCACAATCGGGGTGGAGCCTGGTGATCAGCTGCCAGGCTGGCTTTGGGCTCCTTGGGCTGAGTGCCCTTCAGACCAGTCTCTGGGCATGGATCTGAACCTGGCCTGGCTGGCTCCTGGGCTGGTGAGTATCAAAGCCCCTCGAGGGCTAGGGAGACCAGGACGGGTCTGGGGACCGCCATGGCTGTGGAGAGAGCCACAGGCATGCGGGGGGAGCAGGCACACGCTTCTGCCCGGCAGGCGGTGGCTCTGCTGCCCGTTGTGCCCACGCTCACCTCCCCTCTGCCCCAAAGTGGCTGAGGGGCTATGTCAGGCTTTCCAGCTTCAGCCCCAGTGGCCGCCTCCAACTCTCACCTGGTGATGGTCTTTTCCCTGGCACCTCTGGAAAGCAAGCACTGGCAGCTGGATGGGGAGAACCCACCACTCTGGGTGCCTGTGCCTGGGTCAGGGTAGCACTGCTCCCCTCATCCCACCCCAGCCCCGCTCCCTGGGAAGACTGCCACGTGAAGCTGACACATGGCCCTTTACCAAGATGGTGGTCCCTTCACCCCCTTGGGCATCACCGTGATGCTGACCTCCCTATGGGCAGCCGGTCCACTCCAGCAGGGCCTGGACCCTCCCTCTTCTTTGCTACCTTTGTTGGGTTTGGTTTTGGGTTTGGTTTTGGCCACACTGCGTGGCTTGTGAGATCTTGGTTCCCCAACCAGAGATCAAACCCAGGCCCCTGGCAGTGGAAGTGCAGAGTCCTAACTACTGAACCACCAGGGTTGTAAGTTGTGTGGTGTTTATTGATGTTGCTGCCCTTCTCTTGACCTGCAGTGTAGTTCCTGGATTCCTGCAGTGTGATTCTCTGGAGACAAGTGCTCCTCAGATTGTGGTGTGGGGGGAAATCAGTTTGATGCTGGCTTAGCGTGAATGACCTGGGCCATCCTTCTCCTCTGCCTCTGTCCCTCCCTTTACGAGATGCTCTGAGACACCTGCATCTCCTGCCCCCAGCCGAGCAACCCCCACCTCTGCTGCCCTTGTGGGCCCTCTGAGTTACCAGGGCCCAGTGGATCTCATCCCCTGGAGGTACTGGAAGGGGGTGAAGGCCCAGGGAGGCTGGCGTGGCCCCTGCCTGGAACAGAGCCCCAGGGGCATGGTGGGCTGGGGAGTACAAGCACGTGGCTGTGCCTGTCCTTGGATGGTTCTCCTGGGGCAGGGGTGTCACAAGGCGCCTCTGGTTGGTTGCGGGACCTTGCTTGGCTTTGCCCAAGCTCACAGCTCTGGGGAAGAGACCAAATCAAGTCCAGAAGGGCCGACGTTCTGAAGTAGTGGAAGACACATTGTAAGAGGAAAAGGTCTGGGCCCCAGTTGAAATATGTGCTGTAACTGCCCTCCGCGCCTTCTCTGCTCTGGAGTCGCTCCAGGATACAAGCCACACTTCATGCTGCCCAGGTGTTCTCAGAACCACCCCCTTTCTCATTCAAGAAGTGGATTCAGAAGATAACCGAAAGTGACTCCCCCAGATCCTCGGTGACGAACATCTTCGGGAGGCTGGACCCAAATGCTGCTCGGCTACAAGGGTCCCACCCTGTCAGGCCAGGGGCTCTACAGAGGATTGGGAAGAGGGGTCAGAGGGCAGGAGGCCTGGCTCACTCCTGCCTTCATGACACCTAGGACTTCAGGCCTGCCCCCATCCAAGACGGCAAATGGATTCCGTGTAAAAGCTGCTGCTGTCCCCATGTCCCCGCTCAGGAGGGGGACAGAGTCCAGCCCCTGGTCCTCTGCCAGAGTGCCTCGTGGCCCTCCCTGGAGGAGGAGCCCCAGCATCCTGACAGCTCTGAGCCTCGCACACTCCGACATCTCCCGTTTGGGTTAAGAAGTGCTTGTTCCGTGTCTGGGTGGTCCGCTGTTGACTGGCCCCAGCGTCCGCCCCCAGCCGTGACATGTTTGCAGGACAGGAGGATCGACAGTGGCTTCAGTCCAAATCTTGTCCTGTTTTGTCATCCTAGTGTTGACCCCAGCCNGTGACTCCCCCAGATCCTCGGTGACGAACATCTTCGGGAGGCTGGACCCAAATGCTGCTCGGCTACAAGGGTCCCACCCTGTCAGGCCAGGGGCTCTACAGAGGATTGGGAAGAGGGGTCAGAGGGCAGGAGGCCTGGCTCACTCCTGCCTTCATGACACCTAGGACTTCAGGCCTGCCCCCATCCAAGACGGCAAATGGATTCCGTGTAAAAGCTGCTGCTGTCCCCATGTCCCCGCTCAGGAGGGGGACAGAGTCCAGCCCCTGGTCCTCTGCCAGAGTGCCTCGTGGCCCTCCCTGGAGGAGGAGCCCCAGCATCCTGACAGCTCTGAGCCTCGCACACTCCGACATCTCCCGTTTGGGTTAAGAAGTGCTTGTTCCGTGTCTGGGTGGTCCGCTGTTGACTGGCCCCAGCGTCCGCCCCCAGCCGTGACATGTTTGCAGGACAGGAGGATCGACAGTGGCTTCAGTCCAAATCTTGTCCTGTTTTGTCATCCTAGTGTTGACCCCAGCCACCCACTCTGGGTCACTAAAGTGTCCTCCTCTGAGTGGCTTATAAGCTTGTTCTTTCACAAAATGTTCCAGAAGGTAGTGGGCACCCAGGGGGGCCTTGCCCTTTCCTCTGGTGCTAAAGGGTAAGGGTGTCCCACCCCAGAGTCTCTGGCCAGGGCTTGCAGGAGAGAGTTGCTCCAGAGGCCTGAAGCAATTGCAGCCGCCGCCTGCTTCCTCTGACCTTGCAGGCTGTACACAGCACGCGCTTCCGTGGTCACGCAGTTTTGGGGGAGGAAATACAGACAGTGTGGCTGAGAGCTGGGCAGCCCCTTGGGGAAGATCTTCCTGGTGCAGGTGACAATGTGGGTTTGCCACCAGTCCTTCCTTTTTTTCTAATTGAGGTGTAACTGATTTATAGTGCTGTGGTAATTTCTGTCATCCAGCAAAGTGATTCATTTATACATACATATACATTTTTTATATTATTTTTTGATAGTTTATCATAGAGTACTTAATTGCCTGCACTACTGTAGGGCCTTGTTTATCTGTTCTATAGGTAATAATTTGCATCTGTTAATCCCAAACTCCAGACCCACCCCTCCTCCCCCTTGGCAACCACACCTCTGTTCTCTGTGAGTCTGTTACCCTTTTGTAGGTAAGTTCACTTGTATCATTTTTTAATTCTACATATAAGTAGTATCATATGATGTCTTTCTGATTTACTTAGTATAATTTCTAGGTCCACTCATGTTGCTGCAAAATAGCATTATTCTGCTCTTTTTGTGGCTGAGTAATATTCCATTGTGTATATGATTATTTTTGCTTCATTCATCTATCAGTGGACAGTTAGGTTTTCCTGTGTCTTGGCTATTGTGGCTAGTACTGCTGTGAACATACGGGTGCGTTTATCTTCTTGAATTCCCTTTTCCTCGGGATCGATGCCCAGGGGTGGGATTGCTGGGTCACAGGGCAACTCTCCATACTGTTTCCCATAGTGTTTGCACCAATTTCCCACCAACAGTGAAGGAGAGGTCCCTTTTCTCCACACCCACTCTACCATTAATTTGTAGACTTCTTAATGATGATCGTCCTGATTAGTGTGAGGTTGGTACCTCAGTGTAGTTTTGATTTGCAGTTCTTTAATAATTAGTGATTATTAAATTAGTAATTTGCTCGTGTTTCTTGGCCATCTATATGTCTTCTTTGGACAGATGTCTACTTCGGTCTTACGTCCATTTATTGGTTGGGCTGCTGCTTTGTTGTTGAGGTATATGAGCTGCTCGTATATTTTGGAAATTAAGCCCTTGTCAGTCACATCACTTGCCGATGTTTTCTCCCAGTCCGTAGGTTGTCTGTTTATGGTTTCCTTGGTGTAAAAGTTGTTAAGTTTGGTTAGGTCCCATTGGTTTGTTTTTGCTATTGTTTCTGTTGCCTTGGGAAACTAAGAAAACACTGGTATGATTTATGTCTGAGAATATTTTGCCTGTTTTCTCCTAGGAGTTTTATGGTGTCATGTTTTACATTTAAGGCTTTAAACCATTTTGAGTTTTGTTTTTGCGCAGGGTGTGAGGGTGCATTCTAACTTCGTTAATTTACACAAGGCTGGTCACCGACCCTTTCTCATGAGACTGTAGGTGTGTCAGGACACACTTGGCCTGCGCCCTGTTCTGCCCCCCACTCTGATCAGCACACGTGCCATCCTCCCTTCCCTGGGTCCCCACTTCTGCTGGGTCCCCAGCTCTGGATAGACAAACCCCCGGGACCGCCTGCCCTGACCCTGGCTGGGGACAGCCAAGGGCATAGAGCCCTCCTCCAGGACCAGAGTCCCATCAGGGCAGCAGCCCCCATGGCTGCCTTGCACCCTGTCCCAGGGGTCATGACGCTGGCCACAGCAGAACCGCCAGGCGGTCCCCGCCCGAAGCGTATCTGCACAGACCAGACCAAGGAGGCCAGAGAGAGGCCCTGAGGGAGGAGCCCGCGGCCCCGCCAGCTGGGCGCAGATGCGCCAAGGCGGGGGCGGAGCCGAGGCCGACGTGGGTGCTGCCAGCTGTCGGGCAGTGTCTGGGAGACGCGGGAGCTACGCTTTGCTGCATCAGCCTCTTCTCCCTAGTTGACCTTTAAACAGCTGAGTCCAGTATGCCTCAGCATTTCAGAAAGCGCCGGGTCCTCAGGCACACACGAGGGTGCCCCTCCTCGTGCTCTTCCTGGGCACCTGGATGGAGTGCCTGCCCAGCTCCCATGGACACCTGGCCGCGCCAAAGGCCACCCCCGCCCCAGGTAACGGCTCCACTCGTGCTGAGCCCTCTGTGTCCTCCGTGCTGTCCTCCCGGGGCTGCCTGATGTCCTGTGTTGTCCCCGCCCAGGTGGGGTTCTCTGAGCCCACTGGGAGCCCGAGGAGGAGAGGCCTTCGTGAGCTCGAGGCCAGACGCTGGCCCTACCCCGTACTCCTCTCGTTCTGTCTCAGCCCCTTGTCTGGCGCATCTGTCTGTCCGTCAGCCGCCGTCTCAGCACCCAGGGGTGGAACGGCTCCTCTCTGAGGAGACGGTCAGCCCCTCACAGGGGCTGTAGGCATCCACCCCTCGCAGGGGCTGTAGGCGTCCGCCCCTGCCAGCCCCTTCGCCACGATGTGCCTGAGCCTTGTCTGTCATGTGGGTGTGGGACCGGCCGCTCCGAGCCCCCGGGACGCATGGGCCGGGCTTGTGCGCTCTGCTGAGCTGTCTCTGTGTGTCGATGGCCGTGTCCTTGCAGACGGGCTCAGCTGCTGCTCAGGCGGGTGGGGGGACGCTGGGCCTTGGAGGGGTTCTGCACGCTGAGCTCGGATGCAGCTCGTGGGGGCTGTCTCGGGCCACAGAGAGAGGATGGGGTGCATGTGGAAGGAGCAGAGATCCCCCCGCCCTGCCCCGCCCTGCCCTGGGAGGGCCTGTGGTTCGAGGCAGGACAGGTTTGGGAGCAGAGGGTGGTGCGCTGGGGCTCAGCTGGCCTTGCAGGCGGGGCCTCCACCACCCCCAGCTCTGAGCTGGGAGGCTGACCGGGGGCGGGGGGGTGGGGTTGGTGCTGTCCACAGCCGTCGGGCAGCACGCAGAGCCTCTCCTGAAAACCACTGAAACGGCTCTTCTCTCCTCTCCTCAGGAACCCCTTCGCCAGCGTCCAGCTAAAGCCGACAGTGACCAACGACAGGTCTGCCCCACTCCTCAGCTGACTGCCGCGTCTGTGCCCACTGCCTGTGGGCCCCCCTTCCCCGCCCTGCCCTGCAACCTGTTTTGTTACAATCGGCTTGTTCCCTGTTAGAGAATTCCCTTCCTCCAAACCCTTCTGCCCCGACCTCAGTCTGGCCTGGGCTGGACCCTGGCTCTTCCCACAGGGTCAGGAGGTAGCACCTGGGCCATGGTTGAGGAGAATGAGGGGGGCTGGCCCCAGGCCCTGGGGCCAACCTTTCGATCAGGCATGTCTGTTGTGTGGGCCAGGGAGCCTCCAGGGTGCCCGGAAGGCCATCCCATCGGCTTGTAGCTGAAGGGGAGCCCCTGTCTGGTCAATCATGAGGCCACTCACCTGTGCGTGCCTGCAGGCAGGACACAAGGGTGCGGGGAGGGGCGGGCCTGCCCCTTTGTCTCAGAAGTCGGATTTATTAAGAACACGTACCTCCTGGCAGACTCTTGCCTGGGGCTCTGCTGGGTCTCCCTGTGCCCACTGGCAGTTTGGGGGGCTTCTCCCTGCCCATACCTGAACTCCCACCCAGAAGTGGCTGCAGAGGCCCGCCTCACCTCCCTGGCCCCAAGGAGGCTCAGTACTGTGGCCTGGGTCCCCAAGCTGTGTGCCATTGAGGCAGTTCTGGCCCAGGACGCCTGGGTGGGCCTCCCCCATTGATGCCCTGGCTGCTTCCCTATTTCAGCTGAAATACAAGATTTTAGGAACTTTTCTGGCTCTGTGGTATTCGACGTTTGAGGCTGAAATACAGCCAAGCTAACCATGCTGGTGACAGCAGTCCTACGTCAGGAGATGTCCCAGGCAGTGCCCGCTCACCTCCCAGACCCTCCAAGGAGGCGCTTAGGAGCCCTGCACCACCTTCAGCCTGCCCACACCCCAGAACACAAAGCCGGGATGGGGGCGGGGGCTCCGGAGGCCTCTCACCTGGCGGAAGCTGGAGGGGGGCCAGGTGGAGCGAGGCAAAATGGTCAAGGTGGGGGTGCACAGGTGCCCCACCTCCTCAGACCTTGCTCCTGGCTCACCACCCCCTCCCCCCTCTGCCCCATGCTGAGGGAAAGGCAGGGGGAAGAGCTGCCCAGAGGGCTCCCCCTGCTCAGCCTTACCTAGGCAGGGCCAGTTTACCAGGCAGGAAGCGAGGGCTGCAGGCGTCAGTGCCCCTGCCCTGCTCTGGGAAGACACCCCCACCNAGACCTTGCTCCTGGCTCACCACCCCCTCCCCCCGCTGCCCCATGCTGAGGGAAAGGCAGGGGGAAGAGCTGCCCAGAGGGCTCCCCCTGCTCAGCCTTACCTAGGCAGGGCCAGTTTACCAGGCAGGAAGCGAGGGCTGCAGGCGTCAGTGCCCCTGCCCTGCTCTGGGAAGACACCCCCACCCGAGAACACTAGGGGCCCAAGCTCACTGTCTCCCTCACGAAGGTGTGCCAGGGACAGCAGGGTAAAGAGAGTGGCCTCCCTCCTGCACTCACCCAGTGGTCACAAGGGACTACAGGGACCACCCCCACCCCCACCCCAGCCCAGCCCAGGCCCCGTCCTGCCCAGGGCTTCATCTGCAGAGTCCAAAAGAACACACACGCTTAGCATGAAGACTTTTTCCTTAGCTTTGATTTCTCTTAAAAAACAGACAAAAAAGGAACAAGATCATTGTACCAGCATCCTAAGCCTCAAACTAATAAACAAAAAACCCAAAACAAGTCCCCGCCCACACCCCAAAAGCAACAATAAACTTTACGTCTCTTTGGCAACAATAACTTAAAAGCGTCCCATATCCCTTGGCTCTGACAACAGCGGTTACAAAAATATGCCCTGTGCTGCCCCACTGCTTCCCACTGCCCCCACTCCTGCAGCAGGAACCTTTCCCCTGATGCTGACCATGGGTACACCCACATTGCTTTGGCAGCTGGGCAGGGCTGGGCACTACCTTGCAGAGGGGAGCCATGGGCACCTCCAGACGGGGCTGCAGCAGCAAGACTGCAACCTGAAAGCCCCCCATCTCTCAGGCTGCCCACCTCGGCCCCTTCGCAGGGCTCCAGTGGGACCCAGACAGGAGCCAGCCCAGACCCTGTAGGAAGGGAGAGCTCACGGTCTAGCTGACTCGGTGAAGGGGAAACAGCCACCAACTTGGAGCAGGGTCACCTGAGCCAGGTGACCTCTTCTTGCACTGAGCAAACCCTGAACTGGCGGAAGGGGTGAAGCAGACAGGGGAGGCCGTCCCAGCGGGCCTGTGCCTGCCCTCTCACCTGCAGCAGGGACTCAGCAGCCTGCAGTGCACCACAGGAACCATGGGCAGGGCCAAGCAGTCTGACAGCAGGGGCCAGGGCGGAGGGGGTGGCTGCG
>SJYA01002482.1:855612-888050 GCA_006410615.1 Neotragus moschatus | reverse complement strand
GGGGGACGGGGGGCGGGGGAGGGCTGTAGGGCATCCCTAGGGGCTAGCAGCAAACCCAAGTGTCCAGGACAGATCTTGTCCCCAGGGCAGCACGGGGCTGCCGTGCACAGATGCTCCACTGTCCAGGGCCAGAGAGGGGCCTCATCCCACCCTGCTCCTGCAGGGCGCAGCAAGGGGGCACCAAAGCGCTGGAAGCTGCTGCTGCTGACCACGGCCAGGATCAAAGTCCCCACCACTCAGTCCATCCTCGCTGCTGCCAGGGACAGGACCAGCAGAGGCTCCAAGGGGGGCAGGGGCTGCCTGGGGCTCAAGCTTCTTTACAGCTGCCCCCAGCACCTGCTGTAGGACCTGGCAAACACATGAGTGAGGAAACACTGGGGATTCAGGGACTTCCACCTGGCCTTGATCCCTGGCTTTGGGGCCACTGAACAGCTAAGGCTGCAACAGGCCTGCCAGCCTGCTTGTCTAGGTGGGAGTTAGATAATTTATCCTTCCTACCGCATCACTAAGGACCTGGCCCAACAAAACTCAGCATCAGCCCTCTGAAATTCTAACAGACCCAAACAGGACTGGGCTGGCCAGGGTCACATACCTGCCTCCTGGTGAGCTGTGCTTGTTCAGACATCCATTGAAGACACACTGTGTGACAGGCCAGCAGGTCCTTCCCCAGCAGCTGCGCCCACAGGTCAAGGGCAGCAGGGGGAAGGGCTGGGTCTGCCTGGGGGACAAGACGACTAGGGGCATCCTAATGGAGCTGAGCTTTCAGGGAAGCCCAGCAGAATGGGGGTGGGAGGTGAGGGCAACTGGGCAACGATGAGCCCACTTGGTCTGAGGCAGACAGCGGTGGAGCTTGGAGGGAGGGGTGAGCTAAGGCCCCTAAGTAGGGCCCCACCTGGGAACCCGAACCACCACCACCACCACCACCTCCCCTGGACAAGAGCCATCAGATCTGAGGTGTGCTGAGAGGGAGCGGGCATCTAGCCTAGTCCTAGGAGGGCCCAGTCAGCTCTGTCTGGGGCACTACATCTCCCCAGGGAGGAGAGAACACACACCCAGGTGGTCACAACAAACAGGCCTGACGTGACTTGCCCTCTGCGAGCCTCAGTTCCTCCATCTGAAAACTGAGCTTGTCCAGAAAACAAGAAATAATGAGCACAAGGCCTCGGCGCCCAACAAGTGTCTTACCTCCCACGGACCCAGAGTCCGAGTCGGAGACGTGCGTGATGGAAAAGCGGGACGCAGGCGCTGGTGAGACGGTGAAGCGCGAGAAGGGGCTGGGCGCGACGGACTTGGGAGTCTCGGCGGGGATGCGCGAGGCCGGCTCTTGGACCGACGTCAGCATGAAGCCATCATTCCACTCGAACTCTCCGTCTGCGAGAAACCTGTAGTCAGCTGTGGATAGGATGGGATGGGGAGACCCCGCCCAGAGCGTAATGTCACGCCCTGACCACGCCCACCAAATGAGCCACAGGCCACGTCGCCCCGCCTCCACCAGGGCCCGCCCCTCCGCTTCGCCCCGCCCCTAGCTCACCCTGTTCAGTCGCAGGGCCTTCGGGGGAGGGGTCAGCCCGCCGTGGCCGGCAGGAGGCACTGGGGGAGCCTGGGCTGCCCGCTGGGAACGTCGGGGGTGACTCCTTGGCACCAGGGAAGGGCTCCCCGAGCTCTCGGGTGGGGCTTTCCTGGGGGAATCAAAGCAACACTTGTCGCCCCAGGCTTCCAGTCCGACCACAGACCCCATCTCCCCACGCCAAGCCCAGGGCGGCTGTCCACCTGGTCAAAGAGGTAGACAGTGACGTCGTCGAAGAAGGACACAGCTTTCTTCTTGCGCTCCAGGTCCTCGCAGAAGGCCTCGGGCGGCAGGCTCGGCATCTTAAGCAGGCTGCGCAGGTTGCGCGCGCTCTGGCTCTCCGCCACCACCACTGGCGCGGGCGGCACCTCCTCCTCGCTCTCCTCACTCGGCTCCTGGATGCTGTAGCAGCGGAGCTCCTCATCCGACTCGTCACTGTCCTCGCTGTCCTCCTCCTCCTCCTCAGGCCGCCCCTCCGGGGCCACAGGGAGTCCAGGCAGGGCCAGGCAGAGCGGGGTTCTGGAGGCACCTGGGCCCCCCGTCAGTTCCCGCAGGTTCGACCCTGACAGCAGACCCAGGGTTTCCTGGAGCTCCGGGCAGTGGCTTTCTGAGCTTGGCCCGACTGGAGTCAGCAAGAAAATCTTAGAACTCACAGGGCTGGGCATGGGCGGCACCTGGGCTGGGTCTTGGGGCCAGGGAGGCTCCTGCCTGGGCCCTGTGGGGCAGGCGCTTGGCTCTGGGGAAGAGTCCTCAGGCAGTGACAGGGACAGTGGCAGTGGTGGCACACCCCTGGGCCCCGTGCCCTGTGCTTCCCCGGGCACCCCCAGCTCAGGGGAGGGCTGTGCAGACTGCAGCCTGGGGCTCTTCGGGCCGTCCAGATCAGGCTCCGGCCCGCGGACCGGGACACCTCCATGCTTCTCCTTGGGGCCCTCGGGGGGCTCTGGCTCCGTATCCAGGTCTGAGAAGTAGGCAGAGTCACGGTAGGGATTCTTCTCACTGAGGCCACCTAGGGAGGCAGAGAGCCGAGTCTCGGGCCCCGGGCTCTCCCCCTCTGAGGCCAGCTCCCCAAAGGCCTCGGGCTCACAGGGCTCATGTGCCTCCTTGAGTATGAACTCAGGGGACTCATAGTTCTCTGTATCATAGCCGCTGTCCAGGGCTCGGAGCTGCCCGCCAGGGGTGCTGACAGCTGATGGGCTGAAGACCTCACAGCCACCATCACTGGCCGAGGACGGGATGTCCAGGGAGTCCAAGGAGTCGGGGGTCCCCACCTGCTTCTGCAGGGAGCGGAAAGCTGGTGTCACGTCTAGTTTCTCAGCCTGTGGGCCGTCGCTGGACAAGTCAGTGAAGACACCAGAAGTGGCCTCGGTCGTGTCCTCATCTTCACTCCCTGGAGCCTCCAGCTCAGGGGAGCTGCTGCCGCTGTCGCGGGTCTGGGCTGGCTTGGCGGCAGGTGCCTGGCTTCCAGTGGGTGTGGGTGAGGCAGGCAGGGTGGGCGGAGTGCTGGCCTCCTCCGCAGGAAGTGGGGCTCCCTCTTGGGATGGGGATGGGATGGAGGGAAGGGGCAGTTGGAGTCCAGCAGAGCCCTCGGCCTCCTCTGCGAGCCTGGGCTCTGCCTGGGGGCTGTCACCCCCACTTACGGCTGCCTCTGTCCAGGGAGAGGCGACCAGGCAGGGGGCAGGTGTCAGGCCCTCAGCAGGATACAGATGGGGGAAGCTGAGGCAGTGGCCCAGCTCCTGACCCAAGGAGGGCCCCTTTGGCCCAAGGAGAGACTCTCTGGGATCCTCTGGGGTCAGAGGATGGCCCAGCTCAGGGATGGCCCACAAAGTCTGCTTCACACCAGGGCAGCAGTCCGTGTAGCCTGAGAGTGCTGGGACCCAGGATTCCGGTGCTCGATTGCCGCTGTTGTTGTTGGCAGACACGTTGGAGCTCCAGTGTCTGTACTGGGCGGCTCTGGACACCTCAGCCTCCCCCAGCTCCTCCCCACCTGGAGACAGTCGGTCCCCAGAGCTCCGCGAGGGGGATATGCCCAGTGGGTCCTCAAAAAACGGGGGGCAGAAGGCCCCCACACCCCAGTCGATATCCTCCGCTCCAGGCTCCGCCAGCATCGGAGTCTCCGGTGAGGGTGAGCGGGAGGCGCAGGACAGGTCACGGGCGTGGCTCTTGCATGGGTAGTGGTCGCAGTGGCCCCAGGGGCCATCCGCGGGCGGCGCGTGGCCGAGCAGCGGCTCCATGACCAGCGAGGCGGCCGTGCTCCCATCAGAGTCATCATCGTGGTCACTACCATCTGGGCCCAGCGCAGCGGCAAGCGTGCTGGGGGCACAGCCAGTGCAGTCGGGGTCATGGTCCGCAGCAGGCGCAGGGTCTTCCAGGCGGATGAAGTACTCACTGCCCACCGAGGGGCTGTGAGCGCTGAGCACCGGCACCACACCCGGGGGCGCGCCATCGGGGACACAGAGCTCCTGTAGGCGCGCGTCTCGGCCCGGGCTCAGGGCGCCCTCTGGTGGCGGAAAGGCCTCCGTGCCGCGGCCCGCTTCCCACTTGTACTCAAAGTTGAGGCCGTGGCTGGTCTCAGTCACTGTCAGCACGTCGTCGCCCTCCGCGTGGAAGCCGTCGCCAGCGAACTGCTCCAGCAGTGGGAAGGAGGAGGTGGCGAGCAGTTCACCCGTGCCCCCCAGGGCCAGGCCTGCCACCCCTAGCCCGGCACCCGTGCTGCCGCCACCGGGCCGCAGTGAGCGCCAGCGCCGCTCGAATTCCTCCTCCGCCTCGGTGGCGCCCTTGGCGCACAGGTAGGACAGCAGCAAGTGCACCTCCTCGGCCGTTGGCCGCTGCTCAGGCTGCAGCCAGCAGAACTGCATCACCTCGTACCTGTGGGAAGGGATGCCCTGGGGCTCAGCCCCTGCCTCCCCCACAGGTGGTACTGCCCAGATAGGACCCCAGCCCCTAAGGAGTGAGCCAGTCTGCCCCCAGCCAGTCTTGGTTCCCCTCCTGCTCACACTCAGGAGCCCCTGGGGGTAGTTAAGGGAGTCTCCTAAAATGGGCTCAGTGATGTGGGTGATGGCACAGATCAGGGCACAGTTCCCCAAGCTCATTCATCCCTGCCAGGCCTGCAGGCAAATCTGCGTTTTGGGTAAAGAAGCCATTCCACTGAGGGCACGGGAAGTGGCCAAGGTCACTGTTAGCCAGGGGGCAGCCAGGGTGAGCTGGAAACCCAGGTGGTCAGGAAGAGCCACTTAGGCTCCAGGGACCCAGAGCACCCCTCTCTGCCTTGGCCTTCCTGCCGGGGACACCCCGCCCTGCCTGGCCCCAGGGGCCTCACCAGCGGTCGGAGAGAGTCAGCTGCAGCTGAGGCTTGGGCAGCTTGAGCTGCTGTTCTCGGACAGCATAGGCCAGCACCTGCCGATCTGAGTGGTGGGGGTAGGGCTGCGCTCCCAGTTCAAAGAGTTCCCAGATGGTCACGCCAAGGGACCTGTGAGGATGACGGCTATCAGAGGGATGTCCAAGTGTTCTCAAAGCCTTGGATGCCAAGGGCAGCTCCCATCATCACACCCGTGACAAGACAGCGCCTTCCTTTAGTAAACGGGCAGGATGTGCCACCTGAGCAGGTCTGAGCCCATGCCCAGGATGCCTGGACAAATAAAAGCCAGACTGGCCTCCTACCAACCAATCCCATTTGTTCATTCATTCATTCCCATGCTGGGCTGAAACCCAGACACTGCCAGGGGCAGGAGCCGCCCTGGAGAAGCTCCTGGTCTCGCCAGGCTCCTGCGGAGGCTGGAGGGAAGGGAGTGGGGGGGGCCTAGGGACACCCCAACCAGCGTGTGTGGCCAGGGGAGCTGGCCAGCCAGTCAGCACACTGAGGGCTGGGAGAAGACAATTGGGACCCTTCTAGTGGGCGGTGGCTTCCGCCAGCCCCTGGGTACCCCAGGCCATCCTGGGAGGCTGGGGGGCATGAGGGACGGAGAACGTTTGGCAACAGAGAAGTCACAGTGGCCTTGGCCAAAGCCATCTGGAGACACCAGTCAGCGTGGGTGAGCGAGCAGGCAGCGGAGAGTCAGCCACATGGAGAGTCCAGTGGGGAAATGGAGTGTCCGTGTTGGGGGCACAATTAGTGGCTCAGGGGAAACCCCTGGAAGAAGGAGGGCTGAACCCTGGACCCAGGCCCTGAAGGTTCATCAGGAGCAGAGGGAAGCCAAACAGGCCTCAGGCTAGAAGGCAGCAGGAGGGGGAAGCAGAGATGGGTCAAGACCAGGAACAGGGGACCACCATGGCCAAGCCTCTAGGGGCTGCAGTACTGGGTCCAAACACCCACCCAGCCTCGCGCCTCCAGGTTGAGGGTCACAGGAGACCCCCAGCCCCTACCCGCCCCTCTCATGGGAACAGGTGCTACCACGACGCCCCACGTCTCATCAACTTGCTACTCTGACCCTGCCATCTCCGGGCATCGGCCCACTAGATCCTGGGAGGGGAGAGGGGAGCAGGGCTTCCTCCACAGACCCTGCAGCTCTGCCCGCCCCACTGCCGTGAGCCTTGGCACCAGCAGCAACAGGTGGCTCCAGAACCCCCATGACCTCACCTGCGGCCACGTTTGGCCACCTCCTACAGAGCAACGGGGCTAGACAGACAAGCACAGCCTCACACACGTGGCCTTGCCTTGAGTGGCCAGTGTGCCTCCCTGCCAACAGCAGGGAGGCTGCGGGTGGGCAGGTGGGACTCAGCCCCTCCATGCCCCGGGTCCTCATGGCACGTTCACTTGGCTCGGGCAGGGCAGCCATGAGGGCTGCGGGCACAGACAGGCAGGGCATTGTCAGCATCCTCGTGGGGGCCATGGGCTCACACTCACCACACGTTGCTGGCCTTGGTCTGGTCCACCACCAGCAGATTGCAATGCACCTCGTCCACCAGCTCAGGCGCGATCCAGCGCAGCGGCACCCACAGCTGGTCAGCCGTCACGAAGTAGTCCTCCTGTTGGCACGTGGGACAGGGTCACCCCAGGTCACGCAGCTGGCCCTGCCTTGGCCCGGCCCCCCGACTCACCCTGTATTTGCCGTGAGACAGGCCGTAGTCGCCGATCTTGACTGTCAGGTCAGCCGTGAGCAGACAGTTTCTCAAAGCCAGGTCACTGGGGGCAGGAGGGTGGGATCAGCCAGCAGTGCCGGTGTGGGCGGTGGGGGCACGCCCAGAACACCGAGGGGGCTGGGCCGCTTGTCCTGGGCTCAGTTCAGTGGGTGAGTGTAAAGGGGCATCCGAGAGGCTGCCCACCCACCGTCCCCTTTCCAGAGCCCCAGCCTGGACACTTCGAGGGTCTGAGTGGATGGGCCACACACATTAGAATGCAGATAAGGGACACAAGGCCCAGGGCTGGCTGCAAGGCACCCGAGGGCCCTCCTTGGGCCTCCCTTACGGGAAGCTGATCCACTGCCCTGCTTCTTCTCAGACACCAGTCTGCTGACCTGCCCCTTGGAGGCGAGCCAGCCCGAGGACACAGCAGTCTGCTCCACTACACTGCCACCCTCCGCTCCCTGGAGGCAGGCGTCAGTGGAGAAATGGAGAGCCATGAGGTCCTGCCCCAGCCCTGTCCACTGGGAGTGCTGTGGAGTGCCCACCCAGCAGGACCGCTCACCCCCACCTTTATCTCCCACCCAGGCCAACCTTGGCTACTGGCTTCTCCCCTACCTGCCTGGTGGCCCCATGGGAGTCTGGGGCCCAGGGCACTGGGGCAAACGTGGGCTCTGCACTCATCGGCTAAAGTGCTGCTGTGCCGGGAGCCACAGATGGGCACTTGGGGTGGGTGGGGTCGCGTGGGGTGGGGTGGGCTCGGCGGGCAGTCGGGAGGCTGGCAGCTGCCCTCTTCAACAAAATCACTGATGCTGGAGTTGCGTGTGTCATCACTCAGCACCAGGATATTGTTGGGGAGGACGGCCCGTGCGCTGTCCAGGGCTGGCGGGGCCACGTCCATCGCCACTTCTTCAGGCATGCCCCCCTAGGCCAGACCCTGGCCCATCTTTCCGACTTTGGGGGCCAGGGCAGGAAACAGGGCAAAGCCACCCCTCCCCCCAGGCCTGAGGGAGACAGAGGAGGGCAGGGGCCAGCATGGGGCTATTGNCTGGCGGGGCCACGTCCATCGCCACTTCTTCAGGCATGCCCCCCTAGGCCAGACCCTGGCCCATCTTTCCGACTTTGGGGGCCAGGGCAGGAAACAGGGCAAAGCCACCCCTCCCCCCAGGCCTGAGGGAGACAGAGGAGGGCAGGGGCCAGCATGGGGCTATTGGGCAGCGCTGACCACAGTGGGGACCAAGGATGGGTACCTGCCCAGGCTAGGTGGACAGAGGGCATCCCCTCGATTAAGCCTCCTGCAGAAGTAGGTGTCCAGCTCCCCTCTGCCTGGTACTTTTTATTTGATAAAATCCCTTTGCACGGTGGTCCTGAGAGCCTGAACAAAGACTAGCCAGTTCACTGAGGCCCCCGTCCCGCGGCCCCAGAGCAGGGGTGGAGGCCGGGCCAAGAGCCCGTGGGCTGCCGCCGCCCTCACCTGTGCACGTAGTTGTTGCGATGCAGGTGCAGCACGCCACAGGCCACCTCGCAGGCCATGCGCTGCAGGGTCAGGGGGTCGGGCGCCATGGCCTCAGCCACCCGACAGCTCCGCAGGTAGCCCTTGAGGTCCCCCTGTCGAGAAGGGCAGCACCATCACCTGCCGGCGGGGAGCAGCTGCCTGCCCCCAGGCCCTTCCTCCCCAGCAGGGCCAGTGGGAGACCAGGCGTCCTGCTAACTCTGCGGGGCCGCTGCTGCCCAGTGAAGCCCCTGTGTCCACTCCCTAGAGGCCAGCCATCAGCAGGATGATCCTATGGGCAGGGGACACTTTCCCCAAGCTGACTCCTGGCCCCAGGCAGCCCTGAGGGCCAGCAAGGCCATATCCCACCTCGGGCCACATGAGCTGTGACGCCAAGCCTGGACAGAACCCAGAGCCAGTGACCAGAGGGTCCACGGGCAACTCCCTGACCTGCTGACACCGCCCAGCTCCAGGGGGCCTGACCATCCTGGGGAAGCCCTGGGAGTCCAGAAACTAGACGGCGGGGGACGCATGTCTGAGGAAGGGCACCTCCCTGTGGGCAGGCGGCTCAGCTGGGCGTGTGTGCACGCGTGTACGTCTGTCTGTCTGTGAGGGTCCCTGCGAGGCCATTAGCAGGCTCAGTCATGGCTGGGGACTAAAGTATGAGTGAGGCTGTGGACCAGACATGAGGGCTTCGAGCCTCCAAAGCGGGCCGGGGTGCCCCTTGGGAAGATTGCTGTGACTCTGAGCAGCACAGGCAGATGGGGGCGCAGCTGCCACCCCCCGGGCACCATGGAGGCCCAGCCCTGACAGCCGCCATCTCTGTGGTGGTGGGGTCACCTCCCTCCTCCCCCAGGCCACCTCCGGAAGGCAGTGATGCAGGGCCACCTGGACTCCACTTGAGGGGGGACAGGGCAGTCCCTGCAGGGCAGGGACTTGGGGGAGCAGGCCACTCACCATCGGGCAGAACTCCATCACCAGCAGGTAGGGCGTCACCTCGGCGCACTGGGCCAGGCACCGGAGCAGGTTGCTGTGCTGCAAGGCCCTGCGGGAGCCAACAAGCCACCCTCGACTCGCACTCAGGGCAAGGGGGGCGGGGCGGTGAGGGGGCGAGGGGCTGCCTCTGCAGGGCACAGAGCTCACCTCTGTCTGCAGGGCCTGCGCCCCCACCTCCCGGGCAGTGCCGCACCCCAGCCCCTCCAGCGGAGCCGGTCCCCGGGACCACCCACCTGTAGGGCTGTGCCTCCTCCAGGAACTGCATCTGCTCTTGCACGCTGGCGCTCGCCTTCAGCTCCTTTACCACCACCTGGGTGCTGCTGATGCCTGAGTTCACCTCCCCCAGGAACACCTGTGGGGCGGGCATCACCAGGTGGGCAGATGCCACCCTCCCCAGGCTCCGCCCTCAGCCTTGCTCCTCCAGCCAAAGCTGGGGTCGTTCTGTGCAAGTTGGGTGCGTGCGAAGTCGCCTCAGTGTGTCCCACTCTTTGCAACCCTATGGACTGTAGCTCTCCAGGCTCCTCTGTCCACGGGCTCCTCTGGGCCTCAATTTACTCACCTGCAAAATGGGTTCTGTATCCCTCCTAGGCAAACCCTCCTGGCTGTAATACTCTGCCTTTGGTATCTGCCTCCCCCGCGGTCCCTAGCTGTTCTCAGAGATCTGGGGGTCCGCCGTGAGGAAGATGGACCCACCATCCCCACCTCACCCCACCCCACCTGGTGCTCAGGGCGAAGCCAGGACCAAGCTGCTGCTCCCTGTCTCTCTGCACAGTCAGAGGTACCTCCCATCACGATATCAGGGTCTGCGGAGAAGGGGTGCCAGACCCGGAGCCCCCAGGGAGGGCTCAGTGGGTGCACCTTGTGAGGGGACCCCAGGACTGGGGAGGTTTCTAGAGGAAATAGGTATCCAGCCCAGCCACTCCACCTGCCAGGCAAAAGGGACCACGCTGCCAGCCTCTGCCACCACTGACCCTGGGGACAGCAACTCACCTTCCCAAACCAGCCATGTCCAATCTCCTCCAGGTACANGTGAGGGGACCCCAGGACTGGGGAGGTTTCTAGAGGAAATAGGTATCCAGCCCAGCCACTCCACCTGCCAGGCAAAAGGGACCACGCTGCCAGCCTCTGCCACCACTGACCCTGGGGACAGCAACTCACCTTCCCAAACCAGCCATGTCCAATCTCCTCCAGGTACAGAAGGCTGTGCCGGCCCAGGTCTGTGGACTTGAGCAGCTGCACTGTAACAGGGCAGGGGGCTCAGGGATGCCAGCTCAGCTTCCATCATCACCCCATCTTCTCTCGCCTGTCCCCTAAAGAGGCTGCCTGCCTAGCCTGTTCTGGGGAGCTGCCTGGAGCCCCCTGCTCCCTCCTGATGGGGGCTGTCATCAGGAGCAGGGTGCCTGCTTCCCAGGGGAGCTGTGGACCTGCAAGCCACACCCGGGCATGTTTCTGAGTGGGTCTGGGAAGGCTGTGCCCCCACCTACAGGGACAAGCCAGGCTGGAGACAGCAGGGCCTGGAGCCGGGACCAGCGCACAGGCAAGGCCGGGCAGGCAGTGTGGCTGGGGCGGAGGCCTTGGGGAGGAGAGCAGTGGAGTGGCCCGTCCCCTCACCCCTGCCACAGGCTGGCATTCCAGCGCCAGGCACCCCAAAGGCTCCTTTGTTGGGGGCTGCTTGGCACAGCCCTGTACGGAACACACTGGGCCCATTCTCCTGCGGGCTGGGCAGGGTGAGGTCAGCAGGGAGGAAGGGTCAGTGAGAGCCCCAGAGGAAGGGCCAGAGCTGCTGAGCCCACCCACACACTGCCTGTGCCCCAAGGGATTCCCCGAATTCTGCTCCCACGCCAGCTGCCCAGAGGGCCCAGAAGGCAGGCTGAGCCGGCCAGCCAGTAGACTCCGAGGGTGAGGGGCTGTTCCCCGGGACTGCAGACTCCAGGCAGTGCTGACCTTGATGCTGAGCAGAATTGGGGATAAGGGGTCCCATTGGGCCCTGAGTCCCAGGGCTCCTCCCCCTGGGCCCCAGCCTGCTGCCCCCTCCACCTCCAGCCTGGCGTCTCCCCAGGCAGGCTCAGCAGGCCTGACAGTGGACCCTGGGGCAGTGATGGAGGAGAGAATGCCAGCTGCCAGCCAGTGGCAAAGCTCTCTCTCCCGGCAGCTGCAGGGGTTAGGGTTAGGGTTAGGGGTTAGCGTTAGGGTTAGGGTTAGGGGAATGCAGGGGGCAAGGTGGGATGGGCCAGGGCTCTTGGGGTCTGCACCCAAGGGGCCGCACCCAGGGAGCCAGGCTGGGGAGCCTGAAGACTGGGCCTGGCTAGGCCATCTTCCCCCACAGTGTAGAGGGGTGGCCCTTGCTGCCCACCCAAATCTCCCTCCCTCACTGGAACCAGGGTGTCCAACAGAGACCAGAGCAGAGCCGTAAAATGGAAGACGTGATCACTGCCCTCCCCTGGGTCTCTGTCCCCCTCATCCCCAGGGACAGTCCTCTAAGGGATGGGAGAAGCTGGGTCTCAAAGATTCCTCAGGGTCCCAGGCACACATACTGCCAGGGGCAGTTGTCAGGCCCAGGCCAGAGGTACAGTGTCCCCTGAGGGGACCCCTTGGTCCATATCGGCTCCCAGTGTCAGCACAGGCAGAGACTCCCACAGTCACCCAGGAAGGTTGGAGGGCCTCCTATAGAAGTCACCTCTCCTTCAAGATTTTATAGGGTGCTCCTGTGGGCCCTGAAATTCCTAACTGATGAGTTCTCCTCCAGGAGACACTGGTGGGGGTGGGGAGAGATAGTCATGGGGCCCAGGAGCAGGGCCCAGCCCTGTATCTTGGAAGCCCCCAGCCCAGGATGAAGGCTGGGCTCCAGGGTGGACAGCATCGTAAGCAGGACCCAGTAGGGCCCAGAACACAAGCCAGTGGGACAGGGCATGTATCACAGGCCCTGGTGCCAACAGAGCCCCCCAGGGCCTTCACACCCCACTCAGTGTGCCTGGAGGAGCTGGGGGCAGGCCCAGGCCTGGCCGTGAAGCTGTCGGGAAGGGTTGCTAGGGCTAGAGACAGCTTCCAGACACAACTGGGAGTTCTCAGAGCACTGAATCAGGTAAAGGCAGGTGCAAAGCCCAGCTTGGCCATGGATCTTTAACCTCTGTGGTTTGGGCCCTGCATCTGCCCTGGGGGTAGCCACCCTGGTGGGGGACCATGGGATGAGGCTGGTGGGAGAAACGGCAAGGAAGCCAAGGCCTTCATCTGCACCTGCACACGCTCACCCCAGCCTCTCCTGCCCCCACCCAGGGTCCTGAGCTAAAGGCTCCACCCGGAAGAGCCCCTCCCTGCAATGGGTGGGCCCTGCCCCCGGAGCCCATGTCCTAGGGACCACAGAGAAGCCCCTCCTCCCAGCACACCAGTGCCTATCCCAGGACCTGACGGAGCAACCCCTGCCCCTTCGCCCAGCAGCCCCAGCTGGCCCAAGCCTGCTCACAGCACCCCAGGTCCCAGCAGAAGGGGATACAACCAGTCCCCTGCCTCCCCTGAGCCTCCCACCTGGGCCCACGGGGCAGAGGGGTGTCACTCACCTGAGCGCCCGGGCTGCTGGGCCATGGGCAGGGAGACCTCAGTGAGCGGCAGGACGTACACGTCAGGCCCGTTCTGAGCTGCTGCNGCCCTGCCTTGGCCTGGGGGACGACTACACGGTCAGTGGGAGGGCAGGCCAGCTGGGTCCTGGTTCCTGCAGAGTTCACCTGAGCTGTGACCACAGTGGCACAGGGGACCCTTGGCAGTGAGGCATCAGCTGGTGGGGTCCTTGCCGCCCACAGGTGGCACTCTCTGGCTGTTTTATGTCCAAGGCTTCAGCAGGGAGAGCCTTCCTGAAGACACTGGGCAGGTGAGCAAGGATTGGAATGCCAGGCCCTGGATGTGGGTGTGAAGCCCAGCACACACATCACCGCGCCCGCCCCCTTCTGTGACCATGAGGGGCTCTAGGACTGGGGCTGGGGGCTGCAGGGCTGGGTGTCAGGCACCAGGCTCCCTCCGGGTGGCCAGGGTAGGCCCTTGATGTGGAGAACAAATGCCCTGCTTGGTTGGGGGCTGGCTGAGACAGCGGGGTGCATGCTGCTCAGGGGTCCAAGCTCGGGGCTGCTGCATCTGGGACCCACCGCATCCTGGCACTCGGCCGCAGCTGACACCCTGTGTGACAGGAGCTCCCTGAGGCACTGCCCCGCTGGCCGGCTGTGCCTGGGCCCCACTCGGGGCTTCCCCAGGCCTCCATGGGTCCTGCGCACCCTCACAAGACCCACCCCTGCAGCATCACCACCAGCGGTCCCGTCCCTGACCCTAAACCCTACCCCCAAAGCGGAAGGCAAGGCCAGACCCTCCTGGCGCCGACAGCTGCGGCCCAGCCCCACAGACACAGTGGCCGTGCGTGGACAGGCGCCACCTCGGAGGGCACGGGTGGGGGCAGTGGCTCCCAGGAGCTTATGGTCAGGGCCCGCAGGCTAGGGTACCCAGTGCAGCTCCAGGAAGGGGGAGCCCAGGGCCAGGGGGGACGGGGGACCTGCTAGACAGAGGAAAACAGCTCCCTGAGAACCCTCCCCTGTCTTCCGGGGCACTCGGCACTGTGGGGCCCAGCCCTGTGGTCCTTCCCACCAGAGATGGGCACCTGGCGTGCCTGTATACCCTCATGCCCTTGTACCAGTAGGAGGGGGCTCCGGGTTGAGGTGAGAAGAGGCCACTTGCTCACTCTCCCCAGGCTGGGCTGGGACAGCTCCGAACCAGGCTGGGAGGGACAGGCAGGACAGCGGTCGGCGCAGCAGGGCTTCCCTGGGCTGGAAGCCCTGCACCTCACCAGCTGTGGGGCCCTGAGCCTCAGCTTCCTCGTCTGGAAATGGAGCCGCCCGACCCTGAGCGTGCAGTAGAGTGCCCCCTGCCCTCTGCCACTTCAGTCTAGCCCCAGGCAAGGGGCTGAAGGGTGGGCTGAAAGGCACAATACTGGTTGAGCAGAGGGCACATTCCTGCCCAGAGGGCCCTCCAAGATTATAAAAATGACCCACAGATGGGACCTTCCTGGAAGCCCAATGGTTGAGAATTGGCCTGCCAGCGCCGGGGACACAGACTCGATCCCTCACGGCACAGAGCAGCTGAGCCCCTGCACCGTCACCACTGGCACACTCGAGTCCACGTGCGGCAGCTACTGAAGCCTGCGTGTCTAGAGCCCGTGCTCTGAAACAAGAGAAGCCAGCGCGATGAGAAGCCCGGGCACCGCAACGAAGCGTAGCCTCCACTCATCGCAACTAGAGAAAGCTCGCAAACAGCAACGAAGACCCGGCGCGGCCAAAAATTTTTTTAATTAAATTAAAAAAAATCAAACCTGAAGACCCAAGTGAAGTTCAGACCACCGAGATCAGCTGGGAGTGGTCGGGGGTGGCCCTGCCGCCCGAGCCCTTGGTTGTACCCCATTCAGTGAGCACCCCACCCCTGCACCTGCCCACCTCCAGGCAGGAAACGTAGCCCCCACAGGCACCCAGATCCCAGAGCCCCTTCAGGCCCCACTTCCCCAATCTCTGTCCAGCTGGGATGGGGAGGGCTCGCTCAGCATACACAGGGCAAGGCTGGCAGGACAGCAGGATGGCTGAGTGCTGGAAAGTTCTTAGGGTCCATTTCACTGTCCAGGTCTGCCCTGGGGCTTTGCAGACCTCCTCCTTGCTGTGTCCAAGCCTCAGTGCCACCAAGGCAGGGCCAGAACACTCACGGGGTGTGGCCCCCATGGAGTGGGGTGAGGCTCTCACTGCTTCGACTCACGCCTGCCTCCCGAACCCTGGACCCTGCCGTCCAGGGTCTCCAGGGTCCACTCACTTGCCGTGCGCCCCATTCAGCCACTGGACCCTCCTCCCCAATCCCCAGCAGCCCATGACGCCAGAGCTGCTCTGCAAGCTTCATGTGAGCCACCCTGGGCAAGGGTAGGTGGCCTCAATCTGAGCCACTTTAAGCAGGGGCAGGTGGTCCCCATCAGAGCCACCCAGGGCAGGGCAAGAGGCCTCAATCTGAGCTGCTTTAAACAGGGACAGGTGACCAGAGATGCCCTTCACCGGGAGGAGGCTGGGTGGCAAGTCAACCCCATGGGCTAGGTTCCTGCCAAGCGACCGTGGGTGTCTGCACACACCCCTCCACCGCTGTAGGCTCACTCACACGAACCAGTCCCTTTCCCCTCCGGGGCACTTGCAGCTAAGGTCACCAGACAGGCACACAGCCTGCCTGTCTTCACCCAGACAAAGAAGCCAGGGTGAGAAAGCTACAGACAGGAGCCTGGGGCCCCTAGCCGGGACCCCTGCCCACTCTGAGGGCAGAACTGGGAGCAGGGGGCCAGGACACTGGGAACAGGGCGGTGCCATCACAGGGAGCAGTGCTTGTGGGTGGCTCAGGGCACAGGGCAAACCCTGGGCCCAAACCCCTGGAGGGGCCACGGCAGCCTGGAGGCCTGGAAGAGGCAGGTGCTGGGCGGGGATTCTGGAAGGAAACCTCACAGGGGGCGGGGGTCTCTGGGGCCAGCCCACCTCCCCACCAGCGGAGGGCCATGTTTCTGGGAGTAAGAGCAGGTCCTTTGTGTTGTTATTAAGGCTCTGTCTAATCAGATAAATTCACGTGGGAAGGCAGTGAGAGTCCAGCTCCTCCGTGTGAAACACAGGTTGTAAAAGCCGCCATCCTGCAATACAAACACCTGTTAATGATCACAACAAACATGGTGCGTGTGGAGCCAAAGGCGCCTGCCCCGTCTGCCTGCCTAGGGCAGTAGGGAGGGAGTGCCCGCAGCCTGGCGCCCGCCCGCCCCCCCGGCGCCCCCTGCTGGCTCTTTGAACCCTTGCCCGCCCGCTGTCTGAGCCCCCTGCAGCTGCTCTGCGCCCTCTGCCTGCAGCAGTAGGGAGGGAGCATCCACACCCTGGAGGGTGGCAGATGCTCATCAGCTCACCTCTGACACCCGCCAGCCCCCCACAACACCCACAGACACACCGAGCGTCCGGGCCAGAGCCGCAAGCCGGCCTGAACTGCCCCATGTCCCTGGCCACCCCTGGGCTGAGATCCCGCCTCAGCTTTGCCCTCTGGGGTGAGCGACTGACAGGCATGAACCCTGTCTCGTTATCCATTTTAAAAATAATAATTCCATCCACTGCAGAAGCACCACAGACAGCAGACTCCCTATAGACCCAGCAGGCCCATGGCTTCCACCAGCCTCTGCCATTCAGACAGGACCCTGCCCTCGTCGCCAGCTGGAGGCCTGAGCACTGCCAGGCGCCGCCCAGCCATTTCCAAGGAAGCACCATATTCTGTAAAACTGCACGGCCACGTTTAGGAATAGTGACTCATGCTTACTGAGTATCCCAACAGCCTCCCAGGGATGCCTTCCTTGCCAGGAAGGGCCACTTTCCAGTTTATGATGAGCAAACGGGGTCTCAGAGAGGACCCCCCAAGGCCTCCTGGGTCCGATCTCACTCCCACCACCCAGCTTCCCCCCCAGAAATACCCTTCTCTGGCCCCGCCCACCACTACTCAGCCAGGCACACGTAGGGGTCTGACTACAGCCTATTGTTTCAGGGTGACAGCCCCCCATGCAGCTGCAGCCAGGCACATCTCCCAAAGCAGGGACCCTGGGTCCACCAATGGGCCTCCACCCCTCCTTCCCCTCCCCCATCCCCCTTTCTGCTCTTCCTGCTCTGTTTTCAAGTTCAACACATTCCTTTGAGGATTCCCCCTCCTGCATCTTCTCTGTTGCCCTCCAGCTCAGCTCAAGGGCCCACAACTGGGATAGGGAACCCAGGGGAGACAGGTGGGCCTTGGAGACCCCCCAGGCCCTCTTTGGTTCCTGGACATCCCACAGCCCCCCATAAAACCGGCCAGGTGTTGCCTCTGCAACACAGCCCCTGCCCTGTCCCCCAAGTGCATAACAGTATCACCTGTCATGTGAGAGGCCTCCCCAGGACCAGTCCAATCCTGCTGGGAGGGCAGGTAAGTAAGGGGCAGGAGTGGGGTCTGGGGTCCAGGACTGGGCACGAGTCACACCCACCCTTGGCCCTCAGTGGATGCACGTGGAAGGGGAGGAAGGAGAGAGCCTGGTTTAATCTGGGGTGGGGGCTGCAGGGCCCGGATCTGGGAGTCCCTTGGGAGGATACCTAGCAGAAAGCAGATCCTCCCACGGCCCACACTGGAGGTCTCAGGGCCCTTCATCAAGGAGCTTCTGTTTTGGGGGACCTGGCACAGGAAGGGTGCTCCCCTGAGCAAATGGCTCTGGTGAACAGCCCTCACTGCTGGCGTTCTCTGCTCCTGGCCTTAGTCTGTCTCCAGGGAGGGCTCTGGGGGGGCTGGCAGAAAGATGGGAAGAGAGCATTTGTGAGGTATGGTGCCGCTCCAGAACCAGGGGCCAGGCCAGGCTTCTGGAAAAAGGAGTAACTTGTGGGAATTCCTTGGCAGTCCAGGGGTAGGGACTTGGCACTTTGTTGCTGGGGGGACCTGGGTTCCAATCCTTGGCCAGGGAACAAAGATCCCAAAGCTGCATGGCACGGTCAAAATTTTAAAAACAAATTTTTTTTTTTTAAAAAAAGAGTGACTTGCACTGCCCATGAGTAGGGATAAAGTCAGCTGAGTGGAGTCCATGAGCGGACTCTGCCACGTGACCTGGGTGACCCCACCTCCCTCATCCCCTCCCAGGCGCCCGTCAACGAGATCCACAGCCTTGTAACAGACAAAGCTCTGAACAGGAGAGACAAGCTAGAAAATGTGCAGAGAGGTATCTTGCCTTTCTAGGTCTTAACATGCCTAAAAGCTACAATCATTAAAACCACATGGTTCTGCGGCGGAGATGGGCCAGCAGGTGAGGAACAGAATCACAGCCCAGAGCCAGGCCCAGCCCCACCTGCACAGAACACCTGGCCCCGTGACTTGAGCGGGCCAGGGAAATCAGCTGTCTCATCTCAGACCACACTCCAGAGTAACTTCAGATATGACATCAGTGAGTCAAATGATAGCATCTGAGAAAAAGTAGGTGAATATCAGCCTTCTTCATGGAGAGGGATTTTTAAGCCGAAAGCAATGGAGGCACCATGAAAGATCAACGGATTTGGCCACATAAAAATGCACGTTCCATAAGTGAAAGTGACTCAGTCGTGTCTGACTCCTTGCGACGCCATGGACTATACAGCCCATGGAATTCTCCAGGCCAGAATACTGGAATGGGTAGCCTTTCCCTTCTGCAGGGGATCTTCCCCCACCCAGGGATCGAATGCATGTCTCCCGCATTGCGGGTGGATTTTTTTATCAGCTGAACTGCAAGGGCAGCCCAAGAATACTGGGGTGGGTAGCCTATCTCTTCTCTAGCAGATCTTCCCGACCCAGGAATTGAACCAGGGTCTCCTGCATTGCAGGCAGATTCTTTCCTATCAGGGAAGCCCCATAGGGCTCCAAATTAAAGGCAAACAACAAATCAGGAAGAATGATTGACGGAAAATTTGTCAAAGACCTGATGTTACTACTTTTGGGGGGAACACAATCAACAAAATATAAAAATACTTTAAGATCTCAAAACACACGCAAGCAAACTCCACACAGTCGGCCACAAACAAGGAAATACAGTCTGTCTAGTCCACAAGAAAACGCGCAGCCTCATCCATAATCAAAGAAATGAAATCGCACCGAATATCGGCTTCCTGACCACAGGAGTGCTTAGAAGTTGGTGTCTGGCCAAAGCCAGCACACTAGGACCAGCTAGCTACCCAGACGCCCTGGTGGATGTAAGTCAGAGCAGTCTTTAGAAAGCAACTTGGAGACGTGCGAGAAGGCCCTGGGAGACCTGCCAACTCCCTGGCCAAGTAATTCCCAGTCTGGGAATTCAAATGAGAGAGCAGCCCGGATGGCACACAAATCCAGAATAAAAACAAAGGAAGGAGCATGTTAATGACGCAGGCAGGAATCACAACTCACAGAGATGTTCCTTGCAGTGGTATTTATAAGAGTAAAAGACAGCCTAAATAGTCACAATCAAAGAAGGATTCAGTAAAAACAATGGTACATCTGCAAAAGAAGCCACAGAGAGTGAATTTAAGGAAATGTTTTAAATAAACAAGGAAATAACAACGTCGTGCTAATTTTTAAAAAGGAAGGGAATTTCCCTGGTGATCTAGGGTTGAGAATCTGCCTTGCAATGCAGGGGAAGTGGGTTTGTTCCCTCATCAGGGAGCAAAGATCCCACATGCCTCGGGAGCAACTAAGCCCTGGAACTGCAATAGAAGGTCTCACAGGACGTGACTAAGACCCCACGCAGCCTAAATAAGTGAATTAAAAAAAATTTTTTTAAAGGGGAGGATACACAAGGAAACAGTTGGCCTCAAAGCAAATGCTTGTTATCTGACTATAGGGTCAAGGGTTCATGGGGTCTCCCAAATAAATGTATTTCATGAGTTTTGACACATCTCTACACCAAAATCCATCAAATCCCATACTTTAAACATGTGTAGTTCAGTCTGTTTCTATTATACCTCAGTAAAGCTGAAAACAAGAGGCAGGACATGGAATTGTTTATAAATCCTGATCACAACCATGTGTAAAAAAAAAAAAAACTGGAAGAAAATAATTCAAAATGTGAACAGTGGCTGTTGTCTTGGGTGGTAGAATTCTGGGTGGTTAATACCTTCTCATCTGCAGTTTTCAGATTTTCTACAATAAGCATGTACTACATCTAGAATCAGATGTGTATAATTTTACTTAATGATCACCCATGCCCATCCCCATCACTCCCATCTTTAAAGACCCTCGCGGCCTCAGCATACACAGACTAGAGCCCAGACCTTGTTCTGATGTCCCAGGGTCCTGGGTCTCCACAGGTCCCTTTCTGCCCCCCAATCCCACACTCAACTCCCACCCAGAGGCGCCTCCCTGGCTGGAGGTAAGCAAGGTTTCCCCAGGGACACAGACGTGGAGGGTGGAGGTGGCCTTGATCAGCCAAGAGAAGGAGCAGAGATCCCAGCCATCCTGAGGCCAGTGGACCCACCTGAAGGGTCCCTGTTTGTGGCCTCATCTCGAGGCCAGTGTACAGGAAGGACAGCAGGTTGGGCTGGGTTCTGGGTCCTGGGATGGCCCCACGCCCTCTACCTTCTCGGCCACTCCCTTCACTGTTCTTGGCTGGACTCCCTCCTCCTCCTCCCCAAGTGGGCCCAAGGCTGGGCCTACACCCCTTCCCTGACCCCATCAGGGCCAACTCCAGCCCCACCTCCTACCCTGGTCCCCAGTTCCCTCTGGGGTCCCAGACCCCAGTGGCCACCTGGCCCCGGCCCTTCCCTTGGGTGTCCTGGAGCATCTCAAACCAAACACAGCATAAAATCCACGTCCACTTCAAGGCAAACCCACTCCCTGGGTCCCTCCCATCGGGATACCCCAGCTGCTTCTGGATCCCTCTTGTCCACTGCCCAAGTCCAGCCCCGCTGAGACCACTGAGTTCCAACCCACGGCCTGACCCTGCCCAAACTCCTCGGTGCTCTGTGGCTTCCAGGATTCTTCACCCAGGACTGAAGCCATCTTCCAAAAGCACCACCCAAGTCCTCGCTGAGCCCTCTGCCTGCCCACCTGCCCTTTGGGGGCCACCCCCCCGCTGCTCTTTCACCCTCGATGCACCCTCAGCCTGACTCGATCTCAACATCTCTGGAAGCCTAAGACACACGCACTCAGGAAGCCTTTCCAGTTAGCCCCGTGCCTCAGTCTTCCAGTCTGCTAGGAGGGGCCCGGCCACCACTCTGAAAAACAAGTGAAAGCCATCTGAGCCACTAGGATGGCCATGATCTTTAAAGCAGAAAATAACCAGTGTTGGTGAGGATGTGAGAAAAGAAGGACCCCAGCACGGCTGATGCAGGAGCCATGGGTGATTTCTACAGCTCCTCCATGGCACCGTGTGTCCAGAACAAGCAAGTCCAGTGGGCAGGGGCTGGGGGCACTGGAGTGGCACAGGGTGGTGGAAGGCTCTGGAAATAGAGATGGAAGCTGCACAACCCATGAATATGCTAACACTGAACCATACCCTACAAAGTGGTTCATTTCACGTCATATGAATTTAGAGCTTCCCACGTGGCGCTAGTTACAAACCCACCTGCCAATGTAGGAGACTTAAGAGATATGGGTTCTTTCCTTGGGTCAGGAAGACTCCCTGAGAAGGAAATGGCAACCCACTCCAGTATTCTTGCATGGAGAATCCCATGGAAAGGGAAGCCTGGTGGGTTACAGTCCATAGGATCACAAAGAGTCGGACATGACCAAAGCGACTTCACACGCACGCATATGAATGTCACATGAATTTCACCTCAATTAAAATAATTAGCAGTCTGACACCTGTAGAGACCAAGTCAGGGGTGTGCCAACACTGATGGCCTCCAAGGGTGGGTACCCCCAACGTCCCCCTAGATGACTCACTGCTCCCCCCAGAGCTCCTTTCCACCAAGCCCAGACAGTAAGCCTGGCTTCAGCAAGACGTCCATGCACCCCAGTATTTCCAGTGCCCCAGCCTCCCCGCCTGGTGCAGGTGCAGCCGATAGGGGCTCACCTCAGCGTCACCAGCAGGCGTCACCAGCGTCACCTGGGTGACATGCTGATCCAGTGCCCTTGCCCCCCAAGCCCAGTGATGCAAACAGGATCTTGTACAGGAAGGAGCTGTGCAACCAGGCAGGCGTCTCTGAGTTACAAGGCTGCAGCAAGCAGACAGCAGGAGGGGAGGAGCTCGGCCTGCCCCGACCGCCAGGAGCCCATCAGCTGTCCCTGGTACCTCCACCTCCCAACCCCAGCTGAGGCAAGTAGCAAGAGTCTAGGGCTTCCAGGACAGGGGCCAGCAGGAGGGGTGTCCATACCCCACAAGCCATCCGGAAGGTGGATCCAGCGCCAGGGGGCCCATGGGGCAGTTTCTTGGCAAAGATTTGGCCAAGGGCCCAGACATGGAAGTTCCTCCTGAGAGGAACAGAATCCTCAGATGGGGACGCGGTGGCCCTCTGCCCAGAAGAGGAAGGGACGCAGGTCACTGCGCTTGTGTGGAGCCTCGGAGGCAGTTCCCAGGCCCAACCCATCTGTGTCCTTGCGCCTCCCCCCACCCCCTCCAGATGTCTGCGGGCAGGTGGAGAAACGAAAGGACGCTGGCGACTGAACTCAGAGCCCTGCCAGCTCAGACACACTGGTCGCTGGGCCCCAGCATCCCTGCCTCCCCGGGGCCTCCCTGGATGAAGGTGCATTTGCAGGAGGCCCGCACCCCAAGAGCTGGCACTGCATCAGGGCAGTCATGGACGGCCCCCAGTCCCAGCTGATAGACAGCCCCCCAGGCTCACCCACCCCACTCAGGATACAGCTCTGAGCAGGGGTGCAGCCCCCCCACCTCCACAGCTGCCCCAACTCCATCCCCAGCAGGTGAGAGGGGCCCAAGAGGCACCTGGGTGGGGAAGCTGTGCCCCCCTGCCCCTACCCCAGAACCTTCCAGACCCCCTCACCGCCCAGTCTGGATGGCCTAATGTACAGAGACAGGTGTGGACACCACTGCTGCAAGGACAGAGGGAAGGTGCGGGTGAGCAGGTAATCCAGATGGTCTCGCACCCCAAGGACTGAGAGGAGGGCTGGAAGGTGAGGGGCACTGCTTCCTCCAGCGAAGGAAAGTCAGGTGTCCGGTGGCTAAGTGGACACAGCTGCTCTGCCGGCTTAAGAATCAACCTGAATTGAGAGATCCAGACCCAGTAAAGTCCACGGACACGGGAAAAAGCAGCTGGGAGGGACCACCCTGTGGCAGCCACAGGTCACATGGGTCACGGCAGCTGCCCACACAGGAGGGCTCCTTCCTCAGCCCTGGACCACAGACCCTTAGCTTAGGTGGCTGGACAGTCGGCATGGCTGTCAGCCCCGCTCCTGCCATCCAGCAGGGTCAGGAAGTACAACATCACCCAGAGCCTAAGAGGGAGCCCAAGGGGTCTCACACTCCAGGGGCAGAGGAGAGCCAGGGGCCTGGGCCTCCCCACAGAGAACCAGGGAGAGGACACACTCATACACATGCCCCCACATCCTCACACTCACGCACACATATGCGCACATGCACTCACATGTTTACACACGTGCTCACCCACTCCCACCCACACACTGCCCCCTACGTCCCTGTCTCTCTGTTCCCAGGGCCACTGCCACCAAACTGCTTCCCCACTGGTCCCTCTGCAACCCTGCAGGAGCCTGAGGACAGCACCCTGGGAGGGTGAGACTTGCCCATCCTGCTCACTTGGGGACCCTACCCTGACACCTGCAGGGCATGGGGTCACCCTGAGGGTCCAGAGTCAGACGAAGGAGTCCCTCTCACAAGCCTGGGTGGGGGAGCGTCCAGGAGCAGCTGAGCAGAAGCTGGAGGTGGCGAGGCTCAGACCTGGCACATCGCCAGACCCAGGAGACATCGCAGGAACACACCGCAGCCACAGTGAGTCTCAGAGAGGACCTGCAGGACCACCCGTCACGAGAAGGGAAAATAAAACAGACTCTGATGCTCTGGCTCCCACTCCGCCACGAGCTGCTCAGGGAGGGGTGGGCAGCCCAAGCCCAGAACTTCCTGCCATTCTGGTTTCCAAGTTTCTGCCTAGACCCCACTGTGAGGCAGAAAGTAGTATTAGGCAAGCTGGGGAAGCAGGATGGCAGGGCAGGGCCCAGGCCAGGTGTGGCCTCAGCCGTGAGCAGGACTATTCAGGCTCTGGCCCTGTGCACCCAAGCAGGCCCCACCCAGGGGCTCCCTCCAGGCTGAGTGGCCCCAAGAGGAAGCAGGACCATCCCTCTAAGTAATTCATCCCCAGGGGCCAGAAACTGCCTCTTAGGGATGCCTGCCTCATGTCAAAACGATTCCAGACGGCTTTCTGGGGTTAACAAGCCCGCCTAGGGACTTCCCTGATGGTCCAGTGGCTAAGACTCTGTGCTCCCAATGCAGGGGTCCCAGGTTCGATCTCCCATCAGATCCCACATGCCACAACTCAGAGTTAGCATGCCACAGTGAAAGATTCCACACACTGCAACTAAGAACCGGCCAAATAAATAAATATTTTTAAAAAAAACAAAACTGGCCTACACCCCTGATTTTCTCATAATGTTTAACAACCAGCTTTCTGGAAAAAAGAGACAGAAGGGGATTTCCAACATGGAGCCTTTGCAGGCTCCTGGGGTGCAAATTCTCCCACCACAGCCCCTCTCAAGCCACCAATCTGATGCCACTGAGCACGGGGTTGAGAAAGACTCACGCCAGCGGTGCCTATACACCCTGCAGCTACTAGGGCCCCAGACCAGCGAGATGGTGAAGACGTGGAAATGCCATCCCAATGCCCATCTCTGACCAAGGGCTTGGCTCCAGAGCATATAAATGCCACCTACAGCTGGTGAGGCCTGGCTCCCACGGGCAATCCCAACGATTACTGCAAACGGCCAACAAGCCCCCAGAAGGGCACTCGAGGCGTCTCCTCAAGTGTGAGTCAGCCTGGGGGAAAAGGTGAGTCAGGCTGCCCTGTGGCGCTCCTGGAAGGCTCAGGGGACAGGGCCGAGAGGCTGAGTGCTGGGCAGGGGTCTGCATGGGGTGGCCCCACCTTCAGCTTCCACAAAAGCCACCCCCGGATCCAGGCCCACTCCCCTCATTCCCACCATAGAACCACATGGAGAGAGACACAGACGACCCTGAGCTGCACGCCCGCGGGTAGGAAATGTCCAGATGGGTGACCTCCAGAGAGGCAGAGCAGACCAGGAGCAGCTGGTGGGTGCAGGGCTTTCACGAGGGAGACAGAAGTGTTCTGAACCGTGGTCACAGCCGCACGTGTCTGTGTGTACAGTGAAAATCACACTGGAAGTGGATGAATCGTACGGTACAGGAATCATATCTCAATAAAGCCTGGACAGACAGGAAGCTACGGCGCTAGGGTGCCCAGAGCTGGGCAGAAGGCTATGTCCGTCGATGGCTGGGCCGAGAGCCCGGTGTGTCACCGTCAGCAGGGAGCTACCCCGGGGGTGAGGACCACCAGGACCAGTGAAATGCATTCGTATGTACACCCTGTGTGCGAGGCATCCCCTCAGAGTGGGATTCCTTCTTCCCAGGGTGGTCCCGGGACATCCAGGTGGGTCTCACAGCTAGCAGAGCCAAACCACTGGCCTGGGATCACAGCAGCTTCCCACCGACGGGAACCAGCCTATGACACAGGCACCATGGCCCCCTGTGAGTGATCGCCTGCCCAGGGCCCTCCCAAGTGAACCCTAAGACTGGACAGCTGTCCCCAAGCAGGAGGACAAGCCGCACAGTCTGCAGCGTGCACTCGTGCTAAGTCAATCAGTCGTGTCCAACTCTCTGTGACCCCATGGACTGTAGTCCGCCAGGCTCCTCTGTCTGTGGGATTCCCCAGGTAAGAATACTGGAATGGGTTGCCATGCCCTTCTCCAGGGGATCTTCCTGACCCAGGGATTGAACCGATATCTTTATGTCTGCTGCACTGGCAGGTGAGTTCTTAACCACTAGTGCCACCACCTGGGAAACCAAACCCATCAGAATCTGAAGGCCCAGTGTGAAATCATTCAGAATTTTACAACGGCAGGAGCAGAACGTGAGCCCTGCGGGACCCTCTCCACAACAACCCCATCCGGACAAAGAGCCCCCATGGTGCCTGACGGCATCCGAAACATCATACTGTCGCCCATCTCCCACACCAGCCTCAGCACGCGGTGACCTCCGCAGAGCCTGGGTCTGGGGCTCAGGTCCCCTACCCTTGCCCTGGCTCCCAGAACAGGCAGGCTGTATCCCTGGCCACCCATGGCCAGCTGGCCCACGTGCCCACACCCCCTCCCAGCAGGACGAGAAGGCACCAGTGCACTTCACCAGGAGTGAGCAAGGCCAGGCCCGGCCACATCCCACCATGAGAGGCGACTCTGCCCCAGCCTTCAGATGCTGGCCAGCACCCTGCCGCCTCTCCTTACACACCCCACAAGTGCCCCCCAGGCCGCCCAGCCCCGCCCCCTGCCCTGGCTGTGTTCATTCCTGTCCCACTGCTTCCTCTGGCAGAGCCGGAACAGGGACTGGGGGCCTCTCGAGTACAAGCCCCCGTCCGCTCACTGCCCCCCAACCCCAGGCTGGCTGTGGGGGAGCCCACAGGCCTCCAGAAACCCCCACATACCCAGCTCTGGGCGGCTGCTCCCGCGTGGCTCCAACTGCTGGTCTAACCCCAGAGTCGCCCCTCGCAGACCTTCCCCAAGCCCGGGGCACCTGGCCCCAGCCCCCAGCCTGACCCTGGTGGAGGAAGGCAGGGACTCGGCATGGACACCGCCTACCGCGACGTGCCAGACAGGCCGCCTGGGAGCTGGCTCCGGCCCGGCGTCCGCTGCCCTCATTTCCTTTGCCGGCTTCCTCTGCCGGGGGCGGGGAGGCCAGGGCCGCCTGTCCTGCTGGTGCTGGTTCCTCTGCGAGAGGCAACCAGAGGCTGGAGAGCGAGGCCCAAGGTGCCCAGAGGAGGGCGCGCTGATCTAGGCCAAGGCCGCCTCCCATCACTGCGCTCCAGTGAACGCGCGTGTTCAGAGGCGCCTACACACGTGTTCCCTCGCTTGCCTCCAAAGATGCCTCCAGGTGGGCAGGGCTGGCCCAGTTTACACAGAGGAGATGGAGTCTGGCATGAAGGCAGAGGCAGGCTCAGCCCCAGCCCAGGTCCCGTGGGGCTCAGAGCCGCCCTGCAGGAGTGCCCTGGGGCTGCTGTCAAAATGTGCCATAGACTGGGGCCTCAGCGCACAGGACTGTCTGATGCTTGGAGGCCGGACATCCCACGTGAGGGCCACACTCCCTCCAGAGGCTCCAGGGCACAACCCTTCCCGCCTCTCCCAGCTTCAGGCCTTCCTTGACTCGTGGCTGCATCAGCCCACTTTGCCTCCATCATCACAGGGCACAGGACATCCTCGTCTCTCCTGAGTCTCCCCCAGCTCTCTTGGAAGGACCCCAGCCATAGATTTAGGCTTCCCTAAGCTGAGAGGGATTGGAGGCAGGAGGAGAAGGGGACGACAGAGGATGAGATGGCTGGATGGCATCACTGACTCGATGGAGTGAACTCCAGGAGTTGGTGATGGACAGGGAGGCCTGGCATGCTGCAATTCATGGGGTTGCAAAGAGTCAGACACGACTGAGCGACTGAACTGAACTGAAGCCAGGATGAGGGGCTTCCCTGGTGGCTCAGATGGTAAAGAACCCATCTGCAATTCGGGAGACCTGGGTTGGCAAGATCCCCTGGAGGAGAGCATGGCAACCCCCTTGAGTATTCTTGCCTGGAGAATTCCATGGACAGAGGAGCCTGGTGGGCTATAGTCCATGGTCGCAAAGAGTTGGACATGACTGAGCGATGAAGCCAGGATGGCTTCATCTTAACTTACAACAGCTCCAAGTGCCCTATTTACAAACAAGGTCCCATCCTGAGACTCCAGGTGGGCATGAATCTGGGGGAATACTATTCCACCCAGGGGCTTCCCAGGTGGCACTAGCAGTAACGAACCTGCCTGCCAGTGCAGGAGACATGAGAGATGTGGGTTCGATCCCTGGATCACGAAGATCTCCTGGAAGAGGGCATGGCAATGCACTCCAGTATTCTTGTCTGGAGAAAGAACCCTATGGACAGAGGAGCCTGGCAGGCTATAGGGTTGCAGAGTCGAACACAACTGAAGCGACTTGGCAGACACACACGCATTCCACCCAGGCGCCCTCACCTAGGGAAGGCAGGGCATTAGGAGGACAGAGAGCCAGCAGACATGCTCAAGGACAGTGACGGCAGGTGGAGGGGCCAGGCTCGGCCCACCCTGGACATAGGGGGCCAGGTGACAACAGGCAGTCCTTCAGGCCCAGCCACCGGGAGGGACAGCTCCAGGCTCCCCAAGCCTCAGGCCGCCAGGACCCGGTGGCTCAGTCCATCAACTGATATGAGAGCAGAGATGAGGCTGAGGGCCAAAAGTGAGGGTGGATCGGGTTCCCCCGCCAAGCCAAGCCCTTGACCGCCCACCCCCAGGAGACCACAGCCCGGCCTAGGCTCTGTGCATCACTGCGCACACGTGAAGGCATCTGTGAGCATTCGTGTGTGTTCATGTGTGTTCACGTGTGTGTGAGCGCGTGTGTGAGCCTGAGTACCTGCGTGTATAAAGCTGCACAGGGATGCGTGGGGGAGAAACAGCCCCTCTGAGAGAAAGGCACAGTCTGCCTTCCTAGAGAATGTTCCAGAATACAAAGAAATTGCCCTGGGGATACTGCACCCTTCCTCCTGCCCTGAGCTGGCCTACGCCCCCAGACTCAGCCCAATAGCTGCAGCTTCCACCCTGGGGCCAGCCTTTCTCAGGCGTGGGGAGGGGCAGTGACACACATCAAAGGGTTGGCTCTGGATGCCCTCCCCGCACTGGGCCAAGCCCGTCTGGGAGCATCTGCCTTCAGCCAAGCCCCACTGACATCAGGCAGTGAATGGTGGGCCACCAATTTCAAGACTTACCATGAGCGCAAGGCCATCAGCCATGGAGCGGGACCCCCAGGGCCGCAAGAACTCATTCCTGGGGTCCTTCTCAGCACTCAAGTCCCCGAGTGTACCCATCCCCATGCAGGTCAAACCGTGCCTGGCCGGAACGCCCTCCCTGCGCCCTGTCCCCCAGCAATGCCTTCACCCCAAAGCCCAGCCTGCCCAGCCCTGAGCCAGCACAGCACACGCATTAATGCCGGTGGAGCATGCTCCCGGCAGAGCCAGGCTCAGGGCAAGAATGTGGGCAGGCAGCAGGATGTGACCAAGAGGCTGGGGGCTGCCTTGGCTTCCATGAAGTTTCCTCAAACTCCAAGTTCCCCCAAATGGTCCACAGTGAGCCCTGCCCCAAAGTCAGCCTTGACAGGCGCTGCCTGGGGACTGGCCTGCACCCAGCCCTCCAGTCACCCTCTAGGGTGGGCACCACAGTAATGCCCACCTCCAGATTAATGAACCAGATTAATGTTCCAGATGAAGAACCAGAGACACAGAGAGGGCCATGGGATCAGGGAGGGGTCGGTCCACTACTTGCCCCAAGGGTCTTAAGACAGCCCCAGCCCTGGGCTGCAGAGCTCTGACTGAGGCCTGTGCCTGCCAGGCACCTGTGGAGGGCCTGGGCTGCACCTGGCACCCTCCCCACAAGGCTTGAGAAGGTGAGAAACAAGGGTGGCCCTCTGCCTCAGAGAGCGCCAGCCAGAGGCAAGCCCCGCCCCTCAAGGCCACGCCTCCCCCACCAGCTCCACCCAGGTGCTCCTGGCTCCCACATGACACCCTCCTCACCCCTCAGTTCTTGGCTTCCATATCCCACCCACCCAGTCTCCTCAGAGTGAGGTTCACCTGTGTGGAGCTGAGTCTCAGAGAGGTTGAGTGACTGGCCCAAGGCCACACAGCACTGAGGTCAGAGGTCTGTGACTGCCCAGAAATCCCCCAAAGTCACCCACATTGTGCCTCCCCAGAAGAGGCAGCCCTTCCAGATGCCCACCTGTGCCAGAAGAACATGCTCAGGCCTGGCCCCCTCCAGTGGCCTGCCCTGCCCTGCCCGTCTCTGATAGGTGATGGTGGCCCAGGCAGGAGCTGAGTTTCAATAAGGTCCCCCGGCACCCATACTGCGCTCAAGCACGTGCCGAGAGCCGGAGCCTCAAACTCAGCCCCCTTCACTCTCTACATAGCTGCCAGCGTCATCACCACCTCTACGGAGAACTACCATAGCATCCATGACGGACACAGAACTGTCAGTAGGCAACAAACCCGGCCTGGTGACACTCTGAGGACCCTCCGCCCAGGCCGGGTCCCTCTGTCCACCCCAGGGTGTACAGCGACCACAGAAACAAACTCTGAGATAGCCACAAACATGACTGTCCCCTGCCCTCTGAGTTTGGTGGATCCCAAGCAGGGTCCCCATTTAGACAGGAGCCAACCTCAAAAACAAACCCATCTCTCCCCACTTTGGGGACAGAGGAAAGCCACATGCCACTGTGGCCTTGTCTCCATACACCACCCCCTCCAGAAGAGCAGCAGTGTTCATGGAGGGTCAGGTTTGCATCGAGTGCTTAGCCCCTAACCGAGCCTGGTGTAGGTGCTGCTATCCCCTTTTACAGATGAGAAAACTGAGACGAGAAGGCAAGGGTGGGCGGGGGGACTCCAAGGAGTGGGAGCCAGGCTCTGAATGCTAGGCATTTAGCGGGAGGGCAGAGGACCCCACCTCTCCTCCTTCCCAGTGCCCACATGGGGGCCAGCATGGAGCCCTGGAGTTCCACACCCCAGCAGGCAACACACCTCTACCATCCAGGGGGCCCCCTCGCACAGTGGGGCAGGGCTCTCCCCTTCATTCCGCCTGAAAGAGCAGACCTCCCCTTGCCTCCTGACAACCTTTTCCCCTGCTAAGCCCTTAAACTGACACATTATAATTACACTGATCACAGCTGTTACCAGAAACATTTGCAAGAGGAACAAGATTAGTTGTTTCTCTAAGATGGGGGAAGGGTCTCCTGCTGGGACACACCCGTGTGTGTTTGATGGGGGAGGGTACTGAACCCACACAGGGCAGGTCTGGGCCCTACAGAGTGCAAGAGGCAAGGCATGGGGTAGGGTGTCCCCATCCCTGGGTCAGTCCTGGCACACACACCCCCACCCTGCCTATGGTTCCAAGGCTGGACCCTCGCTGCCCAGGAGCCACGCTGCCTGGAACACTGGCCCAGAGCCACCTGGATACCTGTCCCAAAAGGCTGTCTGGGCCTGGGACTGACTGCTCAGCAGGGCCACTTCCGCCCCTACCTCCAACCCCCGCCCTCAGAGTCCAGCAGGGCTGTCACTGCCAGGTTCGGGGCCATCCACTGGGACTCCGTGTTCTTCAAGCTCTGGGAGTCGCCTTGGGAAGTTATTTCTGAGCCAGGGACACCCACATCCTCAGTCCAGTAGAGAAACCTGTCGTCTGCTCCCCTCCCCCAGCAGCAAATGCCTTCAGATGGGGCCGGACCCAGGGGACCCTGTGCATCACTGCACGAACTGGGCCCTACTCCAGGGAGGGAGACCCAGGAGAGCCCATCACGTGCTCACCCGGCTTTGTTTTGGCTGGATTAGCCTGTGCCAGAGCCCCAGTGACAAGCGGGTGGGACTCTGGGCCCTTAGGCCAAGGCTTCAGGGCAGGGGCTTATCTCCCACTAGGGCCAAGGAGGGGCGGGTGGCGGGGCCTATGAAGGCGGAGGGAAGAAAGTCTAGCACCTTCTAGCGACGGAGGCAGGTCTTCAGCTGCCCCCGGCCCCACTGCCCACCACGGTGGCCCACTGCTGCCAGGAGGTCAGGCAGCCATGGGTAAACAGGCTGCCAGGGCCGCTAGCCTGGGAGCCGGGGTGAAGAGGCCTGGCCCCACGTCCCCTGCAGCCAGCTCTGAGAGCGCCACCTCGGCCTCAGCCCTGTCCTGAGCGCCTGGGCGTCCACTGAGGCCCATCTCTTCTGAGCCTGTGCTCAGTGGGCTCTGTCCCACGGGTCAACTACGGCTCCCACCTTCCCGTGCAGGCGGCTGGGTGGCCTGGCAGGGCTCTCCAGAATGCATTCCCAGCCTAGGGAGGAGCCTGCCACGCTAGTCCCAGCAAGGGGGTCCATGGGCCTGGGGAAGCAACACTCCCACCCCTCCCTGGATCCCTTAGTCCTGGCTACCTCCTCCCCTGGACGCCTGGCCTAACACGGGCCCTCCTGCCCCAGATACGAGAGATCGAAGCTTCCACAGGGGCGGGCAGTGCCCCCACTGCCCACCGCAGCTGCTGGAGACCTCAAGCAGGTACCAACCCCCAGGCCTGCCCACCTCCGGGCCTCCAGGGGCTCCTGCGGGAAAGCAGTTCCGTCTGCAGCTCCACTCAGAGGGAGGAAAGGGTTAATTTCCATGCAAAATAGAAAACCAGCGGCTCAGGAAGCATCAATGTCCGCAGTTAGGCAGGTTAGGGGCAGCCGCAGCGGGCAGAGGGCCGGCAAGGGGCGCGGCCAGGGGACTCACCAGGGTCGAAGTGCGAGCTGAAGGCGAAGCTGGGATTGAAGAAGGACGACGACATGGCCAGGGCCAGCAGCGCGGCTTGGCATCCCCCGACTGGCGCTGCGTTCAGCTCAGGACGCCCGAGGCCCGCACCGCGCCATCACCCGAGCGGCCGCCGCAGGTGCGAGCGCGCCTTGGCCGCGGCGCCCGCTCAGCGCCCACAGCCGCAGCCGCGGGGCCGGCGGGGTGCGGGTGCGGGTGCGGGCGGCGGCGACAGACGAGGCGCCTCCCCCGGCCGGTGCAGTCCGAAAACACCGGCGGGAGCGCGCGCGCGGGGTCGGGGGGGGGGTTCCCTAC
>SJYA01002482.1:724198-855514 GCA_006410615.1 Neotragus moschatus | reverse complement strand
TGGGGGAGGGGTCCGTGGAGGGAAAGGTGCGGGGCAGGGGGAGCGGGACGGAGACTTGGGAGGGGGGGCACCTGGAGGCGCGGGGGTGGGCAAAGAGGCGTGGGGAGGAGGAGCGGGAAGGTAGGGGCACGGCTGCGCGCGCGGGGGTGGGCACGGTGGCACGCAGGAGCAATACGAAAGCGCGCGCGGGGTGGCCGGGAGGCGCGGGCCCCGGCACGCGAGGGTCGGGGTCTGGCACGCGGCCTGCACACGCCGGTTTCCGAGGCAGCTCCGGTCCTGCCCCGCGCCCTCTGGGCGGCGCCCGCGCCGGCGGGGTGGGGGGTGGGGTGCTATTTTTGCACAAACTGCCCGCGCCTGTGCCACTCTGCGACAACCGTGGAGAAGGAGCGGCCGCCCCCGCCCGGGAGGGAACAGCGCCGGGCGTTTAGGGCGGGCGCGGCGGCGCCGGGCACCGAAGAACCGTCCCCTCCCCGCCGGCCGCGCGCCCTGCCGCGCCATCTTGCGCGGCTGCGGCGGCTGCGGGAGGGCCGGCAGGCTGAGAGCCCAGGGGGCTGGGGCCTGGCCCCTCCCCACCCCTGGGAGCGGAGAGAGTTACAGCGTAGCTGGGATTTGAGTTGTATGTAACTTGAGTCACTCACCCTACATCCATCCATTCATTCTCTGGCCAGATGAGCAAAGCCGCTTGTTGGACAGGGAGTTGGAGGACATGGGGTGTGGGGGCTGGGAAGGCTTTGGGGAGAGCAAGGATCAATGGCACAGGGGTGGGCACGGAGAGAAAGAATGGTGAGGGCCAGCCCTCAGGAGAGGGTGCTAGGACACATTCTTCTTACCCTAGGGGGGCTTGTTGTGTAGACAGTTCCCCCATGGGCAAAGGAAGGGGCCATGGGCGGTCCCAGGCCCCACAGGCCTGTGGAGGAGCATGAGGCATCCAGAACCTTCTTACTGGCCCTGATGGTGTGGCCATTACCCTAAGCAGCTTTGCCCTACAGGCTGCAGTTGAGGTGGAAGGAGCTCCTCCCCGAGGTGGCCAGTGGGAGGGGCAAGGACCCAGGCAGGTTGGGGGGCAAGGATAGCTGAGGGCTGTGATCCAGGAGTGTGCAGTGTTGAGGGGGCTAGATCCCTAGTGGAGGTCTCCACTCCCCACCCAGGAGGAAAGCCCAACACTCCCTACTCACATACCGTGGGCCTTGTCTCTGCCCACCAGGAAGGCGCCCCAGACACCCGGACCTCGATGCAGCCGGGGGACTATCTGGGGACAAGCAGGGGAAAAGCCCAGTAGCCCTAAGCTGACCCTATTCAGATTCTCACAGCCAGCCTCAGTGACCAGGGTCAGAAGACCCTCTGTGCAAACCTCTGTGACAGGCTGACCTGTGAACACACACGTGTGTGCACACACAGGCACACAGACGGCCAGACCCCAGGGGCATTAGAGTTGCAGATGTCCTCCGGGGTCCAGGTAGGGCAGGACAAGTCCACCAAGGCTACAGGCCCAACATTGTCACTCCATCTGACCCGAGGGACACCTTCCCCTGCCCGAACCAGGAGCCCTGCTGTTTCCACGACATGGCAACTATTGAACCAGGGGTGCCCTGAACCCTCCAATCCTCTGACCAGTGATTCCGGTGTGTGGCTGGCCACCAGCACAAACTGACAACCAGGGAGGGTGCTGGAAGATGGGCTGGAATTTAGTGGGGAGGGCTTATCTGTGCCCTTCCCAGGGTTGGGACAGAACTGCTGTGCTTGCAGGGTCCCCTGAGTCCAAGGCCTCCCGGCCAGCCATGAGCCTGACCCTCCGTTGGCATGACAAGGTCTAATGGACAGGACGGGGTGCTGGGTGCTAGGCCCTGGGCAGGGCAGAGGTGAGCGGCTCAGTGCATGCGGCTCTCTCCTCAGCCTCAGGACCTCAGGGCCTGTCCCCAGCACAGGCGCATGCGTGCACACACATCTGAGAAAAGACAGAGAAGGTAGAAACTTGAGCCCCAGGGGCAAAGCCCCTGAACTGAGAGCCTGGCGTGTCCAGTGCTGGGGGCAGGGAGCGCAGGGGGAGGGCTCACAGGGTGCCCAGTGGCCAGCCTGCCTCAGGACTCCCTTGAGAGATCCCTGAAGATGTGGCCACCCCCCTATGGAAGCGAGAAGCCCCGGAGCCCTCTGACACCCAGGCGGGGGCCAGACCTGACAGTGGTGGGGGCTGGGCGCCCCACACCAAGTGACCACTGCCTCAGGCACCTCCACCCTCAAGGCCAGGCTGGTGGGGCTGCTGCTTCTCTCTCATGGACCTGGGGCACCCGGGCCCGTGGAGACCGAGGCCTTGGGCAGGAGCCTCAGGGAAGACAATATGGGGTCAAGGACAAGCTGGGTATAGTAGGGGGAGGGCACCTTCCCTAGAAAGAACTGCCCCCCAGGGGGTCTGGGCCCAGAGAATGTCCAAGAGACGGACAGAGGGGAGAGGCCTCCCGTGTCAGGAACGGCACAGGCACCAGACTAGGGCATCAGGGGAGTGAGGGAGGCACCACAGGGCACCGAAAACTTTTAACAATATCCATCAACAGATGGATACATAAAGCGTGGAGGGTCCATACAAGGTAGTATTGCAGTCAGTGAAAAGGAGTGAAGCGGGGACTTCCCTGGTAGCTCAGTGGCAAAAAAAAAAAAAAAAATCCACCTGATAAAGTAGAAGACACGGGTTCCATCCCTGGACTGAAGAGATCCCACATGCCACCGTGCAGCTACGCCCGCGCACCAGGACTACTGAGCCTGCGCTCTAGAGCCCGGGAGCCGCAACTGCTGAAGCCCATGCACCTGGAGCCTGGGTTCTGCAACGAGAAGCCACTGCAATAGGAAGCCTGCACACTGCAGCTAGAGGGTAGCCCCGCTCACTGCAGCTAGGGAAAAAGCCCACACAGCAACAAAGACGCAGCACGGCCAAAAATAAAGAAATAAAAACTTAAAGGATGGAGCACTGACAGGCACTACAGCATGGATAAACCTCAGAAACAGTGCTCAGTGAAACCAGCAAAAGGGCGAAAACCACAGGATTCCACTTATAGGAAAGACCTAGCCTATTCAAATCTATGGAGACAAGAAGAGGGCTGACGCTTGTCAGAGGTCCAGAGGAGGGGAAATGGGAGTATAGAGCCTCTTTTGGGGTGTGGAAAATGTTCTGGGGTTTTATAGAGGTGATGGTTGCACCACCTGGGACTAAAAAACACTGATATGTAGGCTCTAAAATGGTGAACTTCACAGCACGTGAGTTATATCTCAATAAAGCTGTTAAAAAACGAACTTGGCCATGGAGGTAACTCTTATTTTTGCAGTATCTTGAGACAGGAGACGTGGGTTCCACCCCTGGTCCAGGAAAATCCTACATACTGCATATTATGCAATATCTTAGAGAATCAAAATTACTGAGAAAAATCCATGATGAGCAATGTATCCCACATTTGAATCAAGGCAGGAGTAGAAACTACTGAGCCATCTGGAGCCCGAGGCCAGGGAAGCTCAGGACTGCTCACCTGTCAGCCTGACAGCCCTTAAATCCACAGCCCGGGGGCTTCCCTGAAGGCCCAGTGGTTAAAAATCTGCCCTGCAATGCAGGGGACACCATTTTGCTCCCTGGTCTGGGAGGATCCCACAGGCTGCCAAGCTACTAGGCCTGTGCATGCCACGATTACTGAGCCTACGCTCTAGAGCCCATGGGCTGCAACTACTGAAGCCCAAGCGCCGAGAGCCCATTGCTCGGCAACGAGAGAAGCTGCCACAATGAGAGGCCTGTGTGATGCAATGAAGGGCAGCCCCCACTCACGGCAACTAGCGAAAACCAGCATGCGGCAACAAAGACCCACCACAGCCAAAGAGTAAAATAAACAGATCTTAAAAAAATAAAATCCAGGCTTCCCTGGGGGCTCAGTGGTGGACTCTGCCTGCCAGTGCAGGAGACACGGGTTTGATCCCTGATCCAGGAAGATCCCACATGCTGCAGAGCCACTAAGCCTGTGCATACCGCAAAAATACCGAGCCTGTCCTCCAGAGCCCGGGAGCCGTAGCTACTGCAGCCCGTGCACCTAGAGCCCACGCTCTGCAACCAGAGAAGCCACTGCAGCGAGAAGCCTGTGCACTGCAGGTAGAGAGCAGCCCCCACTCGCCACAACTAGAGAGAAGCCCGTGTGGCAACAAAGGCCCAGCACAGCCGTAAGAAAAGAAAGAAAAAGCCACAGCCCTGCTGGGCGCCTGGCCAGCTTGGGGGACGCAGCTGCCTTGGTGTCCCTCTGGGGCCCAGGCCTGCATCCTACTCATATCCTCACCTGAGGCTTGGGAAGGGGAGCAGAGTGGAGAGTGGGCTGGGGTAGGGGCCAACAGCGGTGGAGACAGGCCAGAAGCAGGGTCCCATGAGAGGGTCCCTGGGAAAGAAGAGGCTGCTGGGGCGGGGCTTCAAACATCTGAAAGGGATGCTCTCTCAGTCTGGAAGCCAGAAGTCTAAAATCGAGGTGTGAGCAGGACTGGTCTCCCTCCAAAGGTCCAGGGACGGGCCCTTCCCGCCTCTTCCAGCTCCTGGTGGCTTCAGGCTCTCCTTGACCCGCGGCCACACCACCGCAACCTCTGCTTCTATCCCTCCACCGCCACAAGGGCTTCCCCTCCCCTCTGTGTCACTCTTTATAAGGACCCAGTCGCTGGATCAGGGCCCCTCCTCCCCTAGTGTGACCTCGTCTTAAGGGTCATGTTGGCAAAGACCCTGTTTCCGAACAAGTCCCCATTCAAGGTCCTGGGATTAGGACACGGACATACCTTTTGCGGTAAAGGACACAGGGGCAGGGCCGTGGGGACAGCCAGCACCTCTTGAGTCCTTCCTATAACAATAACTCGCACCAGCATCTCTGCACGAAAGCCTGCTTCAGCTCTCAAAACCACACGCTGAGCACTGAAGGACAGGGCCCCAGGGGCACCCCTACCTGCCAGAACCTCACCCTGCTAGGAGACTCCCTTGGCCCACCCCTTCCTGATGCTCAGGAATGTGACTCCTGCCTGGGGTGGGGGCGGGGAGCAGATGTCCTTTGTGGTAATCACAGGTCCCCACCTCCACCTCTGTGTACCCGGGAGGGGTGTAGCTGCCAAGGGGAAAGGCCAGCCCCCCACCCACACTTGCCCAGGGATAGGCCCCAGCCTCGGGAGAACCTATCTCCCACAAGCCAGCCTACTGCAGCTGTGCTCTGCAAAGTGGGGGTAAGAGGGGTTCCAGCATTTGCTAAAGAGCCCTCAGAAGGCAAGTGCAGCTGCCAAGGGTACCCTGTCCCGCCCCTCAGAAGTGGGAGATGTTGCCTGGTGTTCCCGGCCAGCCAGGGGGAAACACCAGGCCCTGAGGAGGCTGTGCCTTGAAAGAGCTTTGTGCTTACATAAAAACGGCTCCCTGGAAGAGAAGAGCTCACTCACGTCACGGGGCAGGACCACACTGCAGGTTTCCGCAGGGGTTTCCAGGTTCAGCAGGAGGGACCCAGAGCAGGCCATCCCCCTCCCACCAAGTTGTTCCAGGCAGGCCCAGTGATGGCGAGTAGGCAGTGCCAACCCCACAAAGGCCCGAGTGACCAGAGCCTCCCAAGAGAGCAGTGCCTGCACAGCCTGGGCATAGGGGAGAGCGGTGTCCCCAGAGCTGGACCCTGTGGCCCCTTCAGATCCAGCTCAGCCCAGAGTGAGGCCAGTACGCTGGGGCCAGGGCTTCAGGAGGGGGCGGGGGACAGCCCGACAGAAATGAAACGGGAGGGGCCGTCTGGGGGACTGGCCGTCTGTCAGCTCCGGCCAGTGCTTCCCAGGAGCCCGCCCACCCGCTCCGCACCCCTCATCTTGTGGCCCGGGCAGGGGTGGGCACAGACAGGGGCTTCCGGAAGATGCCGCAGAGGGTGTGCTCAGACAGTATAAGAGAAGCCATTTCAAAGGGAACAATTCCGTGGCGTTTAGTGCATTCATGATACTGCCGCCACCTCTCTCTAGTTCCAGAACATTTCATGATTCCAAAATAAACCCCGTACCCATTAAACAGTGACTCCCCATTTCCCAGCAAGGCCCCCACCCCCGCCGCAACCATCAAGCTGCCCTCTGTCTCTATGCGTTCACCTCTTCTGGGCATCGTGTACAATTGGCATCCCCGACTATGTGACGTTTTGCGACCGACCTTTTTCGTTCCGCGTGGGGCTGTCGAGGCTCATCGGTGTTGTAGTGTGTCAGTGCCTCACTTCTTTCATGCAGATAACGTTCCATTTGATGGACAGACACATCAAGCGATGTCCATAATGCCTCCTGCGGGGCCAGAGCATGTCGGGCATCCAGGCTAGGCTGGAAAGCTTCAGGGTAACCCTTTCGGAGAAGAACGTGGCAGGACCACGGAAACTTCCATCACTCATCCTGGTCCTCCCACTCTGGTCTCCCATGGTGTCTCTGATGACAAAAGTACTGGGATCTGCGACTTCCTTGACGGCCCAGTGGTTTAAGGTTCTGCGCTTCCATTGCAGGAAGCATGGGTTCCATCCCTGGTTGGGGCGCTAAGATCCCACATGCCCCGCAGTGTGGCCAAAAAAGAAAGAGAGAGAAGCACTAGGACCTGTTCCAGATTGAGCAGCAGCAGGTGGTCAGTCAAGGAAGTTCTAGAGCAGCCTCAGCTTGCTGGCCTTACGTCGTAGCAGAGTCCAGCGATACATGGTGAGCTTTTGTGCAGGGAAAGCAGATCACTCAGCTATATGAACTCTGTGTAAAATGACAGGGGGAGAGACCCCACAGAGGACAGCTGGTGATGAAGGGTTGCAGAGTCTGCACAGACATCTGTGCCACTAGGGGCACCGCCCTGTGAAACCCTGGGGCCAAGAAAGCAGGCCATGGCCAGAGCAGCTCTCGGCAATGCCTCCTTCTCTGGTCCCCTTGCCCTCACCCTGGGGACCGCCCTGTGAGGTCCCTACCCAGGGAGAGAGGCCAGCCCTGCCTGGGGTCACACAGCCCTGCTCCCTGTGCCTGCAGGAGCCATCCTCCCTGACAGAGACCTCCCTCTCCTCCCCTCGCCTTGAAGGCCAACCCTGGCATGGCTCCCCAGCCCCCCGCAGTGACCCAGAGACAAAGGACAGCTGCCTGGCCTGGCTTCTCACCGGAGGAGCTCAATGGTCCAGTCTTCTGCTGCCACCTTGGACACACTGGCCAGCCTGGGTCATCTCCTGGACCACTACCCCTCCCGCCCCAACGAGGCCAGCAGGCAGGGTGGAACCTCTTGGGACAGACAGGAAGTCCACTTGCTCACCCGGGCTCAGGGAGGCCACGCACTGCTGATGGTCAGCCTCTGATGGTCAGTCTGCCCAGCCCAGTGTGGGTGTCCCAAGTGCCAGCGAGCCCCTGGGGGTAGTCAGTACCAGGCTGGAGTGCCTGGGAGGAACGGGGGACAGCTGCACCCCCAGGCAGTAAACAGGCCAGGCGGCTACAGGTATAAAAGCTGGAGCCCCCGGCAGCCCCTCAGCACCCCCAGCCTGACCCGCCTCCCCAGAGGCCTCAAGGGAAGCCAGGTGGAGGTGAGCCCTGCCCGGGGAGGGGAGGTGTGGGTGCCCAGCTGGGCCAGAGCTGCCCAAGCTGCACTCTGGGAGCTTGAGGCCTTGTCTTCTGCAGGATGAGGGGAGGTTGTGGGTGCTAAGGGACCCCAGGAGGTATGGGGGGGGCAGGAAAAGGAGGAGAAAAGAGAGGGGTAGCCCCGAGGCAACTGGATCTACAGCGGTGGGCCCACGTGTGCATGCAAGCGCCTATGTGGGTCTCTGAGAGCATGGCTGTGAGGTGGGATCAGCAGTGGGAGACGGAGACCACCTCACAGGGTTCCCAGTGCTGAGTGGAGGGAGGGCCTGGCAGAAGAGAGACTCCAAAACCCCCAGACCCGCCAACTCTGGCAGGCCCGCCAAGCCAGTTCTGGGCCCCACACCCATCCCAGCGGGCCCCACTGCCTCCACCACCACTACTCACCTCCCCGCCGCCCATGAGGCCTTTATCACTCAGCATCTGAATTTGTGAACACTCACAGGTGCTAGATGCAGACCTCAGCCCCAAGAAGGCCAGGCCCCTGGGCGGTCCAGGGTGGTCTGGGGTCAGGGGAGGGCACTGCCGCCTCAGAGGGGGCATCCAGGACACAGCAGTACTGGGGATATGTGAGGGTCTGGGGGCGCTTGGCTAGGCCTTCCAGCTATAGCCAGCTTTGGCTGTGGAGGGCAGTGAGGTGGGAGGAGAGGGTGGAAGGCCTTTTCATGGGGAAGGAGGAGAAGGGCAGGGTTCTTGCAGGCGCTGGGAGCACCCCAGGAGGCTGGGTAGGGGCTGCAGGGCTGGCTCTGTGTGGTGCCTTGTAGCCACCTCCCCAGTCCCCTCCCCGCCCTGACTAGGCATGCCAAGTGAGACTCCATCCCAGGCCATGGACCAGGCACTATAAATACACTAACCGCAGCCCCATGGCCCCTGCCTTCCCCAGCTCTGATCCCAGGTTCCCCCGCCTTCAGGGCAGGGTGTGGAGATGCCCCAGACAGCAATGGGATGGGAGGATGGCAGTAAACAGCGCCGCCCAGGGCTCCCACAGCACTCTGCAGTCAGGATGCTAACCCCAGGCTTGGCCAGACCTGGCCTGGAATTCGGTCCAGTCCCACCTCCAGAAGAGGATGACACTGTCCCCAGGCAGGGCATCCCTTCCCTTCAGGATGGACCCCAAGATTCCAGGGTAGAGGAGAGAATCAGGGTCACAGCTCAGGATGCAGGCTGGCAGTGTCTGTCCTGTCTCCAAGGCCCCGGCCTGCCCCTGATCCCAGCTGACCACCCCGCCCACCTCCTGGGTTGGCTGTAAGAACTGACCATTGTGAGTGACACGTGGAGGACCCAGCTCCAGGCCCCCCACAGGGTCCGACACCATTTCCCTACCATCTCCTTCCCTCCTGGCTCCTTGCAGGACCCTGCAAAGGGGCGGAGGTGGGCAGGGGTCTCTCCATTTCACAGATGAGGAGCCTGAGGCCCAAAGCAGCTGGGGGACGGCCATGCCCAGGGTCAGGAAGTAGGACGCAGCCCTGGGCTGCACCCAGCCCTCCCTGCCCCCTGCTGCGGCAACCTTGCAACCTTTGACCCGGGGCTTCTCTACTGGGAGAAAGTCTCTTCCAGCCACTACCCGACTGGCTTTCGCCCCAAAGGTCACGGAGCTGCCTCTCCTGGCCTCAGAAGCAGATTCCAGAAGGCTCCACCAACTTCGGAGAGGGCCAAGGAGCCTCTGAAATAGCTGCTCTGCTACAAGCCCCAGAACCCAAGCTGCCCTGGGGACAGCAACCCGAGAGCGCTGCAGGTTATGAGCTGCGGCTTTTGGGGGCACAGGATGGCCTCATCCCTGCCTGCCAAACCCTCGGCCTGTGCCCAGACCCACATGCCCAGCCGGAGTCCTAGCCTGCCCCAGTGGCTCCTGCCTGACCGAGCCCTGCACCCACATCCTCAGGGCAGATACACCGCCCTCCTGAGCACCTGAGAGTGGGTGGGTGGGGGGCATCCACCTGGAGCCGGTCTGGGGCTCATTCAATCCAGAACCAGCTTGAGACCGTCCTGCACACGGCACGCCTCCCAACTGGCAGTTCCTGTCCAGCCAGGATGACCAGGGCCCACTGGTCTGGGGCCTGGAGAGAGAAAAAGACCCAGGCCCTGGGGCCTGAGTCCTGCAGGAGGAGCTGGTGCTTCAGGTAACCAAGGTTTCCCAGGGTGGGCAGCTTTGAGATGAACCTTGAAGGACGGAGGAAGTTACCCAGCAGCGCCTAGGGGTCAGACAGCGCCACCCGCACCTCTTGGGAGCAGAGCAAAGGACCTCGCACGCATCACTTAATGTCGTGGAGCCTCAGTCTCTTCTTCTGTGTAGTGGGGTAACACCTCAAGGTGGCTAGCTACCAAGAGGCAGGGCTCGACACTTCTTTCTCAAGGCCTGGGCATGGGGGCCTCTGCAAGGCTGGGACCCCAGGTACTAGGACAGCTGACCCCGCCTGTCTTTCTGTCAGGTGTCTGTCTGTCTGACCCCAGCCTGTCTTTCTGCTGCCCTTGGACATGAGGCACCAAGGTACTACCTGTCTCGGACTACCCCACCCCTGTGGACACAGGAGCCCCTGGGCTGGGGGAGGGCACAGGAACCGCAGGCCCCACCTCTGGGAAGGAGTCTCCCTCTGAGCCCAGGCCCTGCTGGCTGACACGCCCATCCATTCCCAGGCTCCTTCAGATACATCAAGTTCTTCCAGTACATGCAGAAGTTCCAGGCCTCAGGGTAGCTGGACAGTGTCATCCACAAGGCCTTCCAGATCCTGGACAAGGACCAGAGTAGCTTCATAGAGTGAAATGAAATAAAGTAACAGCCAGAGCAAGGGACAGGGGGTCCTGAACCCTGGGGCCCTTCCTAGCCTATGGCTACCATGACTACTCCAGAAGACCTGGTACCCCCATGGGGCTCCAGCAGGCCTTGTGGAAGATGGGGCCAGGGCAGAAACAGCACTGGGCTCAGGCCCAGAGACCCCTCTGAAGCTGGGCCTCAGTATCCCCACTTTACAGTGGGGAGCACCTCATAAACCATCAGGCAACAGCCAGATGCCCCTTCAGTTCTGACCTGAGCCCACCCCTGACCCTAAGTACTCCCTGTCCACCATCCCCAGCAGGGGACCCACCACTGATGGACAAGGAGGCTGAGGCCGTGGAGCGGGGGCCGACATGGATGGGACAGGAGGACTGACTTCGAAGGTGGGGCAGCAGAGATGATGGGGCAGGAGTGCCTCTCAGGACTTTCCTGCCCCCACCACCCCATCACTCACACTCAGGCAGTTAGCTCCACGCCCAGTGCCCATCTCGGTGCAGGGCTGACCACTCCCCACTGCCAGGCATGGACCCCACTCCCCGAAGCCGCAGCCACCTGTGGTGGTCATCGTCATCCCCAATTCACAGATGGGGAAGCTGAGTCTGGGAGATGCTGAGTAGGCTGAGGCATTTCGCTGGGTCCAGGGGAGCTGCTGCAAGTTTCTGAGCAGAGGAGGGATGGCCCAAGCTGGCTCTGGGGAAGGTCAAGGGGACACAGAAGATAGGGGCGGGGGGTGGTTCCTGAGATGTGCAGGAGGAGGTTTAAAGCAGGGACCAGGACCTGAGACGCTGCAGAGGTGGGTGGAAGGAAGGAGGTTGCCCAGGAGGAATGGCATGCGTGGGGCTTGCAGGCCTTCTCTGGAGCTCCCCATGGCTGCTCTGGGGGTCTGCATTATCCTGCTGCCCACCCACCCTCCCCAGATGTTGACCCCAAGCCTGGAGGATGACGCTGGGAACAGGCAAGCACAGGCCAGAGCCCCAGACTGGGGGTGCTGCCTGTCCCCACTACCCCCAGCCTCCACTTTCTGCCCTCAAATGCCAGCAAAACTTGACCTGTAGGTGGTCACAAGGCTTAACCGAGGGGCAGTCTGGCCAAGGGGTCCATTTAGGACAAGCCTCTCAGCCTTTCTAGGCCTCAGTTTCCCCACTGAAGGTGGGACGGTCATAGGAGCACCTGTTCTGAGGCTCTGAGGGGAGGGTCCATCATAAGACCCAGGGTGGGGAAGCACATCACCACCAAGCAGGCTGGACACGGGGCGCATGGCAGCAGTGCAGGGCACTCGGGCAGCCAAGTTCTGGTCCTTCCTGCTCCACACCCAGGACTCAGGAATACAGGGTGCGGGACTCTCCTGCACCACGGGGTCTCCCGTCATAAAGGAGGCTTCCCGTGGGGCCTGCAGGCTTTGTAGAGGTACAGCCAAGGGGTTATTTACTAGAAAATCTGTCTCCTGCTCTAGAATTTTCTGAATTGATCAAAAAGGAGAAAATTCCGAAGAAGTAGTGCCACACTCAGCTCCGGTCAGCCAAGTGTCCCCCAAGCAGCATCATGGGATTCGAGAGGCCCTGTGGAGAAGGCTATGGCGGTGGACACAGCTTGGGCCAGGAAAATGGAAGAAAAACAGCATCCAGCTGAACAACAGTGAGGGAAAGGCTGAGTGGCTGAGGAGGGTGTCCAGTAGTCTCCTGGGTCTTCAATATCTATTAGAGAAGAGGGTCTTTGCTTCTGGGCCCTATGGGGCTAGGAGTGAAGGGTGAGGACAGGGGTACAAGGTCAGTCCTCATGGAGACGAGCCCAGCCTCAGCCAGCCCAGTCCCTATCCTAACTGCTACCAGAGCAAAAGTAATTCCCCTGAACTGAGGACCAAATTCAGCTCAATGCAGACCACGCCTGACCACACTCATTCGTCTGCATGTTGTCTATGGCTGGTTTCATGCTATGCTTAACTAGAAGGTCACAGAAAGGCTTAAAAAAAAAAAAAAAAAAGGCAAAGATACAACATGCAAATGCCATGTAGAGAAAGTTGGCGTGGCTGCTACCATCAGATGAAGGATACTTTAAGGCAAGATGCACTGCTAGGCAAAGAGGGATGGTCTGTAAAGATAAAGGGTCAACAACTCACCAGGAAGACACACTGCTCTAAATTTGTATGCACCTACTAACACAGCGTCCGAACGCATAAAGCAAAAATGGACCAACTAATATGAAAAAGAGATGATGCAGAATCCCTGTTGCAAAGTTTGGCATTCCTCTCTTAGGAACTGATAGAGCAAGCAGGAGAGGAATCAGTAAGGATAAAGCACCGTGAATTAACCAGAGGAGCTAGAAAGCCAGAGCTTGTTCTCTGGAGGCTGGGGCCTAAGAGACGACCCCCCGCCCAGGGTATAGTGCCACCCAGCCCACTATCCCTACCGCAGGGAACAGGAATGGCATCTCATCCCCCCTTTTTTGAGGCAAACCTGAGCAGGTGGAACAGTCCCAGCAAGGCAGTTACCCCACCCCACTCCCATCATTGTAGCCTCTCAGGGACATGTTTTCACCAGCTGGGATGTGTGGGATGCCACCACAAGCCCAATGGGCAGGTTATGGGCAGGACAGAGAGCCTGGATGACACAAAGACCCAAACCAGTTAATGTCAGGAACAAATTATTATGGGCAACAACAAAAACTTGAATAAAAGTAAAGTGAAGAGCTCAAATAATATTAGGTTGGTGCAATGCAATTGTGGTTTCAGACCATGAATTTTAAATTATAACTAGGCTCAAACACATCTTTATTAATCAAAATAGGAACCATTACAATCAATACATTTCTGCCAACGAGAAATAAGTTTGTTTATTCACAAGGCATAAAAATCCGCGCTTCAGATTCAACGAACTCTTACAAAGCATTTTCTACCTCCTGTTAATTGTGAAAGCATTCTCCCTGCAAAAAGTTGTCAAGACCGTTGAAGAAGTGGTAGTTCGTTGCTGAGAGATCAGGTGAATATGGTGGATGAGGCAAAACTTTGTAGCCCAATTCGTTCAACTTTTGAAGTGTTGGTTTTGTGATGTGCAGTCGAGTGTTGTGCAGAACTGACCTTTCTCTTGAGCAATGCCAGCTGCAAGCATTGTAGATTTCAGTGCATCTCATCAATTGGTTGAGGGTACTTCTCAGATGTAATGGTTTCACCAAGATTCAAAAAGCTGTAGTGGATAAGCTGAGCCACAAACCGCTAAACATTCACCGTGACGTTTTTTGGTGCAAGTTTGGCTTTGGGAAGTGCTTTGGAGCTTTTTCTCAGTCCAACCACTGAGCTGGTCATCACTGGTTGTCATATAAAATCCATTTTTCGTCGCACGTCACAATCTGATCATGAAATGGTTCATTGTTGTTGGGTAGAGTAAGAGAAAATTATATTTCAAAACAACGATTTTTTTGATGTGTGGTTAGCTCATGAGGCACCCACTTACCCAGCTTTCACCTTTCCAATTTGCTTCAAATGCTGAATGACCAGAGAATGGTTGACATTGAGTTATTCGGCAACTTCTCACGTAGTTGTAAAAGGATCAACTTCTATGATCCTCAGTTGGTCGCTGTCAACTTCTGATGGCCAGCCCCTGCACACCTCATCTTCAAGGCTCTCATCTCCTTTGCAAAACTTTTTGAACCACTACTACACTGTACGTTTGTTAGGAGTTCCTGGGCCAAATGCATTGTTGATGTTGCAAATTGTCTCTGCTGCTTTACAACCCATTTTGAACTCAAATAAGAAAATTGCTCAAATTTGCTCTCTAATACCATTTCCCTAGTCTAAAATAAATATTAAATAAGTAGCAAGTAATGTCATTAGCAAAAAAAAAAGTGAGAAATGTACATTAAAATGATATATAACATAACTACATTTATTTAAGAATGTATTCCAATATCAAACAGCAACATTCAACAATGTAAAACCGCAATCACTTTTGCACCAACCTAATAGAAGAGGTAAGGGAATGTAAGATGCAAAAATTGGTACAGAAGGGCACCCAACCTGTTCTCTGAACAGATAAATGAATAGATAAATGAATGGGTGGATGGACAAATAAATGGACAGATGAGTGAAAAGCTGTAAATCAGGATGTGGGGAGTCAGGCACCATCTTCCTCATGGGAAAGCCACCACTGCCCATTTCCTGGATGCCTCTCTGGCTGTCAAGAAAGCCATCCCCCTGTCCCACCAACTCTCTCTGAAAGCCACCCTCAAGTGTCTGTCTTCCCTTGTGCTGAAAACCTCGTTTGCAAAAATACTGTAGTTTAGTAATTTACAGCCGTTTCCCCCTAGCAACTCCCAATAACAGCTTCAGCTAAAACTACATTTCGGGGGAGGAACAGAGGACCCAAAGGTGCGTCAGAACAGGCTGCTTCTCCTGGAGCTGGAAGCAACCAGCTCCCTCTGCTTGTGTGGCCGCTTGCTGGGGAGAGGCAGGCCCAGCATCTGAGCCAGGAGGGCCCTGGCCCAGGGCAGCCCTGCTCTCTCACTGCTGCAGCTGGCTCCAGCCCCAAGCTCTGCGAGCGATCAGCTTTGGCACAAAAGAAAGCAGCAGCCGTCCTGTGCAAGTGAGGAAACTGGGGCCCCGACACCCCAAGGCAGGGACAGGGGTGCCAGGAGGGCCCTCAGGTCAGCGCTCCTGAGAGCTGCTCCAGGCCCGTGGGAAGTCCGGCTCTGCCCTGTGGCTATCAAGACTGAGAGTGACTGCTGCCGGAGCCCATGCTACCGAGAGTCCAACCCCAGGACCTTCTGAGAGTGCAAGGGGGCAACACTTCCACCAGAGCCAGCCCCTGCAACCCCACAAGTGCCAGCTCTCCCCAGTGGCCTGGTCTAGCACCCTCGGCCAGGGCAGTTGCGGTGACAGAGTGCCTGGCAGGAGGGTGGAGAGGTGAGTCCCCAGAGGAGGAGCCTCCTCTTTGCTGCCCTCTATCTTCCTTGCCTGGCCCTTCCAGGATAGGTCTCTACCCTTCTCAGGGCCAAGGCTGGTCCAGGGCCCATTTCTCGAGGGCTCCAGGCTGTCACACCTCCAAGGAGTGTCCTGACTGGGGGGAAGGAAAGACAGGGCCTCGGGGAAGCTGGCTGGTTTTCTAGCCATGAAAGCAAGAACAGCAGCCTGTGCAGGGGTTGGGGAGGAGGCTCAGAGCGCCTTCCCTGTGGGTGGGGGGGTGCAGCAAGGGGGCACAAGTGTAACAGGGCTCGTCCAGGCTCAGGCCAGAATAGGGGGCCATTCCCTCTGCTTGGGACCTAGGGCCAGAGCTGGGGAACTGCAGGTCCAGGCAGGAAACGTTGGACTGGGGGAGCAGATCGAGAGCAAAGCTGGGTTGGGTACCTCACACCTGGCCTCAAGGAGCCTCCATCCCCACCACCCCAGGCCCCAGACCAGGAGAGATGAGTCAGGGTCATGCAAAGCATTAAAAGACGCCTCTTTACTGTCACCACACAGCCTTAGTGTCCCGCAGGGTAGCCGCAGCCTGCGGCAGTCGGTGGTCACTTGGCGCTCGGAAATGGCCGCCTGTACTGCTCCAGCAGCTCCTCCAGGTGGTCAGCCCGCTCCATTGCGGCCTGCAACACCCAGTGCACCCTGGTCAGGCCAGGGCCACCCCGCCCCACCCCTCAGGCAGGCCAGCGCGGGGACCCACCTGGTGCTGCTTCCGGAGGCTGCTTACAGCCTCCTCCTTCTTTGCCAGGGCCATCTTCACCCTGCGGGGGAGCGCTCAGTGTGCTTCTGTGCAGGGTCCAAGCCACACCCCCAGGCTAGCCTGCAGCTGAGTGCATCAGGGTGGGTGATGGGAGGTCTCCACCCCCGCCCCACTCCCTCCAAAGAGCAGGAGGAGCCACTGTCCGGCCCGGCCCATCCCAGTCCTGCTGACTGGGGCACTGCACCACCTGGAGGAGCTGACAACAGGATCTGTGACCCCACAGCTGACCCCAAGAGAAGCCATGCCCTTTGGGAAGGGCTCCCTGCTGAGAGGAGGCCAGGAAGCCCCCACCACATGCCTGCTTCAAAGAGCACCCTTGGAGCAGGGGCGAGAGGCCAGAGACCTGGGAAGGACTGAGGGGTCGCTGGTGGGGAGGGGAGGTCAGCCTATTCGCACAGCACCCACTCCACCCGGTCCCCAGGGGCCAAGGGCCAGGGAGCTCCTCTCTGGACACCCAGAGGTGGGGCACCTGCCCTGGTTTGGGACGGCTTCCTCCCAGGCCCTGGGGCCAGCACCACACAGAGAGGACAACCGAGCCTCGAGCAGGGAGCCCCCGGCTGCGGCTGATGGACGCACTCTGCACCAGCGGGAAGGAGGGGGCGCAGCCGTTCACCGGCCTTGGCCCAGCATCCTCTGCGGCTGATGGGCGCACTCTGCACCAGCGGGAAGGAGGGAGCGCAGCCATTCACCGTCCTTGGCCCAGCATCCTCTTTGGAGCCACAGGGTCCTGCCTGCCTTCCCCAGCCCTGTGCTCCCCAGGACCCTTGTCAGCCTGGAAGCCCACCTCCCATGAACCTCCTCCAGCTCCGCTTGCTTCTCTCGCGTGAGCTGCTCCAGCTCCAGCCGCTGGTGGGCCCGCAGCTCAGCCAGCTCGGCCTTGAACTGCCGGTTCTCCTCCTCGGATGTTGCTAGCCGGTCGGCGAACTCCTGGCGAAGGACCTGGGCGAGGCTGCTGCGCTCGGCAGTCAGCTGCTCATTCACCTGAGGGACACGGGGGACGACAGGGACAGTGTGAGTGGGTGGCGGGGGCTGGGGGCCAGGGCTCGGGTGCCTGATCCGCCCGCTCACCGCCTTCACGTCCGCCAGCTCCTTCTCCTTCTGTCGCACCAGGCCCTGCAGACGCACGTTCTCCCCTTCGGCCTCCCCGAGGCGCCCCTTCAGCTCCGCACACCGCTCCTGGAGCTTCCGCTCCGACTGCTCCAACTCCGAGAGCTCCGCCTCGTACTTATCCCGGAGGCGCTTGACTCTGGCGGCGGGAGGAGCCAGGTCAGGGGCTGCCCTGTGGCCCATCTCCGGGCCTTACTCCGGGCTTCGTGGGGCTCACCGGTTCTCTGCGGCCCGTTCGCTCTCCTCCCTGGCCCGCGTCATGTCGGCCTCCAGCCGGTGGATGACCAGCTCAATCTCCTTGTCCCGGCCTTTCCGGATCTCCTCCTTTAGCTCCCGTTCTCGGTTCAGCAACCATGCTTCCTGCAGGGGAGGCAGAGAGGGGCTGGTGGGAGCTGGCTGAGGGTGGCAGAGGAGGCTGAGGACCTCACCTGTCCTCAGGGGTGAGGGCCATGCCCTGATATCAGGACCCAGCAGGGGCCTGAGTGGGAACTGTCAGCACAGCCTAGTTCTTCTCCCACTCAGAGACCATGTCTGCTGCCAAACTGATCCTGATAAAAGAAGGAACCTCATCTGGCTGCTGAGGGCACGGTGGGGCACCCACACGGCCCGGGGCTCCCACCAGGGAATGAGAGCATCAATGGGGCAGCCTCGTGGAAGGCAACCTGGAAATCCCATCTAGCTGAACACACCACGCCCTCTGACTCAGCCAAGTCTGGGAACATACCCCACAGATACGAGGACCCCTCCGTGCGTGGCTGTGGGAAGGGGACAGGGTGGCCCCTGAGCCACTGCTTAGGCTTTGTCCCCTAGTTGATGGCTTGTGTGGCCCCTCTGTGCCTTTCCACCACCACCTCCTTTTCAGGACAGGAGAGCGTGGTGCCACAGCCTATCTGGAGAATGGCATGAAAGGATAAGGGGAGATCTGCTCCCAAGTGGGCCCCTCACACTGGTTGTGGGTCAGCCTGTCAACTTTCAGAACAGTCACCTGGGCAGGGGAAGGTGAAGAACATCCACCACCGTCCTCTAGGGTCCACTCCAGTACCTCAGTCTCTCCCATACCCAGCTAGAAGTTTACTCAACTACAGCCAGAATCACACTGCCAACCCCAGGCAGCCAGAACCCACACCCGCTGAAGGGGAGGCCACCGACGTAGGGCCTACAGGCCTGCTTTGAGGCTGGGCAGGAGGGGAGAGGGAAGGAAGCCCCCACCCCCTGTCCCGGCCTCACCCGCCTCCCACCTCCTTCTTGGCGGAGTTGGCTTCCCACATCTGTCTCTCCACCTCCAGCTGGTCCTTCAGGGCCTTCAGCTCCATCTGGGGGCAGGCGACAGTGTGGCAGAGCCTTGCCTGGCCGCTCCCCACCCAGAGCTGGGTCTGCCAGGGCCTGGACAGACCTGAGGTCAAGCTGAGGGTTTGTGGTGAGCTGGCTGGGGAGACCCCTAGTGTGAAACTAGGTTTGGCACAGTGCTTCAAGCAGCTGCTACACTGGCAGGTGGGACGCTGGTACTGGCGGTTGCCCTCCTCCACCCCTGGTGGGTGCTTTCCTGCTAGACAGGCCCAGAGGGATGCAGTGGGGCCGGGNGGCCTGGGCCGGGGCGGGGGCGGGGCCTGGGCCGGGGGCGGGGCTGACCTGGTGCCTGCGCTCCTGCTCCTCTTTCCCCTTCTCAAACTCAGCCCTCAGGGCCCGGCCTCCCGCGGAGCTGCTCTCCTCTAGCTGCCGCCTCAGCTCATCCAGCTCTGCCCGCTGCCTGCAGGTGAACAAGAGTCAGTCCTGGGAGGCTAGATGAGGCTGGGCAGGGCAGGGCTGGGCAGGGCTAGACCCCGCCCTGCAGTACCTGGCGGCCTGCTGGCCCAGCCGCTCCTTCTCCTCCGCAACCTCGTTGTAGAGCCGCCGCCGCTGCTGCTGCAGGGCCCGCTGCTCCTGCTCCAGGTGCTGCTCGAAGCTGTAGACACAGGACTCATTGGCAGGGGTGGGGGTGGGGCGGACACAGGAAGACCTCCCACCACAGGGGCCCAGGCAGGCGCAGCCGGGACAAGCTCAACCCGGCAGGGGCCCCGCGCCGTCCATCCCAGCTGCCCCCCGGAGCGCATCCTAGGAACTGAACTGCCCGGTACAGCTACAGCTGCCCCGCCCCTCGGCGTCCTGCACTAACCACCGCACCCCCCACCGCCCCAGATTGCTCTGACCCTGGAGGGAGGCCACCAGGGAGCAGGTGCTGTTCACTCCGGGAGTCTGTGCCCACACCAGGCCTCGCTCCCCTACCCGAGTCCCCGGGACCCCCACCGCTGCTGGGCTCGCTCCCACTCCTGCCGGCCCAGCGCCTCCTTCTCCCGCTCCAGGTGCTCGCGGAGCTCCTCCGCCTGCCGGCCGTAGTGCTGCGCGGCGCGCTCCTCTGCCTGCAGCAGTTCTGTTGCATGCAGACCCTTGAGCTTCTTTACCTCCTGCTTGTGCTTTGCGATCAGCTTCTGGATCTCAGGCTCCAGGCCTGGGGATTGGGGGGAGTACTGTGCTGCGGGACCTCTGTCCACCACTGTGCTGCAGCGGCCCTGCCCCGCGCCTGCCTGAACTGTGGCGGACCACTGACCTCTGTCCACTGGGACACCAGGTCTGCGGACCAGCCAGGAGCCCCCCTCCAGGGGCTCCAGCCTGAAGCACCGCTGAGCCCACCAGTGCCCACAGCGCCACTCCCTGCCTGCCGCACTGAGGCTCCCCCCTTGGTGCTCTGGCCTGCAGAGTCTCCCTGGAAGAAGGGGTCACTGAAGAGGAGGGTGTCCTGGGCAGGAGGGCCACATGTGGGCAGGCACAGTTGGGGCTGTCCCACCAGTCCTTAGAGGGTTCCATGAGTGGGAGATGAGCAGCCATGCTGCTGGCAGCCATCCTCCCCTGAACAAGACCACCCCCCAACCCCACCCGACTCACTCCCCTGGGAGCTGGAGGAGGCAAGAGGACTCATCAAAGGGAGCCCAGGCCCCCAGCCTGGACGAGGCCCTGTGTCAGGACACTGGTCTGTGGCTGGCCAAGCTTGTGTGCCACCAGCCTCCCCTGCTCCTCCCAGCCTCGAACCAGTGGGGCCCATCCCTGGGTCTCACCGCTTTCCAGGAAGTCTCTGTGCCACACGTGTGACTGGAACTACTGTCCTTACTCGAGACCCCCATGACTGTCCCACCCACGTGGTGGCTCCCAGTACGACAGCCCCTACCTTTGACCGTGATCTCCTTGATCTTCCGGGTTTTCTCGTTGATCCACTTCTCTCTGCGGACTTTCTCCGTGGCACTCATGAGTTCTTTGAGTTTCTTAATCTCCTATCAACAAGGAAACAAGAGTCAACAGAGGAGCTGTAGGAAGCGGGAGGATGCAAAGACACCCTGCTCCCAGCTGCCCCGTGGGTCTCGGGAGGCAGCCTTTCAACAGTGACCATGGACAAAGCGGGAGGCACCAGGGACTGTGGTCCTTGTCTGATGAAAGCTGGGAGGAGTTAGTGGGGTCCCTCTGACCAGAGACCAGCACTGTAGTAGGTCCCTGGTCACCTCCTGTGAACTACACCTCCTTATCTGTGACACAGGAGGAGTCTCCAAAGTCCCTTGGCCCCCACCCCAGGGTCAGCCACTTGCCAAGCTTTAGGGAAGCAGCTCGGAGGCCGCCTGTCCTGGGGTCCCTCCCACAGGGCCTCCAGGCCTGGGCCAGGTGGCGGGAGGGCAAAGGGGCTCACCAGCTCATGCTGCTCCTGCAGCTGGGCCTCCCTGTCCTTGCGCCTCTGGTCCCCCAGCTTCAGCTCGGACACTAGGGCCTCGCACTTTTCACCCAGAGCCTTCTTGTCTTCAATCAGCTGCAACCAGGGGTGGAGGTGAGGCTGCTGCCCTGTGAGGCCAGGAGGCCCAGCCTCCCCTCACCCAGGAGGCCCGCACACCAAATCCTGAGCCTCGCTTCGCCCCCTGGTCTGAGGGAGGATCCTGGGTCCGGGGGAACACACACATGGAGAAGGGCAACAGCTGCCCAGGCCTCGATCCCCCGGGACCTGGCTGGTGTCAGCAGCGCTCGGACAGTGACGGTGCCTTGGCTACAAGGCCCTGACTATGGCCACACCAGGAGCTTCCTGGAACAGGGGTCATTCTGTCAACCCCGTCACCTGGCCTGTGGAGGAGGGCCTGCCCACTGCCTGCCAAGGTGTCTCCACGAAGCCCTCAGGATAGCACCCAGCCTCATCGAGTACTCCAGGCAGACCCCTGATTTGCAGACACCTATGGCCGCCAAGCAGAGTGTAGCTAGTGGTCACCGGAGGGCCCTCGGTTCCCCTGGACTCTGTCCTCTCTCCACAGACCCCTCACACAGAGTTTTCCTCAGAAAAGGATCCGACGGGAGCTCAGCTGAGCACAGGGTGGGCGTGCAGCTTCCACCACCCTGTCAGAGGAGCTCTGGCTGCCCCGCCAGCCCCAGCAGACCAGGGTGGCCTCTCCAGGAGAGACCAAATGCGCAGGAAAGTTCAGAGTCTGTCCTGCTGGGTGTGTCCCAGGCCCCTAGAGGACCAACTGGTCCTGAGTGACGCCACAGGGCTGGACCCCACCTTGGACGTGCTCTGCCCACCCGCTCCTGCTGCCTGCCCACCCTGCTGGGTCGAGGAGCATGGCCTTGGGGAGCATCATTGAGGGGGGTGGGGGGGCAGCATCGTGGGGCTGGTGTGTGTTGGACCAGCCCTGGTCTCCACAGAGGGAGCTGCTGTCTGTTTCTACAGAGGGAGAAGGAGACCCACAGGGGAGGCCTGTGGGTCCAGAAACTTCCACCAAGCCCGAGCTGGTCTGGAACCCAGTCCCACCCTCCTCCTGACCGGCTTGCCGAGCCCCGCCTGCCAGGCAGCGCCACCTGGTCGATGAAGGACAGATGCCGCTGTATGGTGGCCTCGTAGTGCTCCTTCTGCTGCCGCAGCTGCCGGCCCAGCTCCCTCTCCGTCTCCTTGACCCGCCGGAAGGTGAGGTCTCGCTGTTGTGCCTGTAGCGGGTGCGGGAGAGGCGACGGAGACGAGGCCCTCAAGGGTCAGGCCAGGGGCTTGCTCCGGCTGGGGCCCCGGGGACAGACGCAGCCCCATGGGGACGTTACCAGCGCCCTCTGCAGCAGCGCCATCGCCTGCTTCTTCTCCTCCACCTCCAGCTGTAGCCGCATCACTGATGTGCTGACCTCGGATGCAGGCTCCAGGCGCCCCAGCCCCTCCTCCGGTATGGGCCCCTGCGAACGTGGCTGTCAGGCAGGCCACGGCCCCCCGCCGACGACCTGCTGTCCCCCCGGAGACCCCTTCCACACCTGAGGGGCTGAGGCCGGCCGGCCCTGCCCAGACTTCTCCATCTCATCCAGGAAGTTCATGATGCTCTGCAGCTTGGCCTCTGAAAGCAGGGTCCCATCCTCAGGGGGGCCAGTGGCTGCGCTCAGCTTCCCAAATTTCTCCAGGTTGTCCGCTGTCAGGGAGCTGGCATCGTCCTCCTACGTGGGAGGGGTGCAGTGTTAGGGGCTGTTGGGACAGTTGAGGACTCTGGGTTGGCCTTCCAGAAGCTGCTCAGGGTCCCCTGGCGTAGAGGAAGGCCTGGTCTGGAGGGAGGGCCTCTCAAGCTCCCCAGACCCTGGCAGGGGGTACCACTGGCAGAGAGGCAGTACCCACCCCCACCTCCACCCCTGGGTTCTTCTGAAGGTCCTAACCCTTAGTGAGCCCTGGGATAACTGGGGAGATCCAATCAGGTCCCATCTGGCCCTCCTTAGGGTCCTCACTAGAGCAGAGAGGAGCCTGGTGGACTTCCCTGGCCCCCAAAGTACCCCTGGGACCTGAATGGGCAGTGCCAGGGCCCATGGTCACCTCATCAGTCCAGGTATATTTGTCCTTGTGGTAGGCCCGGGGGCAGGGCAGCGGTTCAGGTTCCTGCTCCAGCAGCTTCAGCGTGTCCAGCAGCTCGTCCAGGGTTGCCTTTGACTTGGCCCTGCTCCCCGCTGGGCCCATGCCCTCCAGGCCCTCACCAGGCACATCCTGAAGGCTGGCTTCCTGCAGTAGGTGGGCCATTAGAGGCAGAGACCACCAGAGAGCAGAAGGATGACGCTTTCTCCACATGAGCAGGTGCCTGCCCAGCCATATGGACTAAATCCGACCCGCCCCGCTCCCCCGCCTCCGACCCATCTCCAGGAAAACAAGAAAGGTGGCTTGGTGGGAGGGGTCTCCAGAGGCTGGAGGCTTTGGTGAATGCCTAACCTGAGCTTCCAGCTCTTTTCTATGGGCCTGTAGAGGTGCCACCCCACCATCCATGAATACCCAGAGAGATTCCAGAGCAACCACTGAGACCCCAGGGATCGACAAGACCCATCCTGGGTGGTTTTTCCTGGTGTGAGTGACCTCACAGCCAGGGAGGGGCACTGAAGGGGTAGGTGCCAACCACCCTGGCACCGATGCATCCCAGAGCCGAAGGCAGACAGGCAGAGTGGGAAGGGCTGTGTCGAGACCTGAGGCTTGTCCTCTGAGAGCTGCCAGGGCTCTGGGGACGAGCCGAGGGCAGGCTGGCCGGCATCCTCCAAGCCTGCAGTGTGGAAGCTGGCCCCTACACAACAGAACNTGGCACCGATGCATCCCAGAGCCGAAGGCAGACAGGCAGAGTGGGAAGGGCTGTGTCGAGACCTGAGGCTTGTCCTCTGAGAGCTGCCAGGGCTCTGGGGACGAGCCGAGGGCAGGCTGGCCGGCATCCTCCAAGCCTGCAGTGTGGAAGCTGGCCCCTACACAACAGAACACAGCGTCAGCCCACCAGGGGGCTGCAGACGTGGAGGAGCCCTTGGGAAGAAGCCAGGCACAGGGGAGGCAGGCCTGGGATGGCCATGCCATGGTGGACCTCATGGAGCAGTGGGGACACTGGGGAGCCCTGACCTTCTGAAGTGCGAGTCATGGAGCTGGTGAGCTGCTCTGAGAGGACCCTGTGTCCAGGCCCAGAGGAACTGGGACAGGAGTGGAGGACCAGGGCCTGGTGTCTGCTGAGAGCAGTACTCCTCACTCACGGTGGGAGCTGCCAACAGGGCAGTGGCGGAGGGTGCCAGGGGACGTTGGCAGAGGCTGCACCTTCTTAGCAGGAGCCTCCCTGAGGGAGAGGGATGGGGAGGTCTAGGCAGGGGACATCTGCTTTTAGGAATAACTCCAGGGGAGTCACCATATGGGGGTGCCCGCACACAGAGCCGGAGGCAGTGGTGGGTGGACAGCAGGGTAGCCTCTGGGCTCTCAGCTCTGCTCACCAGTGTTATTGGCCTTGCAGGTCTGCTGAGTGGTGCTCCCCGGCCTCATGGCTGGCTCCTGGGTGGGCTGGGGCTTCTCCATCTCCCCCATCCCCTTCAGTGGCCCAAGGTCAGCGTGGCCTGATTTCTGGGCTCGCTTCTGCTGCAGTTCCTGTCGTGGGGAGCCCCTGTGAGCAGCTGGGGCCAGGGGAGAGGGCCGCCTCGCATCCTCCCCGAGTCACACTGCCCAAAGCCCCGTGCCCAGGGTCTCGAGGAAGGGGGCAGTGGGGCCCCAGGAGCACAAGTAGTCTTGGCACAGAGGGTGCTCCCTGAGCGCCAGGCTCCCCACACGGCTCAGGCCACCCCCTTACTTGGATGGCTGCCCTCCGGGCCTGGCGCGCCTTCTCCTCCCGGGCCTTCCTCCTGGCTGCCTCCTTCTGTTGGTGTTGGTCCAGGAGGGTCCCCTCTCCCAGCCGCTGCCGCTGCCCCTGCAAAAGCCAAGCCACAGTGGGTTTGACTGGAGAGACGGGGTGGCCCCATCCTGCCATTTCTCTGCCCCACAGAGGACAAGCCCCCTCTCTTAGGTGGTCAGCGGCTCCTGCAGATGGGAAATGTCTTTGCTTCCCAGCCAGAAACCCACCCCACGTTTCAGCAGGGGTGACCCGGCACCCAAGTCCTGTGACCGAGCAATTCGGGACGGAGGAAGCTGACCCCTGAGATGAAGTGGACTCATGGGGCAATTCTAGGTTCAAGCCCACTGGTCAGAAACCCTGCCATGCACAGCGGGAGCCCTGAGATTCACGCCCATCCCTTGGTGTGGCTCGCACACCCACATCACTGACCTCTCGCTTGGATGCCAGCAGGCGCTCCAGGCGGGCGGCTCCGGCTCGGCGCAGCTGCACCTGGCGTCGGTACCAGCGCTGGATGGTGACAGCGGCCTGGTTCACCTGGTGGATGAACCTGCCAGAGAGCGGGGTCAGGGTGGAGGCGGCTGAGGCACAGCCTCCCTCCCCGAGTCTCCAGGAGGCCCGGTGGGCAGAGAAGTGGTGGTGCACGCAGCCCTTCTTCAAGTGCCAGCAGTCCTCAGGGAAATGGAAAAGCTTATCCCCAGACTAGTCATGGTCAATAGAAACCAAAAGGAACCCAGAGGCCCACCACCACCTGTGGGCAAACACTGCGTGCTCCTGACGGTGATACTGCTCAGAGACAAAGAGAAACAAGTCAGAGGCCCTGCAGGCCAAGCACAGGGGTCACAGGCCGGGGCTCCAGGTACGGCCCACCAGGGAAAGCAAACTAGAGGGGACAGGCTGGCATGGCCAGGGTCTTGGCCAGGAGGGGCTGGGTGAGGGGCACGTGAGGGGATGTTGTTCTGACTACAAACGCATTGAATTCATAAACCTGTGCCCTAAGAGGGGCATCCTGTTGCGTGTACATTTTACTCAATAAAGCAGGTTAAACCCAAAGCCTTCATCTGGGCTCTCGGGACCCCTTGTCGATTCACTTGGCAAAGGTGCTAATGGACCATACAAGATGAGTGGTCACCGGCCATGGGACATGCACCCAGAGGGTGTCCCAGCGGGGGCTCCTCCCGCTCGCCCATTTCCAGGGCCCGATTCTGAGCTCTGTTGAGACAGCCGTGATGACTGCTCAGCCAGGTGATGCTCTCAGAGCCCAGGCTCTGATGACTACATGGTTCCTGACCAAGCATGTCACAGACCTTTGGCCACAGCAGAAGATTCCACCGCACCCACACCTCGCCCTCCCCCGGGGCCAGATTCCAGGGGCAGCCCCATCAGTGTTCTGACCTTTGCAGTTTTATATCTTCCTTCTGTTTAATGTTTTTTTTACTTAGCAGTTTACTGACATGATTACATACTTATAAAAGACCCCCTCTGCACTCCTCTGGCTCTAGCCAGCCACTGGTCTACTTTCTGATTCTGTAGATTTGCTTTTTTTGATGCTTTGTATAAAGAGAACAACATGTGGTCTTTTCAGCCTGCATCATCTTAAAACAATTCTTAAGTGGACATTTCTCTCCCTGGCACCGCAGGCCTCCTCCTAGCCCTGGGGGGTGGTCACCTCTCAGCCTCTTCCTCGGTCACCTCCTTCCGTCTGAGCAGGCCAGTGGTACCCCCCGAGTTATTCTGGACCACATGGTTGCTGCGGGCCACATTCTTCTGCGGCTTTCCGAGGCTGCTGCCCTCGCCCTCGTCCGTGGCTGCCTTGATGATGTTGCTGACCGGGAGGGTGGAGAAAGATTCATGGCTGTCTAACATGGCCCCCTCTCCCAGCTCCCAGGGGATGGCTGTTTGTGGCTTGGAGAGCTGCCTTAGCCTTGTCCCAGGGCGTGAGGACCCCAGGAGCAGGTGAGGTCCTGTTCTGAGATGCTGGTCACCCTCAGGGTCACCTACTCCCCCACCAGTGCCCATCTGGTGGCACCCAGGGTTAAAGGGCTCCACACTTAAAACAGCAGGATCCCAGAGCTGGACGGTGACTCAACACCCATAGGCCATCCCTGACCTGAGCATGCTATACACTGGACGTGAGGATGAGGGACTAGGGGTGGGGCTGCTCTGCTCAGCCTGCTCAAGGTCCCCCTTGGCTATGGTCTCAGATGGGGACTGGAGACTTGGGGGGCAGCTGTGGTTTCCTCAGTGGAACCCCAGATCGAGATGAGCCTGGGCTTGCCTGTGCAGCCCAGGTCATGCACTGTGGGAGGCTACAGCCAGGGCCTTACTTGAGGGAGGGAGCCGTGTGGTTGGAGCTCTTGGGGGGCGGTGGCACCTTTTCTGAGGGGGTGTAGTGGTTGTGCACCATGGTGGTGACGCAGTTGCCCACGGCACCCTTGTTGCTCCTGCCAGGAAAGATGGGGGTGGGAGTGGCTTCAGGCTCTGGAAAGGACTCCCAATTCACGTAGTTGGTGCCAGGGCTCACTGTGGCACTGTCCCAGTGTCCCTGCTGGGCCCCCTCCACGACCACCATGCCCAAAGGTGGGCCCCTTCTCAGGACCCAGGGAAGCTCCATCAGGGTGTTCGGCCAAGAGGAACCCAAGCTGTGAAGGTGCAGCCAACGCACCGGTTGTTGGCGGTGAAGCTGGGGGCCAGGGGCACCGTGCACTCTCTCCTCCTCGGGCCCACTGGCACATCAAGGGCTCCAGGACTCTGGGCGTCGGATGGCAAAGTAAAGGCCCTGGGCCGGTCGTCCTGTCGGTGCACACAGGCGACAGTCCATCACTCCACTGCACAGGCCTCTGACGTGGGGCCCCTGTCCTGACCCCACCACCTCACCCACACGTGGGGAGCTGTGAGATGACCCAGGGGCCGGGACGGTCTTTGCTCCTCCTCACATTGACCACTGTGGTCAAAGCTGGCTAACTAACACTGATGCCCCCTGCCCCCCACCAGCCCATCCTGCAGGGCAATGAGAACAAAGTTGGAACCCGGCGTCAGCCCCAGTGAAACAGCCTGATGGCCTGTCGACTCAGCTCAGCTGCAGCCTCACCAGCACATTCCACGTGGCTCCCTTCTCACTGGAGGCTTTGCTCAGACTGGCTGGCCTTTTTCTCCCACTGGGGCTGCCCTCGAAGAGAGTCAGGAAGTCTGGGGGCTCTGCCGGCCTGAGTCACAGAGAGGACGGCAAGTAAGGTCAGTCACAGGGCCTGGGGAGGCCGGCTTCAGGAATCCAGATGGGAACTTGTCTTACAAAAGGACAGGAGGGGCCAGGTCACTGATGGGATCTCCTACTCCCAAGCTTGCGGCATGAAATATCACTTCTCAGCCCTGCTCTGACAACCACGCCTGGAAGAGACACTCGCGCTGTTCTGTGGCCACTATGACAGCCCCAGGGAAAGTGCAACAAAGACAAGGGAGAGGAGCAGGCGGGGCGGGGGGGGGGTGCGGTGGGCAGCCTTGAGGTTCACATCTCTGCACAGGAAATGACAGGCCAAGACTCATCCTGCCTGCCTTGCCCCGCGCTGGCACCCCTGTTCAGCCAGCACTCACGCCAGTGAGGCTGGGAGAAGGACTGACCGAGGCAGGAGAGCAGGACGGGAGTACCTGGGGGGTCAGAGGTTACCTGAGGGGGCTGGGCCATGCCTGGCTGGCTTGTGGCTGGTTGACCTGCGTGGCGCTGTTAGATCTGCGAAGATTGTTGATGGCCCGGGAGCCTCCAGGCCCTGGGTTTTCCTGCAAAAAGGAGGGAAGCAACTGACCGTGTGGCTGAAGTTTCAGACCCTTGCGAGTCCACTCAGGGCCATGCTAGGCTTGGACCCAGATTGAGTGAGAGGCTCTCCTGGGTCACACACAGACAGGTGAGCAGGGGGAGCAGGTGACAGGTGGGCAGAGGAACACCCTGGGGGCCCTGGGTTTGCCTGGCTGAGGTGGGGCAGGTCCCCGGCCTCTCACATGAAATGGGAGCGCCTCACCCCTGGCAGGTGGAAGGTCCAAGGGGAGGCATGTGACGCGTGCCCAGGCACCACAGCAAAGGCTACCATCCTTCTCATCACCTTCTCACCAATGAGCCTGGCCGTTCACTCCCCATGGCAGCTCTCGTCCCAGAGTTCCTGCTGCCGTCCAGCTGCCCACCTGCCGCCTACTCCTGCCCTGCACGATATCTCCAAGGCCACCAGGAGCTCCTCCTTCCCCATGCATAAACCTCATTTACAGAGGAATCACACAAATCCAAATGTTGCTGGAACAGGAGGGATGGAGGGCTTGGTGCTGGCAGGATCTAGGCTCTATGTGGGGCCAGGTGATCCTAGCACCAACCTATTGGTGAGTCAGCTCCCTAGTCTATCAGCCAGAGTCCTTCCTGCCCCCGGAGAGCCCCAGGGATGAATGGGATAATAGACATGAAGGTGCCTGCTGAGGTGTGCATCTCAGATGCCAGGAGTCAGACGCCACCCCAAGACAGCCCCCAGATCTGACACCCAGCTCTGATACTCACCAGCATCTTCCTCCTTGGCTCACTGCCCGTAACCACGGAGATGGAGCGGGTGATGGGCTTGGTGGCGGAAGCACTATTGGGGCGCCGGTTCATGGGTGGAGGGAGGCCTGTCAGACTCAAGTCCACACCCTCCAGGCTGCCCTCGGGGCCACTGAGGGCCCTGGAGCCTTTCATGTGGACAGGTGGCCCTGAGAAGAGAATAAGGGAGGTGGGCAGGCGTCCTCCGAGGGCCCAGGTGGTGTGCACGCCCTCTCCAGCTCGGCTGCAAGGGCCCAGGGCTGAGGGTCCAAGTCTGCATGCCGCTCATCTCCCCAGAGGCCTGTGGTGCCCACCATCCTTGTTGCTTGGCAGCTGTCTCCTTATCAGGAGCAGAAGCGAGTGGCAGAGCAGGAAGCTGAGCTAATTTAACAGCAAAAGGAGGTTTCCTGGGGTCAAGATGACCCTCCCTGGAAGGGCACTGCAGGGGGTGACCCTGGGCTGCTGAAAGTTATAGGTATGAGCCCTCATCCCAAGACAGGTACTCTACCTGCCTAGGCCCCGTATTCCTCGTCTGTAAAAATGGGCCTTCAAAAGTCCCTCCTCACAGGGTATCATGAGGTTCAGACAAGGCGGCCATGAGGCTGGCCTGTGGTGAGCACCCCATAGGCGATATTCAAACTGGGATTTGTTAAAGCCCCTAAACTTATTTGGCCACGGAACTCTCCCTCTGTCTCCTTAGAACTATCCAGAATGCCCCCGAGCTCCTGGGAGGCAGCATCTACTCTCGTGTCCAGGTTCCCCTTCTCCCCTCCTAGGGTGGCACTTCCACAGTGTACATTGCTGGCCCTTCCCCATCCAGCTGCTCAGCCCTGGGCCTCTTCCCTCCATCCTAGGGGACAGCCTCTGACCTCCTGGCGTCAAACACCGTTTCTGCATGGCTGGTTCCCACAGGCATATCTCTCACCACCCCGTATGCCCTAGTTCCCAGCTTAGCTGACCATGGAGTACATGGCACCTCAGACCCAAACAGACTCCTGACTGCCACCTCCAGCTGCCCCTCCCCAGTGGGTGTTTTCTGAAACTGGCTCAGACCAAAGATTCAAGTCTTGTCCTGACCTCTTCCGCCTCTCACCTCCACCCCTGCCCCCTCAGGCACCCAGCCGGTGCCCCTTTCCCGTCAATCCCTTCCCTCCACAACCCCCGTCTGAGCCCCCATCTCTTCAAACTGAAAAACCACGGCAACCCCTCCTCTGGCCCTGCCTGACCAGCCTAGCCTCTCCCCACACAGCAGCCTCAGCTGATCTTTCTGAACTGGGTCTCAGATCAGGGTGGGAGGACACTCAGGCAGGAGGAATAAAGTCACCAGACCTGGGCTGAGAACAATGCCCCTCAGACCTGACCCTGCTCTCTGTGACCTCCTCACTGCCTCCCTTTCCCTCCTTCGATCTGCTTGAGACTCTTCCCTGGGATGTCATGAGGCGCCCCCGCCCCCCACACTCAGAGGACTGCCCGTCCCTGTCACTCCTCACTCCCTCATCCCTCTTCACTTGTCTCCCTTGGCCACCTCCCCACACAGGTTGGTCTGTGCACTGCCTGATGCCCTTGTAAGAATGTAAGGTCCACGAGGGTGGTGACCCTGCAACCCCAGAATCTGGCATGTGGCATGTGCTCAGGTAACCAGAGGGGATGAGCTGGCACCAGGAGGGACCAGAAAGGAATGAGCATAGCTCTCCATGGCATGGAGGACTCTGGTGGGCCAACGGGCACACACCATCGTCACCCAGGGTCAGCACTGCAGCCTCCTTCAGCCCCAACACCCACAGCAGAGGCTTTGGTCCCTACTCTCCAGAGTGAAGGCAGAGGCTGTCCCTGCCACTCAGTAGGCCAGTGTCCTCCGGCATGTGTTTCCGGTAGTGTGAGTGAAATTTAACACCCTCCTCTCCTCCAGGCACCAGCCACACCCAGCCTAACTGGGCCCACTGGAGGGTCTGGCACCCTTGAGCAGCAAGGAGTGTGGGGGGCTCTGGGATGGTAAACAAAGCCTCTTCATGGAACCCTCCAGACTAGACCTCATCTTGCATACAGAGGTGTTCCTCCCAGAATCTGAAGGTGGTGTCCAGAGCCTCCACTTGGACCTCTCAGGATGAGCTGTTCCAAAACCCAGGGAAGCTTCCCTGCAGGCAGCCCCCCATGTCCCTGGGGTTTGGCTCAAGGCAGGGAGNTGGCTGCAGTCACCATCTGCAGTGATTTTGGAGCCCAGAAAAATAAAGTGTGACACTGTTTCCCCGTCTATTTCCCATGAAGTGATGGGACTGGATGCCATGATCTTCGTTTTCTGAATGTTGAGCTTTAAACCAACTTTTTCACTCTCCTCTTTCACTTTCATCAAGGCTCTTTATTTAGTTCCTCTTCACTTTCTGCCATAAGGGTGGTGTCATCTGCGTATCTAGCTAACAGTTTTATTTCTTCTTTTGTATTTGTCTTTCCCCCCATCGTTTCATTGAAGTGGCTGGCGCTTCCAGGACAATGCTAAACAAAAGTGGTGAGTGTGGACACTCCCGTCTTGTTCCCAGTCTTGGAGGGAAATCACTCAGCCTTTTGACATTAAGTATGGTGTTGCAGAGTTGGACATGACTGAAGCAACTGTGTATGCACACAAGCACTCAGTCCATCCCCTTTACTGGATGAAAGAAATTCTTATATTTCTTTTGCTGTTTTTTTTTTTTTCTAAATCATGAATGTTGAAATTTATCTCTTGCTTTTTTTCTGTATAAAATGATAATGTGATTTGTTCTTCTTTAGTGAACTGCACTGATTTTCAGATGTTGGACCGGCCTTCCCTCCCCAGGAAAAACTCCACTTATTGTGATGTATTATTACTTTTTGTATACTGCTGGATCTGTTTTGCTAATAGTCTTTTGAGGACTTTTTAAAAATCTATGTTCATGGAGATTGGCCTGTAGTTCTCCAAATCAAGTGCACATGGAACATTCACCAAGATAGACTATATCCTGGGCCACTAAACAAACTTAAGCAAAAGCGTGAAATCTTTATAATGAAAGTCATATGTTCTCTTACAATATAAAAATTAAAGTACTAATAAAAACGCATTTTAAAATAATCCATCAGGATTTACCTGGTGGTCCAGGGGTTAAGACTCCGCATTTTCACTGCAGGAGGCATGGGTTTGATCCCTAGTTAGTCCAGGAGGTTTCACATTCTGACTGGTGCTGTGCCCCCCAATAAAAGTCAGACAAAAAGGGTCTTACGGGAAATTAGAAAATATTTTGAACTGAACAAATACTAAAATGCCATCAAAGTTCATGGGACGTAGCTAAAAATGTCCAGAGGAAAATGTATAGCATTAAAAATGTTTCCCTGGTGGTACAGTGGCTAAGAATCTGCCTGCCAATGCAGGCAACATGGGTGTAGATCCCTGATCTGGGAAGATTCCACATGCCACGGAGCAACTAATCCCATGAATCACAACTCCTGAGCCCGTGCTCTAGTGCCTGCAAACTGCTGCTACTGCGCCCACAAGCTGCAACTACTGAAGCTGGTGCACCTAGAGCCTCTGCTCCACCATAAAAGAGGCCACCCCAGTGAGAAGCCCATGAACTGTGATGGAGAGAAGCTCCCACTCTCTGTCACTAGAGAAGGCCTGCACACAGCAAGGAAGACCTACTGCAGCCAAAAATAAAATTAAAAAAATTTTAAAGCTTATATTTTAAAAAAAAAGGTCTTAAATCAATAATCTAAGCTTTCACCTTTAAAAAGCTGGAAAAAAAAAATCCACAGCAGGAAGAATGAAATAGTACAGAACAGAAGTCAATAGGAAACATAAAATCAGTAAGAAATATAAAACCAAAAGTTAGTTCTTTGAAAGGTCAATAATATCAATAAACTTCTAATCAGACTAACCAAGAAAGGGAAAAAAACCATTAATATCAGAAATGAAAGGTGGGACACTATAGAAATTGGAAGAACAAAGAACGTAGGCTGAAAAAACTCTATAGCCATATTCGCAACAGACCAATTCCTTGAAAGACACAAATTACTGAAACTCACAAGGAAATAGATAACCCAGATAGTCCTTAAATCTACTTAAGAAATTGAATTTTGTAGTTAGAAATTTTGCAATTAAGAAAATTACAGGACAAGATAGTTCCACTGGGGAGCCCTTCCAAACATTTAAGGAATTGATACCTGGCCCTGCTTTCAGAAGGCTCTATCTGTGCCCCTTAGGGCTCGGCCCCTGTGCCATTTTCTCTCCTCTCTCTCACACACACACACACACACACAGAAAATGAAAAGGCGATCGGTGCAGCTTCCTGTGAACAGCAGTGTTTATGTGGGAAGTGTGACCCCCAGGCTGTCCCCAGTTCTCCCCAGAGCAACCACAGCCCTAGCTCTGAGGTGGCTGTGCAGTCTGCTGGCAGAGGTCACGGCAGGGGGAGCTGACACGGGCCACACAGGGACCTGATGCTGCCCTAACCCTACCCAGACCCCAATCCTGATGGACGAGAAGGCGGGAGGCTGCTTAGGACTCCCCTCTCCCCGAGAGGGAGGGATCTGAGCTCAAAAACAAAGACCCAAGCAGTGGTTCCACATTAACCTTGTTTCTGAGGGCCAGGAAGGCAGGGTTTCCCCAGGGACCCCAAGGTCAGTGCTTGCAAGGCTCCGTGCCTGCCTGCCTGCTGCTACAGGAATTCAAGTCCAAATGGCCAGTCTCTGGCCAAGGAGACAGCAGGGTGGGGGCAGAGGAATGACTGAGGTGGCCCTGGGATCTTCCTTGCAGGATTGTCGCCTGGTAACAGCAGAAGCTTGGCTGGAAGCTGAGGCTGGGCTCAGCCTGCAGATGGGTCCTTTCCAGCTTCCCCTGGTGCCCTTCTCTGTGTGCCCATAAGGACCCCGGGGACTCGAGCCAGTTCCAAGGGGTGTGTGGTCTCCAAGCTCAGTCACCAGGTCTCCTCTCCTGTGAGCGCCCCTCCAGTGCCCTCTGGGCAGGCCACATCATGCTGTCTGCCCCACTGCCCTCCCTTCGTCCCTCTGGCAGATGGGAGAAGCATCCCGCCAAAGCAGATGGCCATGAGGCGGGAGATCCGGCACCCCAGGGCCTACCAGCTGCCAGGCTTAGCTTGTGCTCGGCTCCTCTTTCTGGGCCTGCCTTGCCCTCCCTGCAAGTCCTGCACACTGCTCAGGGGTGCTGCTCCTGGGCCATCAAACCCAGGGGGCAGGCTGTCAGCAGGGGGTCCTGCCTCCCAGCAGAAAAACAGGAAACCCACCTTAGGGGCAAAGTTGGGGAGCAGCTCCCATGGGTACCTCATTACCACAGTGGTGGTCTGGCTCTGACTGGTGCATGGACTTCTAAAATATCCATGGGTTTTACTGATGGCATTCTCATCCCTGGGTGGGCCGTCCACTCTAAGCTTGCCTGGCTGCGTGGCTGCCCACACCTAAGGCCTCAGTGGGTGAGGAGAAGAGGCCAAGGCCAACCACAAAAAGGTGAATTGGGGGCTGTGGGCATAGAGGACAGCACAAAGTCACAGAGTCCTGGGAGTCATGGGCCAGGGAGCACACAGACTGCACGTGGCCCAGGCAGACAAGATCATGAGTTTAAGAATGCGAAAGCCGACGGCTCAGAGCAGGAAGGCTCTTTTCCTGCCAGCCTCTGAGACAACGTCCAGGGAGCCTGGTGGGCTGGAAGGGGCTCCTCTGCAGCAGTCCTGGCCCCCACCAGGCGGGGACAGGCCACCAGTTCCATGCCAGCAAATAAGGAGCTGCAGCTGTGGCTGGGGCCCAGGCCGATCTCTGGCCCTCCCTTTGGGGTGTCCATGCAGAGTGGGCCCTGTTCAGATGCAGCCCCATGGTCTGTGGAACCTGCCAGCCTGGTCTCAGCCTCCCTGGCAGCCCCAGGGACTGGAAGGGGGCAGCTGTCCGGGGACGTTGGGGGCACAGGGCTGGGCTGCAGCCCTGATGGGGGTGTGCTGCCCTTGGGCAAAAACAGAGATGAACTCAGAGGCTGCAGGAAGGCCGGGCCCCCGGTGAAAGGCAGGGTGTCGGTCAACAGGTCTGATGGGCCCACATGAGCAGCTGCAGGGCCAGGCTCGACTGGGGGCCTCCGGGCAGGGGGCCACTGTCGGCAGGAGGCTTCAAAGTGTCTCAGGATCTGAACGAGGGAAGAGGGGAACTGGTGAGGGCTCTTACGCTCCTCCAGGAATCAGAGGATGTGGTGCTCCCGGGTGCCCTCCTCAATGTTGCTGGCCAGAGCACAGGGCAGGACCACTGGCCGCTCACAACAATTCTGTCATCCCCCTGCAGCAGCGCTGCTGCTCTCCACCAGCTGTCATACAAACAGACGCTTTCCCCTACATCAAGCTGCCGCGTGGCCTGCCAGAGTGGAGGAGTGCCCCCTCCCTGTCAAGTGCCACACAAGCACCTAGCACACTCGGAGGGAACAGAAGCACCAAGTCCCACCCAGGTGTCATCCCCGATAGCTGGCATCCTGGGTCCTTCTCAGGTTTTAGGTGACTAAGGATCTGAATTTTCAGCTGCCATACAGAAAACTGGAAGCTGAGGGAAGCCAACAGCGGGCCCCCAGAGAGGACTGCAGGTGGCCTCCCCACATTCATCAGTGGGAAGAGGACTCAGACAACCATTTCTGCTTCCCCAGAGTGGGGCATATGGGAGCAGAACATAGACCCATGACACAGAGTACAGGAAGAGAGCCATCCAAGCAGTCAAGGAGGGCTTCCCGCAGGAGGACGGCTTCCTGGAGGAGACAGCCACAAGGGAGAAGGCACTGCCCAAAGGGCAGATCTGCTGGGCAGAAGGGCGGGGAAACCCAGGGAAGGTTGGGGAAACCTGGGGGTCCCATGCATGGGAAGAAGCCAGGCCACCAACTGCAGTTCTAAGGGCATGACTTGTGCCAGCCGCAGGAGCAGGAGGGGGCATGTCTAGGGAAGGCAACGGGGGCGGGGGGAGGGTGTGGGACTGCAAGGGTGTCCTGAACCCCCTCCTCTGGGCCCTGGAGACTCCTCACCTTGGTGGCCTTGTTGGTCACGGGTCCGGGGCTGCCCTCACTGAGCTCCCGCAGCCGAGGCCGGGTGAGGAGCAGGACTCGCTCCTGGGAGAGCAGGTCAGTGCACCCGAGGGAGGCGATGGCACCCAGGGCTCTCTGCAGGGTGGATGGGCTTGATGTCAGCTGGTTCCCCCTCCAAGGGAGGTCTGTGTGACCAGCTCCCTCCCTCCCTCCTCTCGGCCCTCAGCAAGCCCTCAGCAGACAATGACCGGGCTGGGCGTCCTGTGCTCATTCTCCCCACTCCCTGTGCCAGGGCACACCCCCAGCCCCTCCCACTCCCCTCCTCACCATCTGAACACGCTCACTGGTGGCAGCCAGGTGGCGGATGAGCAGCTCCAGCACGGCCTCACAGTTGAGGAGGCCACACCTGCAGGAAGGGGGCACCGTGCAACAGGGCTGGGGCTGTGGGGCAAGGGGTGTGTGTGCAGAGCCAGGGCGAGGGATGGGGGCGGGGGCGGGGGTGAGGGGGCCTGGAACGGGCCTGGGCTCACTCTTTGACGAAGTGCTGTACTTCCTCTCGGCTCAGGAAGGTGTGCTGCCCCTGGGTCACAGTCCGGACCAGGCTCAGCTCCTGCTGGCAGTCACTCAGGGTCACAGCCTCGACCCTGCCGGGAGCACACGGGTCAGGACAAAGGGTGGGCTCCCTCACGCCAGGAAGGGTGAGCCCCCTCCAGGTCACCTCTCGCTCATCAGGGTAGGGAGGGAGGGGCACCCTGGGGTGCTGGATCACCTTTCTGCCAGGTCATTAGGTGCCCGGCTGGCCCCCGAGGGGCTATCGCTGCCCGACCGACTACCGGAGTCCGAGGCCTTGCCCAGATCATCGTTCTCCTGGGAAGAATCCTGAGAGCTGGGACTGCTGTCCAGCTCATCCCAGCCGCCTCCGGCCTGCCCGGGCTGGTGTCTTGCTGCTAGAAGAAACACCAACTGAGGGGCAGACCCTTGGGGGCCTCAAATTGGCCCCACGTCCGTCTCCCTAGGAGCCCTGGACAGGGAGACCCAGAGAAGAGCCTATGGGCTGGGTCCTGGGATGTGGACACGTAGCTGCCTGGGTTCCAGCTCCAGGAAACACCACCCGAGAGGAAATGGGGCAACTGGGCACACCCTCACTCAGGGCCAGGGTGGGGGGCCCAGACAGGACACGCCTGCCCAGAAAGCAGAGTCAGGCACCAGACGCCAGGGCAGTGGAGACAGCGGGGACAGCGCCCAGCACAGCAGCTCTCAAGTCCTAGTGAGCACTGACATCCTTCCTCCAAGCCAGGCAAATGGGGCAGCGCTTCTGGAAGAGGCAGAGGTGGAGGCGGAGGGCGTGGGCAGCCGTCGCTCCCTCCTGTATCATAGCGCACCACTAAAACACAGACAGCATGGAGCCTGGCCCCTGTGGAGGGGTTCCTTGTTGCCCCTGGGCCCTGACGGGCTGCAAAGCTGCTCGCAGGTGCCGGATGAATACACAGAGCTGGGGATGGCTCCTGCCCCAGCTCTAAGCTTCCATATCTGAGCAGCTGGGATCCTGGGCAGAGCCCACCTCTCGTGGGGCCGTAATACCCGAGCTCCCACCCAGAGCAGACTGACAGAGAACACTGGACACGGGGGTCGAGGCAGGGTTGCCCTGTGTGCACTGGCGCTAAGGCCGCAGGGAGTCAAGTCTCATGGGTGGCTGGCTCTTCGAGCTTGTCATGAGCTGGCTCTGGGAGGTGTCTCGGGACCGGCAGGGCGGGGCTCCTGCCCCCTGCCCCCACCACTGGCTCTGCAAGCTTGTCACGTGCTGGCTCTGGGAGGTGTCGCGGGAGTGGCAGGGCGGGGCTCCTGCCCCCTGCCCCACCACGAGTGCGCTGCTTTCTTCCTCTGCCCGAAGCCCAGGGCCCCCAGGAGGGGGAAGCCAGCGCCCCAAGGGAGGAGTCCAGCTCAATACCTCGGGCTCCTGGGCTGGCCGCAGGGAGAGAGTTCCTGGAGGCGGGGGTGCCAAGGCTGGTTGAAGGTGTCACGGCCGGCTGGTAGGCGTCACCCCGAGGAAGGGACCTCTGGCAGCTGGGGCTCTCAGGCCCAGGGCGCACGGCACTGGCCACCACCTCTGCGGCTTTCTGGATGGTGGACAGGAAGGCTTCGCCCGCAGAGCCTGCAGCAGAGAGAGGGGAGATGGCACAGCCCCCCCAGTCCACCCTGTGTTCCCAGGATGAGGTGCCCACGGCTGCTGCTCACCCAGGACCCAAGAGGTTGGGACACAAGATGCAGTCACAGAGCAGAGGCCCTATGGAGGAACAGGGCGCTCCCAGAAGCTTCTGCGGTGAGTTCACTTCATGCATCTGGGCCCCGTGGAGCCTGGATGAGCAGCAGCTCAGAGCAAAGCTGTACCGCTCGCCCTCCTGGGTGCCCCCTCAGAGTAGGGGGCCACCTAAGGTGGTTGTCCTGAGAACCACAATCTCCCTGGCCACTTAAGGAGTGCTCACATCCAGTGCTGGGGGCTTTCCCACAGAGTGCCCCAGGGAGTGATCTGGCAGTCACCCCCAGGTGAGGAATAGGTGGGCTCTAAGACCAACTCACTTTAGGAAGCACAAGGGCCAGGGAACTAGGAGCCATGGCTGGAGTGGTCAGCGTATCAGCTGGACCTGACCCAGAGCCCACGAGAGGCGCGCATGGCCCTGGGGGGCTGCAGACTCTCCCAGCAGGCAGGGCTGGCACCGCCGCGCCAGATCCAAGTCCCCTCTGTCACAGACAGGACCACTGCCCTCTGCGCTTGGCTCCCTGAAGGAGCCCAGGGCCGATGGCCCAAGCGTGGGGCTGACCGTCAGCCTGGCTTCTCACCAGCCAGGGAAAGAGAGCCGAGTGCACCTCCCCAGCTGCCCCGGGGTGGGACAGAAGTCAGTGGGGGGCACACAGGTCCCATCCGCACCTCAACCTCAGCCGGGGCCCCAGTCCCACAGCACTCACCTGTGTGACCCCGCTCCTTGCTGTAGCCGAAGCCCTGCAGGGCGCTCTGGGGCCTGGACTGGGAGCCCATGCCTGCGGGGAGGCCCACGTCAGCAGCAGTGGGGACCTGACCCTCAACCCTGGATGTTTGTGGGAGGAGAGGCTTCAGGCCCACCCGGAGTAACCCAGTGAAGGGCTGGGCGCACTTGCATACCTGCTGGAGGCAGGGTCCTGGGAGGCTGGGAGGGAGGCGGAGGTGACAAGGCGTCAGAGTACAAGGCAGCCCCCAAGTCCTGGATGAGGCAGAGGGCACTCAGCGCCGCACGCCCATGGTCCCCCCACCCCTCCTTCTCCTCTGGGGGCCACTCAGGGGCTCTGTCCTGCAGAGAGTGGAGCCAGGGCCCTGGGCAGGGAGAGCAGGGAGTGATCTGGGTCCTGGGCTCACCTGGGCGGCCGCCCGCACCTTCTGGTACAGGCTGTTCCCGTGGAGAGGATCGGGGGGCCCCGCGAAAACTGCACGACAAATGGGAGCAGAGTTGAGCCGGGCAACGCTGACCACCCAGCCTCAAAGCCCACACCCGACGCAGGCGGTGAGCCTTGGCCTTGCCTGGCCCCCCTTGAAGCCCCCAGCTCAGCCCCTTCAACCAAGTGCCTCGGGCTTCCTAAAGCACAGATACACCACCGTCCCCAGGCCTGGGGTGGCTGCGTCCTCACAGCCTCTCGGTGCCCCCTGGCCCACACCCCGAGCCGTGAGGCTGCAACTCAACCTCCAGAACACCAGGGCCACTCCCTGACCCAAGGCTTCCCCTCACCCGAGCCTCTGCAACAGCAGCCTCGCTGCCTCCCCTCAACACCATCTCCACCCAGAGGCGACCGGAGGAGGCTCTCAATGCAGGGATGGAACCCAGGTCTCCCACACTGCAGGTGGATTCTTTACCAGCTGAGCCACCAGGGAAGCCCAAGAATACTNGGAAGGGAGCTGAATCATGAGAGAGTCAGCCTGGAAGCGGCCGCGGTTGCAGAGCCGTCACTCCACCCTGGGCCTGACTTCTGGGGCTTGGCACCCACCGTGGTCCAGGTTCACCAGCTGACCGGAGCACCCTGGCCTTAGTGGGGCTCAGGGCTCCTCCAGGGCCCCAGGCAGCTGTTTGATTTGGCGGCCTGGGACCACCCGCAGGGCGCCCCCAGCAGCCTGGTGCAGCTGGGTCTCCAGGGCGCTGCGGAGGTCATTGACCTGCACGTCGGGGAGTGAGTTGAAACTGATGATGACCCCGTCCTTTGGGGCCAGCCCTGCCTCTGCCAGAGGAGCTACGTCCCGCCGTCTCCTCCGAAGGTCGGAGCCGGCCTGGACTTTCAAGTCCCGGTTGGGTTTGGCGTTGTCCAGCTTCTGATCTCCAGGTATGGCGGGTTTGGGCCCGAGCTCAGGGTCTGGCCTCTGTTCGGGCTCCTGGCCGGCGGTGTCCTCCTGGGGAGCAGGCACGTGCTCCCTGCCGGGGGCCTCCTTCCTCATCTCCACATGACCACCCTGCTGCCCGCCCTGTCCTCCAGCAGGGTCGGCCTGGTGTTCTGGCTGATGTAACACAACCTGGGCCTGGGGGGCTGCTACCCCCGACCTGCCTCCAGGTGCCCGGTCTTGGCTTGCTTGCTGGGACTTTACCTGAGAGGCCCCAATCGCTGCCCCCACCCCCAGCACATCTGCCTCCTGAGTGTCTGCACCAGCAGCTGCTGCCTCCTTCCCGGGTTTCTTCTTCTCATGGGGACCTCCACCAAAAACATCCCGATTCTGCCCAGGGACATCCCCAGCCCCATACTGCTCTGGGCTCCCGGGCACCTTGGCAGGCTCCAGCACAGGGAGTCGCTCTTGCACGTCAGCGCCCTCAGCCTCAGGCACAGCGCCCTGCCGGCCTTCCCTTGGCTCAGCCGGAGCTGCCCAGGGCTGCGGGTCAGCACCGCCGGGAGGTGCAGCTGGGGCTCTGCCCACTGCCCCCTCAGGTTCCTTGACGGAGCGCTGGCTGTGCCCCTGGGGAGGAGCGGGGGGATGCCCAGGAGCGCCGGGTAGGACTTCCACAGGCTGCGGCGGGGGACGCTCTGCCATCCCCGCGTCGTGGACCTCCTGCTCCTTACCTCTGGGTGCGGCCACCCCCAACTCAGGCTGTACGTCCGCTGCAAATGAAGTCAGGCACCTGTTTAGCCACAGAGATGAGCAGAAGCTACCGACGCAGTGACTAAATGAAGCCATTTTGCCAGCAATCAAGGAATACAAACACCTGCTTAAATTCACCCAGCAGGACTCTAGACCACAGAGCCACAGATCCAGCGGGGATGTGGGACGGGAGGAGGCGGTGGGGCAAGAGACTCTGGCTTTCATGCATTAAGGGACAACCCCTGGGCTTCCCTGGTGGCTCAGTGGTAAAGAATCTGTTTGCCAATGCAGGAGACATGGGTTTGATCCCTAAGCTAGGAAGATCCCACATGATGTGGAACAGCCAAGCCCATCCACCACAAGCACTGAGCCTGTGCTCTTGAGCTCAGGAGCCGCGATTGAGCCCACGTGCCGCCACTACTGCCTAGAGCCTGTGCTCTGCAACAGGAAGAGCCAGCATGCCACAATGGGAGAGCAGCCCCGGCTCTCTGCATCTAGGAAAGACCCATGCAGCAATGAGGGCCCAGCACAGCGAAAAATACACACACACGTACATAAACAGGCACAATTCTTTTCAAAAAGTGACGACCCCTCTTCCCTGAGCGGGTGCAGCAACCACCCCCGGCCTGCCCAGCCCCTCTCCCCCTCCGTCCCCCAGACTTGCCGTCCTCGCCTTCCTGGCCGTCCTGCCTCTGCTGGTGGATCTCCTTGTGCTGCTCCTCGATCACCGCGAGCAGCTTCTCCTGCTGGTCCAGGAGGCGCTTCTGCTGCACCTGCTGTTCCTTGATCACTTGCAATAGTACAGCATGGTCCAGCATCTCCGCCCGGCCAGCTTCTGGTGCAGAAAACACACGCGGTCAGAGCCTGGGGGCTACAAAGGTGCTTGGCTGGGCTGAGGGCAGTATGATGCATGCAGGGAGCCCAAGGTGGCCTGTGGGCCCCTCCCTTGGATGCCTCCTGGGCATTCCCCTCTACCCGGCTGAGCCAGCACCCACACGCTGTAACCACAAATGACGGCGATCTGGGCTGGTGACTCGAACTATCAACTATTCTAAAAAAGAATATTGTTTTTTTAAGAAAGTTTCCTCCAAGGTGAGAACTTTAAAGACAAACTGAACCATCTTCCCCTTCAGCAGCGACAAGAGCTGGGACCTCAGTGAGAAGGCTATGCTAGTGCTCCCACCGGCCACACCTCCTCTGGGAAGCTGGCTGCAGTTGGCAGGGGAGGAGCGCCAGGTGAGCTGGGAGCAGGCCAGCTGCAGCCGGTGTGTGTAGGAAGGGCCCCCACAGACTGTGGACCGAGAAGAGGCCCAAAGGCTGAATAACTTGGGTGTAGAAAGCTCATAACGCACTGCAAACACGTCAGCACTGGGTCAGCTCAGTAGAGCCAGCAGTCTGGGCTTAAGGAACTTTTATAACACGTGTCTTTAAACAGGAAGCTTTGAAAGATGATGTAACTGTACAGGTTGTCAGATGGAAAAGCTCGAATCAGAAGAAAGGAGAACATTTTGGGAGTGGCAAGAGCTAACACTCCAGTGAGGGCCCCCAAAGGTGTGCTGGCCTGTCCTCCCCAGCAGTGACCTGTGACCCCCCAGAACAGGGCAGGGTTGGCCTTCTCCCAGGGACTGCCATGGCTCCCCCTCAGAGGCCAGTGCCCATGAAGAACATGATGAGGCTAAGCACGTGGAGGATGGGTCCCTTGGCCAGCCCAGGTGATCCAGCCCCCTGCTCTCCACCAGACACACATCCAGACATCCTAAGGTGACCAAGACGCCTGCCTGAGAAAGCCTACCTTCCGTGGATCATCTCGGGGCTCCCCACACCCCCTTTAGACAAGGGAAGTGCACAGCGCCATCCCAGAGTTCCAGACCAGCTCCCTCAACCATGACCATGCTCCCAACACCACCTGTCCCCAAGGGAGAGTTCCTAAAGAGCAGGCTCCCTGACACACTGGCTCCTCAGAGGACTAGCCCTAGCCCAAGGCTGGGGTGGGGGGGAAGTGCACCATGTCCAGCCAGAAGCAACATGGGACAGATGGGAAGCAGAGTGGAGGTGATAAACTGAGCCCCCAGCCGGAGTTCCGTGTACAATTGCTCGGCCCACCAGGACCACAGGGATCAGACTCATGGATGGGATGAGAGCTGCACAGATATTAACACAGGTGCAGAGCACATTAATACTAGGCCATGCACACGGCGGAAGTCACACGCAGGCCCCGCACCGTCTCTGGGAGTGCCCAGGTGCTTACCTGGCTGTCCTGTGGTGGTGCCCCACGGCGGAGCCCCAGTGGGGCTAAGGGGCACCAGGGCACGTGGACTAGAAGCGAGCAGGTTGGGGCATCAGGGGGGACCCCACCTGAGGGGCTGCGGCTGGGCCCAGCTGGGGGACAGACCGCGTGAGGATCCCGGGCTCTGACCCCATGCAAGGCACTACCGGGCTCAGTGCTCACACTGTCTACTGTCCCGCCTTTAAACCCCCACAGAAACCTTCGCTGTGATGCTCCTCCCGCCTCCTACCTGCCACCATCTTTCTGATCTCAGCTGTGCATCCCATTGAGAGGCGTTTGGAGAAAGGCAGAATAGGAAACCATCAGAGTTCTTTCCAGAAAAGAAAAAGTCAAAGAATCAAACAGGATTAGGCAACAGACTGTAAGGATCAAGACCAGTAAACAGACTGGAACCAAAGACAGCAACATGCAGAACTCCACGGCATCCGAGCTGCAGGAAACCCCAGGACCCTCAGCTTTGCCTTCCCGGCCTCTGCGTGCAGAGGCTCGGCTGGCTTCCCGGGCCTGGTGCTCTGGGCCGGCTATCCGAGGCTGCAGGACCTTCTGGGAAGCAGCTCGTGGGGCAGCAAGGCATGAGCATCCCATGAACCCACCTGAGTGCTGTACCATGATCCCCATGTACAGACACAGATTCTCAGAGCACACAGTGAAACACCTGGGGGGCCGCTCTGTGGACACTGCTAGCAAACAGGGTGACCCCATGGGGTCGCAGGTGGGGACCAAAGAAACCAGGAAGAGTGATCATTTGCTGGGAGAGCTGCCACCACCTCCTTTAGAACAGGGCAGTGCTCGACCAGATGGGGCTGTGAGGATGGGGGCATCAAAAGCAGAGAGCGGGAAGCACCCCAAAATGGGCATGAAGGTCTGGAGGAGGGTGCAGAGCAAGTTTTGTTCGCTGGAGGGAAAAGATTAAATGAGCTTTCGCTTTGGGACAGGTGCTAGGTCTTCACCACAGGTGGGTACAAAGGTCCCCACCCGGCCCCAGCTAAGACGGGGCGGGAGCTGCTGCCACGGTGGCAGGGGAGCTAAGATACCAGTGAGCCACCAGCCCCCCCACCCTCGCTAATGCCCCCACACCTGGCCAGCTTGCTGGAAATATTAACATGTCTATTTTGAAATGAGACACAAATGGGAATAGAAAGTCACATGACAGCAACAAGTTTGTTGTTTTTTTCTAAAGGGGGAGAAAAGAAGAAAAAAACATTCCTAGGGAAGTGAAAAGGGAGGAGAGAAGGCTGTTAGTTGGCAGGGGAGCTATTTAAGATCTTTCCTCAACAGGAAACTGGCAAGACAACGGGCTCCTGTGTCTCCTTCTGGGCCACATTCCACTTCCAGAAGGAAGTGGCAGTATCTCCAGGCCTTGGGAGGATGCAGGGAGAAAGCAAAGGCCTTACCCTCCAGCTTGCTGCCGGCATGCTCCCCGCCCTGTCCCTCCTCGGTCCTCTGCTCTCGAGGCTCTGCCTGCGGCACTGCCCCCGGGCCTGGCTTCTCCTCCGGGAGGGGAGCCTTCGCACCTGCACACAAGGCAAAGACTCAGGAAGCTTGCAGGAAAACTCAGAAGAAGGTAGAGGGGGGACAAGAGGAGGAGGCCGATATTTCCTAAAATCACTCTCCACGTTGGCCCTCCCTCCCTGGTACTGTATATTCAACCTGATGAGTACCAGGGAGGTAATAAAAAAAAATAATATTTAACACCTCACAGTGTGGTGGCAGGGAGCCAGTGTCAACTTCCTTCGTCAATTAGCATGCGGGGACCGTCGTCAGTAGCTCTGAGATGGCACTTAACAAGGAGCTACCCGTCAGGCCCGCGCCGTGCCCTGTGTGCGCCCAGACATGCAGGAGCAGCTCAGCACCTGGCGCTTACGGGTCTGGCGAACAAGTGTGTGACAAATGTCAGGGGAGCTGCCAAGCCCCAACAGCTGCATCAGGGCTGCTACACACACAAGGTCATCTCGCGAGAAGAGAAAGGCAGCGCGACAGAGGGAGGAAGGTGCATGTCTCCGGCCCTGTCCCCAGCCTCTCCCGGGCCCCGCAAGGATGGAGCCTACACCCACCAGGCTCTTTCTTCTCCTCCGGCTTGCCCATGGCCCCCACGGCATGGCCAGGCAGCAAGGCACCGTCTGCTCTGGCCCCTGCGCCTGCCACCGGGACGTCCTGCCCCTCAGGGAGCACTGCCTGGGGCCCTGGATGCACGCCCCTGTCGCCCAGCCCCAGGTCCTCCTTCACAGGCTCAATGGCTGGCTGACCATTTTCTTCTGGAACCTTCTGGGAATCTCTGGGAAGACCGCCCGCTGCCTCCAAAGCCTGGTCCTGTCTAGGTCTCTCTCGTCCTGAATCCAGCAGGGGTGGTACCATTTGACCCTTGCCCCCCAGGGCCCTCTCATCCATGTGTTTGGACAGTCGCTCCTTCTCCAGTCCTTCTTGATCTTGACCTTCATCCACTACCACCTTGTCGTGAGGCACAGGGGGTTCATGACGGTGGGCCTCGCCCAGAGGTACTGCAACTCCTGGAAGGAGACAGACGATGTTGGGGAGCGGGGTGGGGAGGGCGGAGGGGGGTGACTCAGCCTTCCCTCCCAGGGCAGCTTTCCCGCTTCAGGTCTGTGAACCAACCAACCACGTGACTGGTGTCCAGCTGAGGTCCCGCCCCCATGGGCACGGCCCCCTACACCCCTACCCAGGCAGTCGTAGCACCTTGACCAGGGCGATCCAGCTGTGCCGCCTCCTGCTTCTCCTTGGCGTCTTCCCTTGGGGGCACATTCACAGGGCCCTTAATCTGGGCCTGCTCCATCTCATCTTTCTCATTTGGCAGCTTTGGCTTATCTCGGCCGTCCTCAGCCACGTCCACAATTGGATTCTGGCCTGTAAGCACGGCACAGATAATTGAGCGGTGTTTCCACATGGCTACACCGCCAATCAGCACGGCAACTGGGCGGTTTTCCCTGGATTGTAATCACATTTCCCAGTCGAATGGCAGAGCCTAAGCAGTTATTTTTTTTTCCTGTTCAATCATTAGCAGCTAAGTAGCACCGAAAACTGTCATTTTTCATGTGTATTCATAACAAAAATATGTCAAAATGCAATTTACACCTAACTGGGTGTAGAAGAACGATACCCCGCAGAAAGCTGGCCGTCACCACCAGGTGGCACCACGAACCCACCATTTGAGGCCTGGGAACAGTAAGCGCCCAACATCATCCCTCCTGGGGACAATCACCCTTCCTAAGCCCAACCAACCCCTCGCTGCAGGCCAAGGGGGAAGGGGAGGAGAGAAATGCTTAAGGAAAATGCCTATGGGAGGTTGATTTGCAATTCTGTCAACTTCTTGCTGCAGAAGTAAAAATTCCTATGAAAAGGAAGGTGATAAAGAGGCACAGCCCACAAAGCTGGCCTTGACACACACCTGTATGCCATGGGCCTCCTCATCCTCCCGGAAGCCCAACAGCTCAGTCACAGCGGGCCCTTGGGGAGAGGGCCACGAGGGTGGCCCAAATGGAGCCCCTTAGGAAACTCTCTCCATGAACAAAACCACTCTCTACCTGTTAGGCAAAAGTGGCAGAAACTAAAACACTATCTGGCGGCGAGGGGGGGGTGTGGTTTAAAAAGAGTCATTTCATCCCAGAGGCCCGAAGCAACCACTTTCTGCCTTCAGGGCACAAGCTGCCTGCAAGAGGGGAGGCGGAATCCCCCGCAGTCGTAGGACCCCAAAGGGGCTCTGGGGGGATTCACGACAGTCCTGTTCAGGCGGGCTTGTTCCTTCCCCCAGAGGAGAAGGGACCTGGGCTGACCTGCCATGCTCGCCAGGGGGCACCTGCAGCAGCTGAGGTTTACTTTCCAAAGCAAAGCAGAGAGGGGACAGCGCTGGGCAAGAGCGGGACGCCGGACTCCACAGTTCAGTCAAGCAACTGATTCGCGTGAATGTGTGGTGCCCGCTCCACACCACAGGTAACACGCCTGCCCCAGCCCCTAGAGGCCTCTAGGGGTCAGAATCAAGAGGTGCTGTCCAGTGGAAGCCCAAGGTAAGACAGAGGGCCAGGAAGGGAAGGAAAATTATAACCAAAAAATATCTCCATCATGTTGTAGGACCAACTCAAAATCTATCCATCATCAGGCAAAGGAATGACCGGCGGACTCAGGTGAGCAAGGGGCATGGGTCCACAACATGGCCACGCTGCCCACAGCGGCCGGGCCTCGGGCACTTCACAGCTGTCCTCGGCACTGGACACAGTGCTTTCTAAAACGAACCAGAACTCCTCATGGGTACAGTTTGCCAGCAATGCCTCTGGGCCACAGTAAAACTAACACCAAACTTCCTAATTAGCAACTGAAGAACAGCCCGAACTCACCCAGGGTGGTCACCCCAGGAAACGATGAAGGCCAAGCAGGGGCTTGGCCTGTTTTGCCTTCCAGAGGCAGCAGCAAATCAGAGGGAGTGGCCAGCAGAGGGCACCCCAGCCTGGAAGGGCCTCCTCTCAGCCTCAAGGTTGTGGCTTCCACTCCCCAAAGTGGGCACCACGCAGGGAAATTCCATGTCTGCCTCAGTTCTGCTGGGTGGAGAGCTTTCTAAACTGCCTGGCCCCATCCACACTCAGACCCTCCTGATGGTGCTTCTACCAGGAGTTCCTGGGAAGACTGCTGGCCAACAGTCACTTGTCTAGTGTGGACACCAGGTGGCTCTGAGATTGGCTCAGGGAGACACAGGACCCAAGTTCAGTTCAGCTGTTCAGTCGTGTGCGACTCTGCGACCCCGTGGACCGCTGCACACCAGGCCTCCCTGTCCATCACCAACTCCTGGAGTTTACTCAAACTCATGACCATCAAGTCGGTGACGCCATCCAACCATCCATCCTCTGTCGTCCCCTTCTCCTCCTGCCTTCAATCTTTCCCAGCAACAGGGTCTTTTCAAATGAGTCAGTTCTTTGCCTCAGGTGGCCAAAGTATTGGAGTTTCAGCTTCAGCATCAGTCCTTCCAATGAATATTCAGGACTGATTTCCTTTAGGATGGACTGGCTGGATCTCTTTGCAGTCCAAGGGACTCTCAAGAGTCTTTTCCAACACCAGAGTTCAAAAGCATCCATTCTTTGGCGCTCAGACAGACAACCCCAGGTCTGAAATCTGGGAACGTGCAACATCCAGAACAGGCCTGTCCACAGCAGCGAGAGTCTGCCTCCAAGACTACTTCCACCTCGGAAGACAGGGTCAGGGCCAGGGGCTCCTCTTCCTCGACTCTCCCCTGCAGGACCCCATTCTGAGTCTGGAGGCATCTCTCTGTATCCTGTGATCAGTGAAGATGGAAGCAGTCCTCTGACTGCCAAGCACAAAAGTAAAGTGTCTCTTAAAATCACACCTAAGATCCACAAATGGAATCCCTGTTTATTGGAAGTAAACCCCAAATTCAGGAGATGCAAGGGACCCCAGGGCCATGCAGAGAGCAGGAGCAGCCACCAACAGTCCTTTAAAAAGGCCAGGTGCTGCTTCTGAGTACCTTTCCTGACAACCTTCGAAGTGCCTGCCTCACTGCTGCTGTGGGAAAGTCTACTTGGGAACCCCTGCTCTTCTTGACTTCGGCAGCAAGGGAAACCCTGTCTAGCACACTCTATTGGATGTGCAGGAATCCCAACAGGTCCCTGGACCCAAAGCCCGAGCTGGGTGGCTGGGTGGCCCCGTCTGGCTCACTCGTCACACTCTCCTGCAGATGGGTACGTCCGCCCACAGGCAGCAGGTGGAGGAGCCATGGGCCGGTCCCTCAGGGCTGGACATGGGAGGCAGCACCCCTCTCTCCCCTGAGGAGTCCTTCCAGATTCGGCTGTGGCTGGCATGGTTATCTTAGCGCCGGTGAGACGAGCTCACAGCCGCGTCTGACACACAGGCAGAAACTGAGAAGTCATGCAGAACAGGGGTGTTAACTGCTCCTTCTCAGCGGGGACCAAGGAGGGAGGCAGGCCTGCAGCCGGGCACGCTGCCCCTCCCCACAGGCACACTGACATTGGTCGCAGGCGGTCAGACGCTTTCCTGCCCACGTGCACCAGCACCCGGCACAGCAGCACAAGGGACGCGTCCTCAGAAGAGAAACTTAGGAAGGAGATGGGGGAGGGCAAGCTCCCACTCAGGCCTGTGACCACCTTCTGCCAGCTGCACCAGCGTGCTATTGCCCACAGGCCCCGTCCCGGCCCTTTCCATTCTTTCCCACCCAGCAGAAGCAGGGCCAGGTCCCCCGCTGGGGGACAGGCGAGCTGTACGAGGTATGTGGCCAAGGCAGCTCCTGATACCGAGAGAAGCCGCGGGCTAGGAGGGAGAGGAAGAAACGGGATGAGGCCATACTCAGGGGAGGAGCTGAAGAGCACGAACTCCAAACCCACTTGCCAGACCTGCAAGGGGGCCGCCAGCCTCACGGTGAGTGGCCTCCCAGCTTTTCCTGAAGACCTGCCCACCTCTTCTGTCCACACCAGGCGTGTCACAGGCCCTGCGCTCGCTGGGAGCACCAGGCTGGAGGTGGCCAGGCCTGTGTGTCCCCAGGAGGGCAGGACTCCCCCAGTCTGAAGCCCAGCTCGGGCTCTGGGGAAAGTTGGTACTGTTTTGGCCTCTTCAACATCAAACAAAACAATAAACCTGCCTCACACGCTGATGGGCGGACGGCTGCGGGGCACGCGGCCCAAGCCCCACGGGCCCAACTCTGCTTCAACGAGGCAACCCATCAATGATGGGGAGGCCGGGGGCGAGAAACACGGAGACTTGAGTTAAATAAACGGCATGTGGTTCCGAGAGGGGCCGTGTGTTTGTTACAGACTCGTGGAAGAAATGGAAACCAGATGTGGCCGCAGCAGCTCCAGGTGAGCCCGGGGCCCACCTCCCCAACAGGATGCAGCTGCTCGCGCCGGCAGTGGGCTGGAGGCCGCCCAGAGCCGTGGGGACAAGCAGCCCGGTGCCGGCTGCGTCAGCTGATGCCGAGAAGCCCACTACCGGGCGGGCCGGCAGCCAGCTGAGACGAGAAACCAGTGTCCGAGTCGCGTTTTGCTGGGGGTGTCCCCAAAGCACCAGGGGCCAGGATCCCCAGGGGTGGGGGACCCAGTAGGGCTGCTAACAGGGGTAGAGGGGCGCCATCTCCCTCCCTCCTCCAGGAAGCTTTTTTCCATCCAAGTTACTGAATCCGTGCAACCACTGTGGCAACACCCAAGCTGTTTCTGACCACTCCAATTAATATTTCTGCTGAGCGTATCCCCAGGGGTCCTCTCTGCTGGGGACTCCCAAAGGGGGCATCTTCTTGCCCTCACCATCCAAGGAAGGCAGAGGAGAGCATGCCCCATTACTCTGGCCTCAGGGCTCCCCCAAATAGAGCCCCAGGAGAGACTGTTCTTCTCCAGGAAGTTGGTGCGAGGTGCTGTAACTGCAGAGGCTCTCTGAGCACAGACAGGTAAGTCTGGAACAGAGATGGCAACACGTCCGAGAGGCCCGAGCCTCCGACCACAGGTGGCCCAGCCCCACAAGCACCACGGTGGACACACCTGCCTCCCTGGACAGCCCTCAGGAGCTTTCCTTCTGTCACTCACAGTAGGCGGGGAGACCAGTACTCCCACCTGGGCTTATCAGTCATCACCACCCACAGGGACCTGGAATCAACCAGCAGAAGGCCGGGCAGGCAGCAGGGAACAAAGCTGAGGGGCATCACTGACTCGGTCCAAGAAAATCCGGCTTAAAATTTACATCCTTACAACAGGCAAACGTTGAGTGACACCCGCAAGCTCACTTACCTGCTGGTGCTCTGAATGGGGGTGGGGGAGGGGTTGAGACCTCCGCCCTGCTGTCTTCAGCCTGTCCCCGCACGCAGGCGGCACATGCACGTGGCTGCACACAGCAGCCCCCAGGAGCCCCCTGCCCCCTCCATCACCCAGATAGGCCGGAGGCAGTTGGGCAGGTGAGACAGCCTGGAAAGTGATGACTGCATGCCCATGACCCATGGTGACGCTGAGAAGGCTGCGGGCCCGTGCGCGTACCTGGGAGCCGCGTACCTGGGAGCCACATACCTGGGAGCCACGTACCTGGGAGCTGGGCTGCCTCGACCTTCACTGCGCCCTCGGCCTCTCCAAGCCTGCCACCCTCGGCCTCCTTTGCCAAGTCCATGGGGGTCTCTTGGCTCACGGACAGGGTGGTATGCGTGCTGATCACCAGGATGCCCAGGCCGACCCAGAGCACCACCTGGATGAGACAAATACCCCGAGAGCTAAAGGAGACACGCAGTCCCGGGGCCCCTGCCTTTCCTGTGGGTGGGGTACAGCCCACAGAGGCCCCAGTCACACTGACCACTGGTCACTAACTCATCAATGTGACGGAATCATGGGCCACATCCGCAGGAGCCACTTGGCAATGGGGCTGGGGGACGGGGTGGGGCATGAGGGAGCCTGAAGGCAGCAGGGGCGTGAGTGTGACAGGGAGGGGCCTGCTGGCCAGACAGACTCCGGCCCACCAGCCAGGCAGCCTGGAGAGCCTGGCAGCCATGTATGCCCACACCTACTGCTGCAGAAATTGGGCCCCTTGATGGTTTTCACCAGAAGAGAAAGAATCTCGAGGCCTCAACCCAGCTTAAAGTGGGCTCTTGCTTGTCCCACCCCCTCACCCAGAAGAGGGCCCAGGCCACTGGGTGCCCGGCTACCAATGACTAGTCCCAGCATCACCCAGCAGGCTAGACACACCTGCAGCTGCAGGGCACAGACGGGACGGCTGTGAGGAGGTGGCTCCTCGCCCCCTCTGGCAGTCGGTGCCCATCGGTGCCATCCAAGCTGAGCTGGATATCCTGCTGCTCACCAAGAGGCCTTGTCCCCGCCCCGTCCCACCTGTGATGGCCCCCAGGCTGATCATAAGTGCTGCCCTCAGCGACTCAGGACAGAAACCCCTCGTGCTGTGACGCCATCTGCCCTGGAGCCCCGGCACACACGGGGGGCTCACCGATGCTCTCCACATGACTTCTGCTGTCACGGCAGTGGGCACAGCTCATTCTGCCCTTTCAGGCCTGGCCCACCTGGCTCTCCCCAGGGAGCAGTAACTCCTGGTTCCTTGGAGAAGAGCCACGAGGCAGCTTGCCCAAGGAGCTGGGGAGCCCCACCACCCACCTCCACGCACTCTCAGAGCCAGAACTCAAACCTTTCCTGAAAGGCACATTGACTCTTCAAAAAAATATCAGTTCAAAAGAACCAGTGAGACTTTCCCAGGCTCAACACAACTGCAGAAGAAAGATTTTTGACAGAAAGAAAGGGCCTGCACCCCTGAAGGTGGATGCCAACCAACACGGAGAACCTCAGAGAGAAAGTCTGTTTTCTCCACTGTCCCTCTGGAAACACTGAGCTGCTTTGGGGCTCACAGAGGCAAAATGCTGGCCATGCTCCAGGCTCCCTGATGCTTCAGAGAGGCCCGGTTGGTGCCGTGGACTCAAAGGGCCCCTCCGGTACTGACCACCAGCCGGCCTCAGTCAGGTGTGCGTGGGGATGTTGCGTATGAGCCCCTGGTATCTGAGCAGCACTGAAACACTCAGTGCAGCGTGGGGTCAAGGGCTCCCGACTCCTGCCCCCTCTTCAAATAATCTTCTTGAAAACATGTGGATGCTAGCTTCAGCTGTGAGTTCAAAGAGCAGCATGTTACACCCGCTCACCACACGGGAAGGTTCGAGAAGCAACAGCAGACACCACAAAAGCAGTTTTTTAAAAATAAAAAGGAAACTTTAAACCCCTTGCATCTTGTATTTCTTTAGCTGACAGCTGAGAAAATAACAGAAAGAACTTCATGTCCCACCTTGGACCCCGTGGCACCGACAGGACGAGGGCAAGACCGAGTGAGCGTCCTACTGAAGCGCTCAAACAGCCGAGTGGCTCTGCCTGCGAGGCTGGCCAGAGCGGGAGGGGAGCTCCAGCACGGCCCCCGGGATGGAGCCAGGGGAGCCTGGGCTTCACCAGCAGAAGCCCATCCCCTCCAGGCCCTGATGTGGGCGGCCCCTAAAATGGTTCTGACACAGAGATGAAGACGGCTGGTTGGTCGTTTCTGTGTTGGGTTATTTTTACAAGGACATCACTGAACATTCCAGGGAGACCGACAAGCCAAAGGCAACATTTCATCCATGGCTTTGAATGATTTATTTCAACCCTCAGCTTTCTGGCCTTAAAGAAACAAATCACACACAAAATAAAAAACATTAACTCCATCAATGCTGGAAGACAGCAAGCTTAAAAAGGCCAAGAAAGTGTCAACTTACAAGTTCAACTTACAAAGAAGAGCCTGCACAGGGCCAGGAAGCACTGCGTGGCGCCACGCACACACCTGTCTCTGCCTTCGGCCCAGGCATCTCGTGACCCCACCAGCACAGTGTGTTTCCAGTCTCCACCNCCTTTCTCATAACTGATACACAATGAGATTAAAAAAAATCAGTAAGAATACATAAAAATCTAAAAAAATCACAATTAGCAAACTCAACCCAACCACACATGGGATGCGCTCTGCATCCAACAACTGCAGACGGCCAGACAGCTGAACATCCATCGGAGTCAACCACCTGCTGGGCCCCAGCAAACGTCCAAGGACTGAAGTTCTTCAGCTCAGTTCTCTAACCACATTGGAACTGTGCTTGAAATCAGTCAAAAAGACTACTAGGAAATCCCCCAAAGTTTGGAAATCTAGAGAAACCACTGGTGAAAATCAGATGGAGTCCCCAGAGGGCTGCAGATGGAGGGGCTTCCGATAAGGAAAGGTCTGAGACCTGCCTCAAGAGAAGCAGGGCAGGCAAGAGCAAGGCTGGTCACCTCACATGCAGGACCAGTGAAAAATAAAAACGTGGGGTCTTTGATCCAAAAATCAGGTAAACAGTATCATTAAGAGTACTAAGATGTTTTCCCTTTTTTCTGTGGTCTCTCTCCCAACTTATTACAGTGTTTCTTGTTTGTTACTTAATGCTTTTCTAGGAAAAATTAAAATTTTAGTGTTAAATAAGCCACTGGTGAAAGGAGAAATAAGGATGGAAATTAGGAAAAGTCCCAAAGTGAATGATGAGTCAAGTCTTCTATCAACAGTTTGATGTAACCCCAGTCAAACACCAATAGCTGAGAAGCCACTTCTAAAACTGAGTTGGGGGACTTCCCTAGCAGCCCAGTGGTTAGACTCCTGGCTTTCACTGCAGGGAGCATGGGTTCAATCCCTGATTGGGGAATTAAGATCCCACGTATTTCACAGTGCAGCCAAAAAAAAATTTTTTTTTAATTAAAAAAAAAAATGAGTTGGAAATGCAAAGCACTAATAGTAGGTAAAACCACCCTGAAGAAGAATAAAGCTGCCAGCATCGGGACTCATTACAAAGCCTCAGCAATCAGCACAGGTGGTGCTAGTGAAGACGGACAGACCGGTGCCAGGAGTTCCCACTCTCACACGCACACAGGTGACTGACCGCAGTGGTGCGGGAGCCAAAGGGTGCTGCTCAACTGGACGGCCGCCCAGAACATGACCCCTGACCCCTGCCACACACCAGGCACCCAGACGGGCATGGGTCTAAATGTGAAAGAGAAAATAAAAAGCTTCTACAATATGACAGAGTACACTGTCTTCAGGATCTGGGGATAAGCAAAAATTTCTTAAATAGTACATCAAAAGCACACAGCAAGGGACTTCCCTGGTGATCCAGTGGCTAAGATTCTGTGCTATTACAGAAGGCCCAGGTTTGATCCCTGGTCAGTGAACTAGATCCCATATGCTGCCAATAAGACCTGGTATAGTCAAATAAAAATTTAAAAAAAAAATTTTTTTAAGCACAAAGCAAAAGAAAAACTCAAAAAACTGAAATATACTAAAATTAAGAATATCTGTTGATCAGAAGAAAGTGAAAAGGCAGCCAAGAGTGAGAGAAAACATTTGTAATATACACGTCTGAAAAAAGTCTTGTATCTCAAATCTTTAACAAACCTCCACAAATCAATAAGAAAAACACAAGTCATAGATAAAAAATGGGCAAGACTTGAAAGGCACAAAAGAAGAAACCCACACAGCTAACAAGAGCATGAAAAGGTGTTCAATGTCATCAGTCACCTGAAAATCACAAATTAAAACCCAAACGAGGTACCGCTACACATCCAGTGGAAGGGCTAGAGACTGAAAAAGGGACCGTAGATGTCAATGTAATTAAAATTCCAATATGGTGCCCGAGGACCACTTTGGAAAAATCTACCAAAACTGGACAGACATAACCCCGGGACCCAACAATTCCACACCTAAGAGAATTGCCAACCAAAGTGCACACGGGCCGCAACAGAAGACACAGGCGGAGCAGCCCATTCAGGACCCTCAGCTCTGGGTGACCGGAGCCTCCTACGTGGAGAAGCACAAGGCAGGGAGGATGGGCAGACCGCCCCTGGCCGCCCAGCAGTAACTTGGGAACTCAGGCACGAAGCTAAGGAGGCCGGACACTCACCAATACTTCCTGTGAGGCTCCATTTTTACTAACTTGAAAGGCAGGTAAAATTATTCCAAAACGTAAGAAGACAGGCAGTAATCTCTGTGGAGGAAAGACCAGGGCGCCCCAGGGAAGCTTGGAGTGCAGGAATGTTCTGTATCTGCCCTTGAGGTGGTTCTGTGACTGTGTTCACTTAGCCACATCCGCTGGTGCCTCAGATGGAAAACAATCTGCCTGCAATCTGAGAGACCTGGGTTCGACCCCTGGGTGGGGAAAATCCCCTGGAAGAGGGAATAGCTACCCACTCCAGTGTTCCTGCCTGGAGAATTCCATGGACAGAGGAGGCTGGCGGGCTACAGCCCATGGGGTCCTGAGAGTCGGATGTGACTGAGCAACTAACACTCACACTTTTCATTTCACTTAGCCCACATACATCAAGCTGTATGTGGGATTTATGTGCTTTGCCTTACGTATACTATGTTCCCAAAGAATTTACCAAAAGCTCAACAACTCCATAAAAGGTGAGCAAAAAGCACAGACAGTTCATGGAAAGAGAAATGCCCACCTTAACTCCAGGGGAGCCAAGACTTGCCATCACCCTCAGGCCAATGGAGAGGAGAGGCTGAGCTCAGCTGCGGAGCTACAGTGCTGACCCAAACATGGGTCCTTGAGGGGAAGCTCCTGCTCTCTGATACAGGGATCCCAGACCCAGGTAGCTTCCTACAGTACTTTCTCAAATGTATAGAAATCCCCGTGTACACACATATTCACTGTGGCTTTGTCTGTAACAGTGAAAGCCTGGAGAGCTGACACCAACAAGACAGTTCCCAAGGGCCTTCCTGGTGGTCCAGCAGTTAAGGCTCCACACTCCCAGTACAGGGGGGCCTGGCTTCGATCCCTGATCGTGCACGCTGCAACTAAAGATCCCACATGTCAGATAACTAAGACCCGGGTCAACCTAATAAATTAAAAAAAAAAAAAAAAAACAGAGTCCCTAGCAAGACAGTTGTGGGTGACTTCAGCAGAGGATAGAGTCAGGGTCGTGGAACACCAGGATAATCCAGCCACCAGACAGACAGGCAGGGAAAAGCTGTTCAGTATTTAACGCTCAGATAAGCTTGGCTCAGTTCGGCGGCCCTGGGGTGCAAGGCTGCTCACCGTGGCGTGGACCCATGTCTCCCAGACCTGTGGGACCACGATCCTTTCATGTAAGGAATACAACTAGTTCCCAGTAGCCATCTGAGAACGTGCCCTCCTGCTCTACCCGACCCAGCCCCGCCAGGAGTGGGCTGAGAACGCCACACGCACCTGGGAGGAAAGTGAGTTCTTGTGGATCTTCTTGTAGATCAGCGTCGGGCAGATGAAGCAGATGAGGCTTCCCATGGTGGCTCCCGTAAGGCCCAGGATCGTCTCCACTGGCGAGAGAGCAACAGGGAGGGGTGAGCTTCCAGCGAGCAGGGTGAGGAGCCGTCTTCCCACGAGGATCCTTCTGCGCGTGCTGCTGGACAGCAGCGAGGAGCAGGGCACAGCCTGCCGTGCTCACAAAGACAGCGGGGCTGTCCACCCTGACACCGTGATGAAGGGCTGCGTGGGGCCAGCCTCAGGCGAGCCGTCCCTCTCTGAGCCTCGGCTTCCCCGCCAGCGAGGTGAGCTTAATAGCACCTCCTGCCCCAGGCTGGGCCCACATCGCTGCCACGGCTCCTTGTAGAGGGTCCGGGCACCCAGTGGGGGTCTCTGGGCCAGCTCATCTTACATCACCCCACCTGGTGCCCAGCGAGTGACCCAGGAGTATGGGGGTCTCGAGGTTGCTGCCTGGAGGGCATGTGGGGCCCACTGGATGTCTGAGGACAATAAGTTTTATCTGTGCTGGACCAGGGCCCTGCCCTTTTCCCTCAGTGACATGTCAACAAAATCAGGAGTCAGAAGGAAGGAAGGAACTGCTTGGTAACCACTAACTCACACATCAGGCCTGGCAGCTCTACCCACGTGTTTGTGGTCCCATCAAGCTGCAGCGTTTTCTCCCTAGCCTTTCTCAGGGCGTCAAAGAAAAGAGAACCCAAGAGTCTCTGGACCTGTTTTTTTGACCAGAGAGGACGGTGGCAAGCCTCTGAGCGTCTTGGTTGAACACCAAAGAGGCAGGGGCGCACAACAGCAGGACGGGGTCGGGAGGGTGGGGTAAGCCGGTGGGAGGCCGGCCACTGGAGCAGCCCCCCGCCCTACCGTTTGGGATCATCATTCCACCGACCATGGTTCCGAACACAACCGAGAGGGTGAGGGCTTTAAACCGCAGGGGCGGCATGTAGCCTCCAGCGGCGAAGGTCCCGTCTTTTTGCTATATGAAGGAAAATAAAATCAAGATTTAGAAATGACCAACCTCCTCTCCACTCTCCTGTAAGCATGTCCCTAAAGGGCTCTGCCAACACCCCAGGCGGGTCGGCCTGGGAGGCGGTGGGTGAGCACTTCCAGCATAGGCAGCTATGCCTGAATGTGAACCTGCAACCAGAAGCCTGGAGCCCCAGAAGGCCCAGGCTGCTCCTCACAGCAGCTATGGGGTAACTTCGTTCTGAGAAACTTGGAACAAATCCTTCCGTCCTCCTTTTAGAGCAGAGCTGTGATAGATTTTTAAAGCACCGCATAGCACAGGAGGCAGAACACAGCCCCACTCACAGTAACACACAGCAGTTTCAGGGTGCGGTGGGCCCCCCATGTGCACAGACATGCTCAGCTTTGCCATCCTTGCCTCCAGCAGGTGAGTCCAGGAAGAAGACAAGGGGAGAAGTCACAACATGCTACAGTCAAGTCCAAGAGACCATCTCCGGCCTCAGCCTCTGCAGCCAAAGGCACAGGGGCACCGGAAGCATCTCATCAGGCTGTGGTGGGAGGTGATGGGAGAGAAGCTTCTAGAACAGTGCTGTGCACACAGGAAGGACCAACCGTGATTACTCTTGCTGGGCTAGGAAAACACCACTCAAGTGAAGCTTCAGCGCTTCCTGAACTACAGTTTGGAGGTACCCAACATCCAGAATTGACTTGCAATGGTGGCTTTCTCAGAACGGACTAGACAGGGAGAGTGTTAGGTCTACACCTTCTGGCTCAGCATCCTGCAGAAATTTCCCCAGGAAACACTCTAAGAGGAAAAGAAACAAGCAGCTACATGCATCAAAGGGTCACAGGAGTTATCTGTGAAAGGTCAAGGGTGACCAGGAGACGTCAAGCAATGACTAGGTGAGAGCAAGGGCGCAGTGACGCTGGGGGTTTCTATGGATACACGTGGACTGGAGACAGGAGAAAATGCAGAGAGAGGAAATCTGCAGAGAGGCACACAGACACGGAGGGGAGCAGAAGGTCATCCGCGTGAGGAAGGAGACATGCAGGTAAGCTTTCCACTCGCGTTAACATTGCCTTTATCATCGGTACTGATTTTCTAATTTTAAAAATGATAAGAATGGGTTACATACAGAGACATGAATGCTTCTCAGATATGAAGCACACATGTGCATCAAACGAGGACCCCAGGGCTCCATGAGCTAGCCTGCTGTGCCCCCCAAGGGGACAGAGCCTCGCGTGGTGCCCAGGCGCCTGGATAGCCAACAGGGGCGGGGGGTGGGCAGCCAGCTTTTCAGGGCGGGGGCTCTGCCTCAAGGTGCTGGCCTTATTGGCAGAATCCAAGGGAGGCTGACTCAACCACATGCCAGCCACTAGACCACAAGCCTGGTTCCAGCTGTCCTAAGTAGACACCTTCCGTGTCTGCCTGCTGGACTCTCCCCTCCCGGCCTCTGTGGCCTAAGCAGTTCAACTGACCACCAGGAGTCCTGGCTGATGCCATAGACCAGGCTCAAGGACTTGGGCGGGAACACAAGGACCACCACAGAGAGATGGGGCCAACCCCATGCCCTTGCCCTTGGGCATGAGCTACCACACCTGTACCACCTGTTGTCAGCTGGGCAGCAGTTAGTGGGGGAATCTGGGTTCCAACTGTACATTTGAAAACTGCTCGCACAGGACTACATGGAGCTGGGCCTACACGGAGCTGGGCCTACACGTACAACAGCAAACGAAACAGCCTCTCTCAGGGCTCAGATGTCTTCTGTCAAACTGTTAAAACTTTCTGTTACACAAACCTAAAGAGAACGGTGGCCTGACCCCAGCACCGATCGGCCCACCTGGCCAGCCATTACACATGCCTGTCAGTCAAGCCGGCTTCCTGAGTTCCTGCCTGCTCCTCTCCCACGGTTCACGCTGCAGCAAGCCCCTGATTCCCATGACTCCTCCTCCCAGGGGGGACAGCAGGGCAGTCACAGGACATGGGCCTAAGCTGCTTGGGCGTTGAGCCTGACTCCATGCCTCCTGCAGGAACCAACCTGGCTGATCTGGCACTCTTTTCTCCAAAGTTAGTTGGTTAAGAAAAAAAAAAATCCCTATTAAAAGATTCCATCTTAACTGGAGTTTCTGATTTTTAACTAGAAAAAGCTCTGCCTGCTACTGCCCAGGAAAACAAGGAACTAGCAAAAGCCACTTGAAGACAATGTAACTGAGGCCAGGACAGCAAGGATTCTGGGCAGAACGCCATCCGAGGGCCCTGAGCACCTTACCTGCTGCTCGAAGAGCAGAGTGTTCAAGGCCTGTCTGCAGGGCAGGATCATCATGGGGAAGCCCACGGCCACGGACATCATGAAGCCCACACGGATCATCTCGGTCACCAGGTTGGAGGGGAAGTGCATGAGCACATTGCCCTCGGTGGCCTCGGTGAAGCTCACATAGCCGAAGAGGCCCACCTGCGGGGACCAACAGCAGGGGACATGTGGCGGGAGGGGCACACCCTCTCTGGAATGGCCTCGAACCTCGTCACAAGCAGCTGTAGCAGGACCAAGGCCCACCAGCTCCTGACTCATACAAGTCCTCTCTGATGAACAGAGGCGGAAGCCCTGAAGGTGAGAGTCCCACGTGGCTTCTCCCTGCTTGGACAGCAAGGCACCAAGAGAAGGGAGCTGCCTGCCTGGAAAGTGAGCAGAGGCATGCTCCACAAGCCCCACGGAGGGGCTGGATTTAATGTGGATCAAAACCTAAACTTGGGAACCGAGGGATAAACTGCTGTCCCCATGGGCTGAATGGACAACAATCTGATGGACCATTCAGAAAAACTGACAAGAGTGGGGGAACCACAAGGTTCAGGAAAAGTCAGACTCCCAACGAATTTATAACTCTATTTGCCATGTGAAAAAACAATGAAGAGAATTAAGAAGACTGGAGAGGACCATCTACTGAAACACGGGCTGCAGCTTGCGACTGTTTTTCTCTGCTGTTTCTCGAGCTTCTCACTGCTGCACCACCTCGCTCCAGGGAGTCAGCAGAGGTCGAGCGGAGGCTCCAGGCCCGGGGCTGAGGTGCCCACACTCCTCTGGGGATGGGGACACCAACACCACCTGGAGAGTCAGCTCCCTGCCGGCCCTAGAGCTGAGTGGAGCTGCCCTTTGGCCACCAGGATGGGAAGAAGCAAGGACAGGTCTGCACCGGGGACTGGAGGAGCTAGGGGAGGGGAAGGGGCATGGAAGGGTTCCTACCGTGACGTAGAAGGTAGTGACCACGTTGAGGGAGGAGGCAAAGATGGAGCTCATAGTTTTCACTGATGGCTCGTCCAGGCTGTCGTACGTGGGCAGGACCTGGCTGTAAAAATAACAAGAGACTTCGCGGAGCTGACTCTCCTCTCGCAGGCCCCCAGCCGAGTCTCCAACACCTGCCTTCCCACGACGCCGGCCGACACCAGCGCTGAGGCTCACACAATACTACGGACGGCACTCAGCGCGTTCCCCGCACACACTCTCTGTAAACATTTCAGAAGTGCCACAGGATGAAAGGCCGTTTGTTCCACTGCAGCAGGAGCGTGACCGCTCCGGGGAGCTCCGGGCTGGGCTAAGCAGCCCGTGTTTACAGGGGAAGCAGGAAGCGGTTCAGAGCGTCGCTGTCAAAAGAATAGAAAGTTAAACAAACATGCCGGGCCGCCTGCCCATCTCAGCGCCTCAGCGAGGGGCTCAGAGCCGGCATGGACCCAGCTCTGGGACGGCATGGACCCAGCTCTGGGACGGAGAGTGGCTGCAGCCCCATGGCCCAGGGCCAACAGGGCAGCGCTGCCGGGTGAGGGATGGATGCGTCCATGTGGGCTCTCTGCAAACGGCAGGCAGGGAGCCGGCACCTGAGAGAGGTGGGCCACACGGAGGCAGACAGGGAGCGGCGGGTGCCCTGTGCAGCCCTGAGAGGAGACAGCAGGGTGACGCTGTGCTGGGGGCTCAGGCTTGGCATCCAGGGAGCCGGGGCCAGCAGTCACGCCACACGGGAGGCCGGGAGGGGGCGCAGCAGGATGTTAAGTGAAAAGCACGACTGTCAGCGGAGCCAAACCCCAACATCAACTTAAAAAAAAGTGAAAGGAGAACAAAGAGGACCCGCTAATGTTACTAACAGCAAATGACAAGGACGAAGGAGGCCTGGCTGGCAGAAGCTGGCACCGTCCCTGGCCCTGCACACTGTCCCACTGGCCACTGCTGGCGGGTAGGAGTCACCATGGACAGCTGTCCCCACCTTGGTCTTACAGAGGGGCAGTCAGCGGCCACATGCACACACACCCATGCAGACCAGGGAGGTGGCAGAGGACCTGCAAGGGGACTGCCCAGCTCCTAGGGCCAGGGCCACACCAGGTAGCCCCAGCACCAGATCTCAGGGCAGGGGCGTCCCTAGCACACACGGGGAGAAGCCCCTGCCCAGGAGCCACTGAGGGGGGATGGATGAGTGTGGCAAGGCTGTGATGCCCGCCTTCCTCAATCCTGCCTGTGGCACCCGCAGAGCACCTGCTCATCTCACCGAGCAGCCCGTGACTCAGTTTACCTGAGTCAGAGGTGTCCACCTGCCCCGCACAGCCTGGGCCTCCACGTGCTCCATGCTCTCTCTGAGTTGCGCTGGGGGCCTGCTGGTCCTGTGCCGCCCTGTACTCATCTACCTTGAAGTCAGGCCAGGGAGGGCTGCACACTGACAGCCCAGAGAAGCCCCAGTCCATCCAGGGTGGGGAGACCAGCCACGCAGCAGGGCCCACGGCCACCTGGCAAGGGCAGCAGGGCTCCCAGCCTGCATGCGCTTCGGGGCCAGATGTGCGGGGAAGAGCCCCAGCTCTGGATCCTCAGCTCCACTCCCCAGGGGATGTGAGCACATCCCCAGGCCCCGCGCCTTCCGTGAGCAGCAGACAGAATATGAGCTCACAACCTGCCCCCCTCCGGAGCCCATAACTCAACCTGAGAACCAAGCCCAAGAGACCCCCCTGATGACAGAGCAGCCCCCACCAGAAAGCCAGACCAAACCCACAGGAAAAAAGGACGATTGGTGACTAGGTGCACGGCACAAGGATGCAGCTTCCGTCACCAACTCTAACAGGGATGTTAAACAGCAAGAGCGGAGTGTGCTCTGGCAGAAACCAAGCTGCCAAGCGAGATGAGAAGTGGGAAACGACGATTTGGATCTCGCGTGTGGGTGCAAACACAGCAGTCGGAACAAGTCTCATCTGTCACGTTAGTTTACAACTGGCACGGTTCACGCCCGTGGAGCTGCAGGGGGCTGCTCTGCCAGACCCCCGCCACCGATGGTCCTTTCCTGTCCCGGCCAGATTTACGCCTCTTTTGAGCAGGGTTACCACCCGACCGGGCATGGATTGTAGGCTCCTGTCATTTGCTGGAGAAGGTAAGGCTGCTGGAATTATGGAAATCACTGCTCTGCATTTACAGAGCCCCAAGTGCCAGAGCACACGCCTGCTCAAACGCACACACGTGTGCGCGCACACAAGCGCGCGCACACACACACACACACGCGCGCGCGCGCCTCTGAAAGCGTCCCAGCAGCAGTCTGAAGTCAATGTTTGTGCAATTCCCTCTTAAATATTCTCACACGAATAGCTAAACTCTGGCAAAACGCTCGGGACTCTGTGAGTCAGATGGTTCGGGGCTGTGCTGTGCTCCCCACAGCCAACTCTGCTCGTAGGGGATTTGGCAAACTGGGCGTTGTCGCCAACAGTGCCGGCAACACATCTCAGGAACAAANGCAATTCCCTCTTAAATATTCTCACACGAATAGCTAAACTCTGGCAAAACGCTCGGGACTCTGTGAGTCAGATGGTTCGGGGCTGTGCTGTGCTCCCCACAGCCAACTCTGCTCGTAGGGGATTTGGCAAACTGGGCGTTGTCGCCAACAGTGCCGGCAACACATCTCAGGAACAAAGTCAATTTCTCTCCCGGTAAACACAGAACTCCCGCCCTGAACCCGGAGCGGGAGAGGCCATGGTGAAGACCACCTTCCTCCTCGTGGCCTGGATCACCCACTGAAGGAAACAGTGCTTCCCACCCCCAGGATGGCAGCCTCCTCCTGCAACACTCACCCCCAGGGCCCCAGGAGCAGGTGGTACTTACGACTGGCAGGCAAAGGACATGCCAAAAATGGGGATGCAGCGGAAGACGCCCTCCCAGCGGATGTAGCTGACCCGCTGCAGCCACTGCCCGCCGAAGAGGCCGTGCTTGAGCGAGGAGAGCACAATCTGTGAGGAGAAGGGAGCGGGGCTTGGCACAGGGCAGCACACGCAGGTGGGGCTCGGGCCGGGCCCGGGCAGGGCGCCGAGGCCACCGGCGCCACAGTGCAGGCCCCGCACAGGGCAGCACACGCAGGTGGGGCTCGGGCCGGGGCCGGGCAGGGCGCCGAGGCCACCGGCGCCACAGTGCAGGCCCCGCACATGGCAGCACACGCAGGTGGGGCTCGGGCCGGGGCCGGGCAGGGCGCCGAGGCTACCGGCACCACAGTGCAGGCCCCGCACAGGGCAGCCTGGTGCCACCGGCTGGAGGGGCTGGGGGGCGCTGCAAAGGCTGGGAGTGGTGCGTGGCCCCGGGGTTTCGGCTCTCTGCTGTGCCACCAGCTGGCCAGGTGCTGCCCAGAGGAGCTGTGGAGCCTCCTGGCACCAGGGATGGCTGCCCATCCAGGGCTACAGATGGTAAGCAATGAGGCCCCCCTGCTGTGCCTATCCCAGTCGCCTCCAGGTCAGGACAGTCCCCCAAGCTGGCAGGTCCTTGCCAGTCCTGCGCAGACATAATTTAAAAGACAGACCCATCAAGGACAGGGCTGCCTGGAGAAGCAGAGGAAGGGTCACTGGGCTGGCCCTCAGAGCCGAGGGGCACTGGAGACCCCACCCGGGGCTCGGTCTTCTAAGGAGAGCCCAGTGCACAGACTCTCCCATTCTGCTCCCACTGGAGTGGTCAGGGGCTCAGGCCCGGGGGCTCCCAAGGGGCACCCTGAGTATCAACTCCAGACTGCACCCCCCTGCCCCATCAACAGTCAGTGATAAACCACTCATTAGACAACAACTGACAAAAGGTTGGCCTCCTGACTCTTGGCCACAAAGCCCACATAGAAGATCTTCCGTGAACTAGGGAGCATCACACTTTCACTCCCTGCCTCAGAGCGCTCCCCTCCCCTGCGGCCCCATCTGGCCACTGGGCTCCTGTGGCAGATTCTACGTCCCATTCCCGTCAACCTCAGCGGCAGCCGGCAGCCTGACACTCACCACGAACATGAACACGGTGTAGAAGATGAGGGCCATGGCGCTGAAGGACTGGATGGAGGCCATCATGTTCCTCTGCAGGCTGAGCGGTAGCACGATGCACAGGGACACCGCGAAGAGCAGGAGCATGCGGAAGGTGCCTGTGACCTGGGCGGAGCGCCAGGTGTCGGCCCAGGGACGGCCCGGGCTTCCCACCCCAAGCCCCGGAATTGACTGGGCCCAGCACGCTTCGCCTCTTGGCCTGCTGGTCTCAGAGCTCCTCCCACCACTCCCCATCCGAGATGCAGACTCAAACAGTCCCCAGGCTGCCACTCGAGCAGCTGTGAGGTTTCCGACATACCGCACACCTGCAGATGTCCTTACCTGAAACCCAAACAGCCGAGCAAAGAAGTTGGACCCCAGGTCGCCAATCACAACGTAGAAGGCAATGCACGTTCCCAGCATCAGCCCAATCATGCTGCAAGGAAGGCGGGCGAGCTTGAGAGCTGAGCACCGGGGGTCCTAGATGCACCCGCATCCCCCTGGCCGCTGACACGCAACAACCCAAAGGAGGGGTCGAACAGGAGACACAGTGTCAACATTCAACAATTTCCAGGGTTTGGCTGCAGAGTTCGGAGTTTGCTCTTTTACTCAGAATGAATATTGAGCAACACTAAACTCTTCTTTATGTGGTATTACATTTTTCTCTCGGCAGGAGGTTCTAAAAGTTCTTTCAGGTGGTACAAAAATGCACTGTGATGTTAAGACAAGTTAAAAGAACAATCAACTGTTTCAGAAAAGGGTTATTCTTTTCAGTTTGCAATTCCCTAATTTAGAAGCCTAAAAGTGCAATTTTGCAACCATTTTTTTTAATCTCATAAAATTTTACTCCAAAGGGAGAATATGACATTTCCAGTTTAATGCCACCTTTATGCAACAGTGTTCGGGGCAAGGGGTGGGATGGGGTCGGCATCTGAGTTTCGGGAACAGAACCCAGAGATGAAGTACAGCCGAGGGAGCGCCCCCTCGCTGTGCTCCCTGGGTTTTCCATTTTTATATTTTTCTTAGTAAGACTTAAATAAGCCTTTCAGGCTTGACACGAATCATTTTACGGGTACAATAAATTAAACTTTCAACTATTTAGTAAGTAACACTTCAGAGAAATATTTTAAGCTATGAACCAATCCACGTCTGAAACATCCAGCTCACTGTGTAACAACCCTGCTGTTTCTCTTTGGTCACAAGTGAAGGACAGAGAGAATTACCCCCAACAGAACGGCACCACCTACCTGGTCTCCACCAGCATCTTCCCTGCTTTCCCATAGGCGTGCAATGCTAGTGCAGGGAGGGAAAAAGAGAATGAATGCTCGGTCTAAAGTGAGAGAAGCACATCTGTAAAAATATTACCTGTGAAAGGCAATCTGACAAAAACCTGTGGATCTGGAGTTCTATGGGTATAAGGGGATATTTGAAAGTTTTGGTCCCATGCTTTTTTCAGATCTACCTTCAACAAATAAGAATCACCAAAAATAAGAACAAAACTAGGGTAGATCACTTTCCACACTCACACATCCACAAAGAAAAGGAAAGGAAAGAAAAAAGAAAAGAAAAATGGTCCCAGGGAAGCAGCAGTTTCCCTCTGGGCAAGCTAGCTGCCAATAAGGAGGCTGAGGGAGGTCTGCCTGGGTCAGGGGCTGCCCGGGACAGGGTGGGGGGTGCCCGGGGAGGGCGCTCAGCCTAGCCCCAACACATCTGGTTTTCCTAGTCATAACAAGGGGACCTGGCTAAGGGCCTTCATGTTCACTCTGTGGTTTTAGCAGAAAGTCTCGAGCAAGGTGCTTTGGGACAGGAGGGGACAAGTGCACGCAAGCCTGGAGGAGCCCCTCTGCCAGTCCTTCCTGACAGTGGAGCTGTTTCCAGCAGAGGAGAGATTAAGAGCGGACTCAGCAGGCCCCTCCCTGCACCTCACAGAGGCCGGGAACCCCGGCAACCCAGCCCTGTGGTGAGCCGGACAAGGGCTGAGAGAAGCTCTGATCCCCCAGGAGCAAGCAGGAGGCGGGGAGCACGACAGCACAGCCCCCTCCGTCACACGGGCAGAGCCGTCCAGGAGACCAGACAGCAGGGAACACGCAGGCCGTCTGACGTGAAAGAGTCCCAAAAAACGTGACTTTACTTTCAAACTACTCAGGAAAAAACACAGCACTGCCAAAAGCCAGTGAACATGGAAGCCCTGGGCTACACGGCCACAGGGCAGGTGGCCTTGGGAAGCAAACCAGGGGTCATTCCAGCCCAGGCTTGTCCAACCAGCACATGGACACTTGCACCTCGGGGTCCTCAAAGACACAAGGTCCAGTGCCCCTAACGTGAAGGTGGCCAGGGCCCAGCCATCCCATTCCTTTTCCTTCTCCAAAAGGAAGCTGGACATCTATAGCATATTCTAAGTGCTCAGAGCACCCTGCCAGAGAGAGTTCCAGAACACGCCCGCATTCTGGACAAAGGAAACTAAAGCTGCTCTAGGAAGCCAGAAAAAAGTCATGAGGAGGCACCTTTTCACCCAGAAAGACTTGACCAGTTCCCAGAAGGACGTCCAGTGCTGCTGCCCCCAAGGTGTTGCCTGTGCTGAGAAGGCTTGTGGTTCCCGCCCGGTAATCAGCTGGGACAGCCCCACACACACCCCACACATCATTCCAAGCATCTGGCCCTCAGCCTCTTGCCTGGCAAGCCAGAGACTGCCCTCCTGCCCCTCTGGACCGGAACCACAGCACCAGACCTGCCCCACGAGGCTGGGCGGCATCTGCTGGATGGTTTCCAAGAAGGCAGGTCCCTTCCCTACACTCCTGGGTTGGCCCTCCGCTCTCCACCTGCGGCAGGCTTGCTGCAGCTCATGGGCTGGGCCCCGCAGGGACCCAGAGCTGGCACTCCTGCCAGGTGTGCAGTGGGAGTGCTGTCAGGAGGGGCTCCCCAGTCTCCCCAGAGAGGCTGGCTCAGGGCTTTCTCCTGGGGCCACAGCTGGGCCCACAGCTCTGTGGCCGCCAGGCACGCAGAACTGACTCTCAGGCCACTTTGTGGAACTCGGGCCCCAGCCCCACCCCACGCTCTCTGCCCACAGTCCACAGCCTCCACTTATCAGGCAGAGATGGGGAAGCACACACCAAACTGTGCTATTCACACGGAGGGCAGTGACCTCAATGCAGCCCTCCCCAGAGCCAGCCACCTGACTCCCGCTGCCATCTGCCTGGGAGGTATGATGACCATTTGCTGCATAAACAAGGGGTGGGGAGTGCAGAGAATCCTGGGTCTCAGAAAGGATGGTTTTTATGACCCTCATTTCCCAAGCCAAGTATCCACAGGTGCAGGCCACACAACTTGGGACAGCCAGGGAGGGACAGGCCCTCTGCAGGCCCCACCCAGCCATGATCGGGCAGTAGGCTGACCAGGGCCACAGAAACCTGGGCAGGTAGATGACAGGACTACAGACACAGTGCCAGAGCGGCTGCTGCACACGGCTGAGCGCTCCGAGGCGGCAGCAAGGCCTGGTCACCTCTGCAGGCAGGGCCCGGGTCAGAGTGGCCTCGTGGGGCCACGACTTCTAGGGACAGCTGACTATCTGGTATAGCTGTATACCTTCTGAAAATGGGGTTTCAAAAGTCTACTTGAAAGTCAGCCACACAAGGCAAAGGAACAGCAGATAAAAAGTAGATAAAATTCACAGAACTGGGTCTACAAGCAGCAAACAGAACGCCACAAAACACAAAAAAAACATCAATAGAAAACATAAGATACACCCGGGCTGTATCTCCCCAGACTGGCAAAGTTCATTCTTCAGTGATGCCTAGGCACAGGCCAGGACAGGGATGGCAGCCCTGTGGTCACTTCCAGGGATGAACCAAACTGAGAAATGTCGCAAGCTCAAACCTGAGAAAACCACCCACCTGTTCTTGGAGCGCGGACAGCTTAAAAAGGTTATCTATTGAGGATGCCTCTGCCGTTCAGCAGCTTCCACACCCTGCACTGCACTGTCTCCAGGCCTGTCCATCTCCTCCTTCCCACCCCCAACCCCCAGCGGTCTGATGCCCACAGGCCCAGCAGACATGTGCTGGGGGCTCCACAGACAGGCCATCTTTCCCGGGGCTGCAGGACTGGCATGCAGTGGGCTCTCTCCTCCCAGGCCACCCTCTCTGGCAGCAGCACAAGCCCTGGGCCAGGAGGAGGAGAAGGACAGAAGACCTACAAGCAGCGGAAATGGCCCAGGAGGTGTGGGAGGATTGCTGGTCCACGAGGTCCGAGAGACTCCCATCTCGCCCTGTGTAGGGCTCCTTTCCAAGTTTGGGGGGGTGGGTCTCTCCATTTCAGAGATGGTGCCAAGACGGAGCCAGGGCAAAGGGCAGCTAATGCTGCAGGCTGGGCCTGGGGGGACTGTGGGAGTTCACAAAAATGCACCACCTTGTTTGGTACCAAAGGCATAATCAGAGACCACGGGTGGTTTCAGATCTTTTTTGCTTCTGGGTAGTTAGAACTGGGCTGCAGCCACCACAGGCAGTTAAAGGTGAGAGCCCCAGCCACCTACGCAGGAGGGTGTCCACGGGTGGTTTTCTTCAAGCTTTCACACCTCGTCAAACCAGTCTGCCTTCTCAAGGACTTTCTAAGAATGTTCAGATGGACAGCTATCAAAAACCACAGCCTCCCCAGTCCAGGGTCACTCATCCTCTTTCAGGGCACAGAAAGCATTTCGTGGGAACCTTGAGCAGGGAGAAAGAGTCACCCCAAAAGCCACAGCCTCGCAGAAGGAGGAAGGGACCTGCCCTGGTGCACATATCATCCCAAGTAGAACTTGGTCTCATGGGAGCGAGTCAAATTTAGCCGCTATATTTCACTTCCCCACGTGACTCCAACAGCAATGAGAGTCTGACAGCACCACTCTTACCAGAACGGAGAGAGAAGGAAGCAGTCCTTCAGATTTGAGGCCAGAACAAATGCGAGTATCTCAGTGCCAATGCAAAGCAGGCAGACTGGAAGGAAACCAGAGGTCACGCTGCCAAAAGCCCACGCGTGGGGCTCACAGATGTTTTTATTTTCTTTGGCCCTGGGAACTCCGCACACCGTTTCCTCTTGGCACCTCCTCCCTGCTGTGAGAGCTGGGAGCTGAGGGCCCACCAGAACATCTGCAAGCGGGCTAGCATCCGGGCCACACACTAGCTGGATGGTCAGGGGGTCCCAGCCAGAGGATGGGAGTCTTCCCCAGACGTGCACAGGGCAGCCTCTGAGACCACGTGTACTGGTATTTCAACGTCCAAACCACGTATTCCCAGAATGCAACGTGGACTCGAAAGGTCCGAGGTGGTGGAGAGAAAGCAGCCTTCACACACCAGCCTGAGGCGGGCGGCAGAGTGGGGCCCTGCCCTCAGAGACAGGCTGCCCAGGAAATAGATCAAACTGAAAGGAGGTGGAAAGCACAGCCTTCTTTGCCTCAGCTGAAATCAAAGGAAGAAAGAACTAGAGGAAACGAGACTGCAACCAACAACAACAGGACATAGAGGGTGCGGCGGAGGAGTTGGTGACTTGCTGCCGCTGCAAGCCTGAGCCCAAGGACAGGCTGCCCATGGCATTCAAAGTGGAGACGCGCAGCAGTATCTGGGTCAGGCAGCTCGGAAGGAAGGCTCTAGGGCCGCAGGCATAGGAGCAGAAGCTGCCAAGGCTGCCTGAACCAGGAGGGGCCTCTCTGTGTGGATGTGCATAAAGAGAAGGCAGGAGGACAAGCATTGACTCGGTTTTAAAACGTGTTGATGTTAACAGCTTTGTTTTTTTTAACTGCATTAAATTTTAAAATAAGAAAAGAAATTGCTGCTCAAAGGACTCTTTAAGAATAAAGCAGAATAAAGAATAAAGCACTGGCGGGCCAGTGGTTAAGAGTCTATGCTTCCAGTGCACGGGGTGGGGGTTCAATCCCTGGTCAGGGAAATAATGTCCCTCATGCTGTGTGGCATGACCAAAAAAAAAAAAGAATAAAGTGAAAGAAAAATACTTAAAAGACTAACGCCCACACCCCCAGATCCAGATGCTGCACTTTTTAAGAAGGTGCTGAGAAAGGTCCTGCCCCTCTCAGGGAGGCAATGCACTCACCCAGGCCAGCGTAAGTCCTCCTCTTGCTCAGGCTGGCAGCTTTCACCAGGAACATGCAGGACTGGTGCGTCATCCAAGAACAGAAGACCAAGAGCAAGGCCCCCAGGACAATGCCACACTGGAGTGTTGGGACAAAAGAGAGACGTTCAGAAAATAAATGGGGCCACAAAGAGTCGGACACGACTGAGCGACTGAACTGAACAAAATAAAACTACCCAGCATCTTTAGCTCACACACTGAACACGGTGAATAGCACAAGTGATGACCAAAAGCCCTCCCCTTGGCCCCTGATCCCTAGACTTGAGGCCCCAGCTCTACTCTGTCCCCACACCTGTGAATAACATTTCCTGGATGGAGTGGTCAACATGTTCTGTCCAGGGACATAAAGCATATACATGTCCCCAAAAGAGCACCAGGGACCCCGCTGCCTTCCCAGAGTCTCAAGGAATGGTGAGGGGTTGCCAGTCTCCCCAGTTCCCTGCAGACACCCTACAGCAAACCACCTTCCAGCCACTTGGATCAACAGCTACGAGTGATAAACACATTCTGGAAGGAAGAGATTAAAAATGACATTTATGCCTTTCTTATAAGTTAAACAGACACTCACCATCTGACCAGCAATTGCACTCCTAGGTATTTACCCAAAAGAAATGAAAACATGTGTTCATGCAGAAACCTGCATGCCAATGTTTACAGCAGGTTTATCTGTAATCCAAAAACTGAAGAAACAACCAACTGTCCTACTAGCATCTAGCAGAGCGGAATACACACACGGCCCACCAGCCAGCTCTCTTGCACGCGGGTCACCACCCCACAGGTCAGGTCCATGTGGTCAAACCCCGTGCATGTGTTCCTAACTGCTCCAAACAGGAAATGCCACGCCTGCCTAGCAAAGGTTAAAAAAACAGATAAATTGAGCAATGCTAGCCAGACACCTACGACACGATGCGTTCACATACAGTTAAAACCTGGCAACACTGACCAGTGGGGTCTGGGGGTGGGAGGGCGACCCTCAGTAAGGAGGCAGGGGTGGGGGGTGCTGGCAATGCTGTGTTCCTCAATCTGGGAGCTGGCTACATGTGTTTGTCAATATTATGAAAACCCATCAAGAGTACACCTAAAATGTGTTCACTTTTCTGTATGCATGTTACACTTCAATAAATTGCTAATTTTTTCGAAAAAGTACCCCAAATTATTAAAACCAAACAAACAAAAAAACGCAAACAAAACTTTTAAGTGACCTGGCTACCAGATAAAAACACACATCTCCAAATTGCCTCTTGGCCTCACATGGTGTTCTTGCCAATGAGCTTCTAACAGAGAAGATGCTGAGTCTGAGTGATGAGTAACAGCATGTCCTAACTTGGCCAGGCCCTCGGGGCAGGGCAAACCACTTCCAGATCCTTGCTTGCAAGAGGGCACCCACCGATAAACTCTCCCCGCAGACAACTCAGCCTGGCCCTTTTTTATTTTATTTTTTTCTATTTTTTTTAAATTTTTTTATTTTTTGAATTTTTTTATTTTTTTTCATCTCAGGTGTACATGAGTTGCCAATCTTGAACCCTCCCCCACCTCCCACTCCACCTCATCATCCCCGTGCACCAGTCCCAAGCATCCTGTATCCTGAACCGAATATAGACCAATGATTCGTTTCCTGGCCCATTTTTAAATGCTCTGCTAGGGGACTCATGCCCAGCACACAGTAAGACACTCAAATCTGAATCACCAGAGCCCTGCCACAGTGGCACTTGGCAGAGAGGAGTCAAGAAAGGCAGCACTGCACTTACAGACTCAGGACCAGCCAACTACACATCCCAGGATGCAGTTCTGTGCCAGGCAAGTCGCAATGCACGTTGGGACACGTAGTCCTTCCAATACCCAGAGGTGGCCGGCCCACGCTGGGATTCACAAGCCAAGACACAGATGTTGCCTCTTGAAGCCGCCAGCGTGGCCTTCTACATAGCCCTGCAGTCTCTATCCTCCCACCAACATGCTCACCAAGTCAGATCAACCACTCACATGGGAACGCTAAATGCATTTTCTTTTTGCTATTTTTATCCAAAAGATACTAACTGTGAAAAATGCAGCGTTACTCTAAAATTAAACGCTGATGCCGATTTTCAGTTCCAAAATATCCATCTTATTTTCATTTTTCCACCTATTTGGTTTCATCATGTAAGACTGGTCTTTGAGGCCTTGTTGGCCACCTGTCCTTCTCTGGTGTCCCTCTCCTCCTCCACCCTCAACCAACCTAGCTAGTAGACAGCTCTTGCCCCAAGAGACAGAGGTAACAGTATCTCCAGCATGGCACACAGTAAGCTAAGAAGTTCATTTTTAGGAAAGAAGTTACCCAATTTGGTAATTCTATCACCTCCCTTTTCTACCATACCAAATGCCTGTTTATTTGTGAATTAAACAGAAGCCAAATGAACTCACACCTCAAAAATGGTGAGTTTCTTTCATGCGGTATTTAATGCTGAGATGACACCAATTTTTTAGTATTTTGGATTTTTTCAATCAAGGTAACATTTGCATATGGTGAAATGCACAAATTTTAAGCACACAATCTGGAGAATGCAGTAATCACCTTGTAACCAACACCCCAAACTAGTTCCAAGGCCTGGGGGTTTGACTGATGTGCTTCTGAATACAGGTGCAGTCAGGTCAGAGTTTTTAGAAATAATAATAAAGAAAAATAACACTGAATCCTGTGGTCACTTTCCATTTTTGAAAGATATTACTTTGCTACATTTGCACTTTGATCTGAAGTTATTGTTCTTAAGCTTCTCCTTGAGAAAAGAGGATAAGATGGTTGGATGGCATCACCTACTCGATGGACATGAGTTTGAGCAAGCTCCAGGAGTTGGTAATGGGCAGGGAAGCCTGGTGTGCTGCAGTCCATGGGGNGTGGGTCTCTCCATTTCAGAGATGGTGCCAAGACGGAGCCAGGGCAAAGGGCAGCTAATGCTGCAGGCTGGGCCTGGGGGGACTGTGGGAGTTCACAAAAATGCACCACCTTGTTTGGTACCAAAGGCATAATCAGAGACCACGGGTGGTTTCAGATCTTTTTTGCTTCTGGGTAGTTAGAACTGGGCTGCAGCCACCACAGGCAGTTAAAGGTGAGAGCCCCAGCCACCTACGCAGGAGGGTGTCCACGGGTGGTTTTCTTCAAGCTTTCACACCTCGTCAAACCAGTCTGCCTTCTCAAGGACTTTCTAAGAATGTTCAGATGGACAGCTATCAAAAACCACAGCCTCCCCAGTCCAGGGTCACTCATCCTCTTTCAGGGCACAGAAAGCATTTCGTGGGAACCTTGAGCAGGGAGAAAGAGTCACCCCAAAAGCCACAGCCTCGCAGAAGGAGGAAGGGACCTGCCCTGGTGCACATATCATCCCAAGTAGAACTTGGTCTCATGGGAGCGAGTCAAATTTAGCCGCTATATTTCACTTCCCCACGTGACTCCAACAGCAATGAGAGTCTGACAGCACCACTCTTACCAGAACGGAGAGAGAAGGAAGCAGTCCTTCAGATTTGAGGCCAGAACAAATGCGAGTATCTCAGTGCCAATGCAAAGCAGGCAGACTGGAAGGAAACCAGAGGTCACGCTGCCAAAAGCCCACGCGTGGGGCTCACAGATGTTTTTATTTTCTTTGGCCCTGGGAACTCCGCACACCGTTTCCTCTTGGCACCTCCTCCCTGCTGTGAGAGCTGGGAGCTGAGGGCCCACCAGAACATCTGCAAGCGGGCTAGCATCCGGGCCACACACTAGCTGGATGGTCAGGGGGTCCCAGCCAGAGGATGGGAGTCTTCCCCAGACGTGCACAGGGCAGCCTCTGAGACCACGTGTACTGGTATTTCAACGTCCAAACCACGTATTCCCAGAATGCAACGTGGACTCGAAAGGTCCGAGGTGGTGGAGAGAAAGCAGCCTTCACACACCAGCCTGAGGCGGGCGGCAGAGTGGGGCCCTGCCCTCAGAGACAGGCTGCCCAGGAAATAGATCAAACTGAAAGGAGGTGGAAAGCACAGCCTTCTTTGCCTCAGCTGAAATCAAAGGAAGAAAGAACTAGAGGAAACGAGACTGCAACCAACAACAACAGGACATAGAGGGTGCGGCGGAGGAGTTGGTGACTTGCTGCCGCTGCAAGCCTGAGCCCAAGGACAGGCTGCCCATGGCATTCAAAGTGGAGACGCGCAGCAGTATCTGGGTCAGGCAGCTCGGAAGGAAGGCTCTAGGGCCGCAGGCATAGGAGCAGAAGCTGCCAAGGCTGCCTGAACCAGGAGGGGCCTCTCTGTGTGGATGTGCATAAAGAGAAGGCAGGAGGACAAGCATTGACTCGGTTTTAAAACGTGTTGATGTTAACAGCTTTGTTTTTTTTAACTGCATTAAATTTTAAAATAAGAAAAGAAATTGCTGCTCAAAGGACTCTTTAAGAATAAAGCAGAATAAAGAATAAAGCACTGGCGGGCCAGTGGTTAAGAGTCTATGCTTCCAGTGCACGGGGTGGGGGTTCAATCCCTGGTCAGGGAAATAATGTCCCTCATGCTGTGTGGCATGACCAAAAAAAAAAAAGAATAAAGTGAAAGAAAAATACTTAAAAGACTAACGCCCACACCCCCAGATCCAGATGCTGCACTTTTTAAGAAGGTGCTGAGAAAGGTCCTGCCCCTCTCAGGGAGGCAATGCACTCACCCAGGCCAGCGTAAGTCCTCCTCTTGCTCAGGCTGGCAGCTTTCACCAGGAACATGCAGGACTGGTGCGTCATCCAAGAACAGAAGACCAAGAGCAAGGCCCCCAGGACAATGCCACACTGGAGTGTTGGGACAAAAGAGAGACGTTCAGAAAATAAATGGGGCCACAAAGAGTCGGACACGACTGAGCGACTGAACTGAACAAAATAAAACTACCCAGCATCTTTAGCTCACACACTGAACACGGTGAATAGCACAAGTGATGACCAAAAGCCCTCCCCTTGGCCCCTGATCCCTAGACTTGAGGCCCCAGCTCTACTCTGTCCCCACACCTGTGAATAACATTTCCTGGATGGAGTGGTCAACATGTTCTGTCCAGGGACATAAAGCATATACATGTCCCCAAAAGAGCACCAGGGACCCCGCTGCCTTCCCAGAGTCTCAAGGAATGGTGAGGGGTTGCCAGTCTCCCCAGTTCCCTGCAGACACCCTACAGCAAACCACCTTCCAGCCACTTGGATCAACAGCTACGAGTGATAAACACATTCTGGAAGGAAGAGATTAAAAATGACATTTATGCCTTTCTTATAAGTTAAACAGACACTCACCATCTGACCAGCAATTGCACTCCTAGGTATTTACCCAAAAGAAATGAAAACATGTGTTCATGCAGAAACCTGCATGCCAATGTTTACAGCAGGTTTATCTGTAATCCAAAAACTGAAGAAACAACCAACTGTCCTACTAGCATCTAGCAGAGCGGAATACACACACGGCCCACCAGCCAGCTCTCTTGCACGCGGGTCACCACCCCACAGGTCAGGTCCATGTGGTCAAACCCCGTGCATGTGTTCCTAACTGCTCCAAACAGGAAATGCCACGCCTGCCTAGCAAAGGTTAAAAAAACAGATAAATTGAGCAATGCTAGCCAGACACCTACGACACGATGCGTTCACATACAGTTAAAACCTGGCAACACTGACCAGTGGGGTCTGGGGGTGGGAGGGCGACCCTCAGTAAGGAGGCAGGGGTGGGGGGTGCTGGCAATGCTGTGTTCCTCAATCTGGGAGCTGGCTACATGTGTTTGTCAATATTATGAAAACCCATCAAGAGTACACCTAAAATGTGTTCACTTTTCTGTATGCATGTTACACTTCAATAAATTGCTAATTTTTTCGAAAAAGTACCCCAAATTATTAAAACCAAACAAACAAAAAAACGCAAACAAAACTTTTAAGTGACCTGGCTACCAGATAAAAACACACATCTCCAAATTGCCTCTTGGCCTCACATGGTGTTCTTGCCAATGAGCTTCTAACAGAGAAGATGCTGAGTCTGAGTGATGAGTAACAGCATGTCCTAACTTGGCCAGGCCCTCGGGGCAGGGCAAACCACTTCCAGATCCTTGCTTGCAAGAGGGCACCCACCGATAAACTCTCCCCGCAGACAACTCAGCCTGGCCCTTTTTTATTTTATTTTTTTCTATTTTTTTTAAATTTTTTTATTTTTTGAATTTTTTTATTTTTTTTCATCTCAGGTGTACATGAGTTGCCAATCTTGAACCCTCCCCCACCTCCCACTCCACCTCATCATCCCCGTGCACCAGTCCCAAGCATCCTGTATCCTGAACCGAATATAGACCAATGATTCGTTTCCTGGCCCATTTTTAAATGCTCTGCTAGGGGACTCATGCCCAGCACACAGTAAGACACTCAAATCTGAATCACCAGAGCCCTGCCACAGTGGCACTTGGCAGAGAGGAGTCAAGAAAGGCAGCACTGCACTTACAGACTCAGGACCAGCCAACTACACATCCCAGGATGCAGTTCTGTGCCAGGCAAGTCGCAATGCACGTTGGGACACGTAGTCCTTCCAATACCCAGAGGTGGCCGGCCCACGCTGGGATTCACAAGCCAAGACACAGATGTTGCCTCTTGAAGCCGCCAGCGTGGCCTTCTACATAGCCCTGCAGTCTCTATCCTCCCACCAACATGCTCACCAAGTCAGATCAACCACTCACATGGGAACGCTAAATGCATTTTCTTTTTGCTATTTTTATCCAAAAGATACTAACTGTGAAAAATGCAGCGTTACTCTAAAATTAAACGCTGATGCCGATTTTCAGTTCCAAAATATCCATCTTATTTTCATTTTTCCACCTATTTGGTTTCATCATGTAAGACTGGTCTTTGAGGCCTTGTTGGCCACCTGTCCTTCTCTGGTGTCCCTCTCCTCCTCCACCCTCAACCAACCTAGCTAGTAGACAGCTCTTGCCCCAAGAGACAGAGGTAACAGTATCTCCAGCATGGCACACAGTAAGCTAAGAAGTTCATTTTTAGGAAAGAAGTTACCCAATTTGGTAATTCTATCACCTCCCTTTTCTACCATACCAAATGCCTGTTTATTTGTGAATTAAACAGAAGCCAAATGAACTCACACCTCAAAAATGGTGAGTTTCTTTCATGCGGTATTTAATGCTGAGATGACACCAATTTTTTAGTATTTTGGATTTTTTCAATCAAGGTAACATTTGCATATGGTGAAATGCACAAATTTTAAGCACACAATCTGGAGAATGCAGTAATCACCTTGTAACCAACACCCCAAACTAGTTCCAAGGCCTGGGGGTTTGACTGATGTGCTTCTGAATACAGGTGCAGTCAGGTCAGAGTTTTTAGAAATAATAATAAAGAAAAATAACACTGAATCCTGTGGTCACTTTCCATTTTTGAAAGATATTACTTTGCTACATTTGCACTTTGATCTGAAGTTATTGTTCTTAAGCTTCTCCTTGAGAAAAGAGGATAAGATGGTTGGATGGCATCACCTACTCGATGGACATGAGTTTGAGCAAGCTCCAGGAGTTGGTAATGGGCAGGGAAGCCTGGTGTGCTGCAGTCCATGGGGTCGCAAAGAGTCGGAAAGGACTGAGCGACTGAAGCTTTTCGTCAAGGGAATTCCCTCAATTTCTCTTGCAGCCACGGGGCAGGCGAGCCGCAGGGCCGCCTCCCCAAGTCCTAGTTCCCGTGACGGGGTGAGCCCGGGGCGGCGAGGGGGGTGACCACTGCCTGCTGGACTCACCTGTTTGAAGCAGAAGGGCATGGTGAGGACACTGACCCCTACTATGCTGTTCACTATGTTCGTGATCAGCCCCCAGTTGGAGGCGGCGGCTGCAGTCATAGCGCGGGGTCTAGAGGCCCGGGAGCCCCAGTTCAAGGCGCCGGGACGACGGTGGGGCGTGAGACCCTGAGGGAGGCGGGTGGCTGGCTGCCTGGAGGAGGCAGCCTCTTGGGAAGGCGGCAGGGGCAGTCAACCTCCAGACCCCGCCAGACCCCACGGCCGCCTCATGTCTTCCTCCCCCGCTGGTTCTCGCCGGCCACCTCCGTGTCCCCACGCATAGACCCGGAAGAATTGCGGGGTGCCAGCCAGGAACACCTCAGCCCGGCTTCGCAGCCACCCTGACACACACTTCCTCCTTCCGCGGGCTCCTCTGCCCGGAAGTGACGGCGAATAGGCGGTGCTCTGGCCGGGCTGTTACGGAGAGAGGCGGACCTAGTGGGGCGGGACTTGGTGGGAAGCAAACCAATGAGAGGTGGGCTGGGTCTATGGGGCGGGATTTGTGGGCGGGGCCCGGTGTCAGCACCTGTTCCAGCACCCAGCTAATAATCGTCCTCCTGAGGACCTGGTATTCTGAGCCCTTTCTTTCAGGACCTGGAGCACAAGGAACTCGCCACAGCTCTACATTGTCACATACATACGGGATCATCAGTTGGGCTAATCTGGTGGATACAATGGAATCACACTGTGGTTTTTATTTTTTAATCTTTAATCTTTATTTATTTGGCTGCGTGGGATCTCAGATGCAGAATCTTCAGTTGTGGCATGCTAACTCTTAGTTTTGGCGTGTGGGATCTAGCTCCCTGACCAGGGATAGAGCCCAAGTGCCCTGCATTGGGAGTGAAGAGTCTTAGCCTCTGGACCACCAGGGAAGTTCCTCACTGTGGTTTTTAATTTGTTCCCCCGGTTACAAATGAGGTAAATCATCTACTCCTATTTTTATTGTCCATTCATGTTTCTTCTCAAAATGCTTATTCATTTTTGCCCATTTTTCTAATTAGCTATTTGATAACACGAATTTTGCATTCTTGCAATGTGCTTGATAACTTACCCTGTGTCCCTCAATTGGGGTTTTTCTGATGCCTCCTCGTTGTATTAGTTTTTCATAGCTAGAGTAACAAATCACCACAAATTTAGCAGCTTAACCAACACAAACCTGTTCTTATGGTTCTGTGGGTCAGAAGTCCAGAATGCATCTCACTGGACTGAAATCAAGACGTGAGCAGGTCACCCCCTTCATGGAAGTTCTCGGGGAGATTCCATTTCCTGCTCATTGGGTAGCTGGCAGAATTCAATTCGTTTGGGTGGTATGACTAAGGCCCCCATTGTCTTGCAAACTGAAAACTGAGGCCTCTTCTCAGTTTCTACAGGCCATGTCCCCTGGCTCCTGGCCCTCTTCCTCCAACTTCAAAGTCAGCAACAGCGGAGAAGGGGTCAGCTCCCTCTCACTTCACATATCTGAGCCAGCCAGGAAAAGTTTTCCAATTTTAAGTATTCATGTGATTAGACTGAGTCCATCCGGATAATCCAGGATAATCTCCCCGTCTCAAGGTCTGTAACCTTAATCACAGCTGCAAAAATCCCTTTTGGCATGTAAGGTAACATATTCACAGGTTCTCTGGATTAAGGGGGTGCACATCTTTGTGGGGAGCCAGTATTCTGCCTACCCACACTCCTGGTGAAATTCAAGTTACATTTCTTTGGCACAAATATCGTGGATGTGCTGCTGTATTTCCACTGAATCCTATCAGATGCCCTACGATTTTGATTTGTCCCATTACTGGCTATATTCTCTCTCATTGCTTGATTAGATAGTTATGTCTTTCTCCTTAGTAAATAATGAGTGGTTTGTGGGGAGGTACTTTGAAACTAAATGTCCTGGTCCTTGTTAAACTTGCAACCTATTAATATATCGACAGCACTGTGGACTCCTGGTTTCCAGTTGTATTCAGTGAGTTATCATCCATTATTATCATGAGTTATTTTGATGTGCCGATTTCCTAGACTTGGACAGTGAGAGCCCCTTCAGCTGGCCCTTTTGTCCTGTGCTGGGTCCCTGTCATTCTCTGAGTACTTCCTTGCTTTCTTGCATGATAAGCTGTTCCAAGCTCATTGTGTACTTTTCAAGAATCAATCCTTTCTGCAAGAACTCCAAGGAGTCCTTTCAGTGGAGACTAGTCATAGAGACCAAGATCTGGGCTCTGGTCCTGGCCACTGTTCAATGGGCAGAACTAGAAGACACGTATGTGTACCACACTCACATCGAGATTTCTTCCTAGGTTCACGAACATACTGAAAGTCACACATTCACAGCAGTATCTCCAAACACTGCTGGCAGTCCAGGGCCACAGTCTTCATCCTGATATTCTCCCCTTCGATACTTGTAATGCCTGAGCTGATGCTCTCCACCTCACTTAGGCTCCCATACCCTCCCCTGGGCTGCCCCACCCCCATCCCAGACTCCCTCTCCACCTCACTCTGGTTCTGAGTGGCCCCCACCGGCAATTCCCACTGGCACAGACACTTATCTCACCTTGCACCCCCTGAAGGTTTTAGGACTGATGTGTGAAGTAGAGAGAGTCAGGGTCATGGCCATTTCTGAACCTGCACCCCTTCCATTCTCGCTACCCACATGTGGATTCAATCAGCAGAGCTGATGTGACGCCGCGGTTCCATGGGAGCCTTCTGAAGCACAAAGGCTGTGTGACCCTGGGCATGTTTGAGAACCTCTCTGAGTGCCCATTATTGGGGCATCCATCATTGAAGAGGCAGCAACTTTCCATTTGGTTGCTGGAGGTGGCAGCCATGGGCACCATCTGGGGAAGGAGGCGGAGGGGGCTGGACTAGGGTCCCACCTCTGGATGCTGGCGACTCAAGACTTCAGACAGAGAGGGATGTTGACCCCACCTGGCACACCTGTATTAAGGTGACAGATCCTGCTTCTCCCACACCGGCGCCTGCTTTCCCAAGGGGGAGCCCCTCTACAACCCTTTCCCCTCCCTCCCTCTCCCCGACCTCAACCCTTACCAAAGACGTTCAGGGACCCAGCCTGGGTTAAATCTACCTGACAGTTGTGGCTGCTTTAGAGAAGGGCTCCTGGAGAAGGTGGCCTGGGCCCGGGAGGCAGCTGTGGGCAGAGTCAGAGCTGTGGCACTGGCTGTGACCTGGCTACCAGAACACTCAGTGTTTTCAATTGTAAAATGGGGCTGATGACCCTGCTCTGCAATTCTGTGAGGTCACAGGTGTAACCCCTTTTCTCCAGGAGAGCATCATTGTTTCTTTAAGCAATCTTCTGCTTTTTCAGGGCTTCCCAGGTGCATGTGTGCATGCTAAGTCACCTCAGCTGTGTCCAACTCTTTGTGATCCTGTGGACTGTGGCCCACCAGGCTCCTCGGTCCATGGGATTCTCCAGGCAAGAATACTGGAGTGGGTTGCCATGCCCTCCTCCAAGGGGCTTTCTAGGTGTGGCTAGTGGTAAAGAACCCGCCTGCCAGTACAGAAGACCTGGGTTCAATCCCTGGGCCAGAAAGATGCCCTGGAGAAGGAAATGACAACCCACTCCAGTATTCTTGCTGGGATATTCCCACAGACAGAGGAGTCTGGCAGGCTACAGTCCATGGGGTCCAAAGAGTCAGACAGGACTGAAGCGACTGAGCATACACACAGCTTTTTCATCGGTCTCCAGTTTCCAAACTGGAGGCATGATGGGGGCCAGGATGGTCCCTCGGAAATGAACACTGGGGGGCTCTGGGCAGTTGGGATGAGATGGGCATCAGGAACCCTGCCTGGTATGGAGCCTGAGATTTCATCACCCCAGCAAGCAGGACTTAAATGTTCACTCTAGCCCAGTGGTTAAACTGTCCAGAAGCCTGTTTCCATACCCCTCTCTGGTTGGATCCTCACTCTTTCAGGCCGTCTTGTGTAGGAGCAGAGCCTGGAGGCTGTCCTGAGCCCAGGGAGGTGGCCGAGGGAAGGAAGAGGGAACCCAGGCCTGGTGGCCCTGACTCCCTGCACGCTCCTCCTGCTGTTTATATAACCCCAGAGCCATAAAACTGACAACAGTTTCAGCAGACAGGACTGGATCTTATTTAGCATCCGCTGGGCGGGGTGCCATCGGATCATGTGCTGGGGAGGAATCCACCAACCCTCCTACCCCCCACTGCCAGGCTGCCTCCTCAGAGGAAGGGGTAGTGCAAAAACTACACAGAAGGACCAGCTTCACAGGGAAATTCGAGGCTGCACCCACCCCCTACACACACACACACACACACACACACACACACACAGACATACACACAGACACACACACACACAGACACAGACACACACACACACACACACACAGCCCTGACCTTGGTTTTCTGGGTGTGGGCAGTCAGGCCTTAACGAAGTGTAAGGGGAGAGAGGGTCAGCCCTGGTGTTTTCCAAAGTGTGCTTACTCCATCCAGTTTATACTCTCCTTTGTGGTGGGGGAGGGGAGAACATGAGGAGGGGGAGGTGGGGCTGGCCCCACAGAGGAAGATTATGTCCCCTCGTCCTCTGTCAGGGCCCCCCCAAGTTGGAGATGCCTGGGGAGTTGCCCAGGTGCAAGGGGGCTTTCCTGGGGCTGACAAGGGGAGCTGGCTGGGCCACCCTTAGTCCCCCGCTGAATGGGCCCAGCTCTGAGTCTCCATCCTTGGCCTCAGCCCCTAAAGCCAGGGGCCAAGGGTTTTTCCCGCAGCTCAAGCCATTGGTGATCCCTGGGCTGTTGGGTCAGGTTCTAGGAGGAGGGCTGGGGGCCAGGTGCCCAGGAGAAGAAGGCAGGAGAGTAGCTGCTGTTGGGCACCTAGGCTGGGTGGGCCTGGGAGATCCTAGGGGGCCCAGCAGGGTCTTCCAAGGGTTTTAACACTGCTTCCCTGCACCTCAGGGGCCTCTCTCTTAAGCAGGGACAGTCATAATACCCTCTGTTGGAAAAACCACAGACTAAACATCCAATCCTCCAGGGCTCCCCCCCCACACCCAGACCCCAAATTCCCAGAGACTAGGAAAGCTAGAAGCCTGTCAAGCAGAGGCCAGGCCAGCTGACCCAGCCCGGAGGGAGACCAGAAGCCAGCTGGGCCAAGAGTGGAGCAGGCCTCCCCAACCCCAGGTGGCTCTGGGACCCAGGTGGGGGCTTCCCAAGGAGGCCCACCTGCCAGCCTTTCCTGGAAGGCAGGAAGCCAGAATGGGGTGCTGGGGAGAGGCACCTACATTTCCTCCCAGCCGGCAGCCTGGCCCAGGTGCCCTCCCTTCATCCTCCCCGGGGGACCCCACGGGGCTGACCCATCCCAGGATGCCTGGTGGGGAGGGAGGGGGCCAAGAGGCGTTTTCTACGAGGAACTGAGAAAGAGCCAGCAGCAGGGCTGCCTCTCGATGCCCCACCAGTGAGGGCGGCAACTGCCCAGGCCCAGGGCCGCTGCTGCCAGGGCCACCCTCACCTCCTCTCCTTGCAGGTTTAAGGCGAACGTGAGGCCATCCCCCTATTCACGTGTGCATTCCTAACCCCTGTCCCTCAGCATGTAGGGGGCCCTGATCCATTATGACTGCCCTTACAAAAACGGGGAATTGGGACACAAGCACCCACAGGGAGCGAACACCTGTGAACACTGGCAGAGAGTGGTATGATTCATCTACAAGCCAAGGAATGCCAGGAGCCACTGTCAGCACCAGGAGCTGTGAGCGGGACAGGAAGCAGACTCTTCCTGAGAAAGAACCGACAATGCTGACACTCTGATATCCGGCTTCTGGCCCCAGAACTGGGAGCGAATACATTTCTGTTAAATCTATGAGAACTTTATTCCATCAGCCCCAGGACATGAAAGTCACCATACTGCACTTTCTGGACACTCGGGTTTCAGGACCCTCAGTATCCACATGCCACAGCCCCTGCCACAGCCTCGCCTGCTCCATGTGACATGTTCATCTTTCCCCTCCTTGACCAGTGGTCCCCTGGTGCCCTTCGCTGCCACTTCTCCCAAGCCTTGGCCCTGTCTCTTCCTTGCATCTGGACACCCCTCGATGCATGAGCCAACTATGACCTCCTCTAGGGCCAAGTTCACCACACCACCTAATTTGCAGCACTCACCCTGGAGAACCACAGGATTTGGAGCCATTAAAGTGTGTGCCCAGGTAAAATTCCTGTCTAATTCCTGCAGGTAGAGAGGGTCCATGGGACATCCTCCCTGGCCCAGGTCATCAGACTGTAACTGTTCCAACCCTTCTCACAGGGCAAATTCTGGACTTCTTGCTAGAGGCAGTCAATGGCAATCCCTTACTATTGCCTTCCCCATTTTACAGAAGGGAAAACTGAGGCTCAGAGAGGTGAGGTGATTTGCTCAAGACCATGTAACTCCTAAGTTACATGGCCTGGACCCAGGTCATAGTGGTCATAGTGGCTCCCTAATTCCTTGCACTCAGGGCCACTGGCCTCTGCCCGCTGAGCTGAGCTGAGCTGAGGGAGGCAGCATCTTCTAGCTGACAGTCAAGTCCAGCACCGTGCTGTGGGGCTGGCTCCTGGGGACGCTTTTGGCCATATTAGGGGAGAAAGGACACAAGGAACACAACTGCACCACTCCAGACCCAACCCCAAGCTCACCTGCACACAAGGTTTGGGGCCTCACGTGGCGTCTACAGACCTGTTTCCCATCAAGGCCTCCCCTGTCCCTGGTCTGACGGGGGAGCCCTTGACCAGGTCCTATCCAGCAACCGGGAACAGGAAGTGTTTTCCCATAGGGAAAGCCTTCTGTGCAGCCAGGGTGAGCTGGAAGGACAGTATGACCTTTGTGATGTCCCTGGTCTCAGACAAAAGCTGCAGATTATCATCTTGGCCACCAGGAGAAAACTCCCCCTGAATCTCATTATCATCTTGTAATTAGAGGGGGTGGTTGAGAATTCAACAAGATGGAAAACCTGCTTTCATCTACTTTTTTTTTACCCTTTTCTAAAAATTCCAGACACAAGGCGAGAGCTGCCTGGGCCCACAGGTGCAGCATCACACGTCTGGACACAAGGAACCGCGTGCACAGGCCCCAGGCCCCCCCCCTGCAGCCCCTTCAGGGCAAGTGGGTCCCCCACCTCGGTCCCTGGGAACTTTGCAAGTGATTTCTCTTCTTTCGAGGCTGGAGGTAGATCTGGGGGTACAGGAAAGGCAAGGTCATGTCTAAGCTCATTCTCCTGATGCACCCAGCAGATTAAGAGCTGGCACTTGACTCCAGTAGCTCTGGAGCCTTAACCAGCAAACCATGTGCTCCCCTGCCTGCCCTGGGCCTCCATCCACCCTAAGCAGGGATGCCAAGCTGTCCCATGGCCACTGTTCGCTCAGCCTCAGTCTGGCAGGCTGTGGGCAAATTCAGGCTGAGACCCCAGCATGCACTCAGCCCACCCTCCTCCTTGCGCCATGGATCCTCTGTGGGGCAGGCCAGTGAGGCACACAAGGCCTCACCCCTGCTCCCCAGGCTGCATCTCAGGAGTAGGGACAAATGGCAGGATATTCTGGTTGCAGATGTACAAGCCCCAGGCTTGCCAGGGTGGGAGGCCTCAGAGGCTTTGTGAGCCAGTAGGAAACTGCCATTTCATGCTCCAGAAAAGGGAAGGCCAGTTGTGGTGGCCCGAGCCTGGCAAATGCACCCTTCAGGGGCAGAGAAGGACCTGGGAGACCTGCTGGCCTTCCTCTTCAGCCCCTTCTGCATCTGGCCTCCCAGGCCATAAAAGTGGGGAGGTCTCCCAGGGATCAAACCCCTTCCAGAGAAGCGGCCCTAGGATCAAAAATGTCACTTCTCTCCCCTGAAAGGTGTGCCCCAAACAGGGCTTGCCCAGTCACCTCAGAGCCCGGGGTCCCCACTCAGGCTCCAGGGAAGGCTGTGACCCACGGGGTGGGCGGTGACACGGGAAAGTCACGTGGCCCCCTTCAAGCAGGGGAAGTCTTGCCCTTACCCTTGTCATTAGAACACTGAGCTCCTCTGAGGTATACATTTCTGACTTCTCTTTGCTGGGTTGGGGGACAGGACTGGAATGGTAGCGGGTGAGAGAGACACAGCTGGGAGTCCCGGGGCACAGTTGGGCCGTATCCAGCTCCCCCATCGAACAGCTGCAGCCCCCCAGGCTCCCTGCACCCGTGGCTTCCCTGCAGTCGGCAGGACAGTGGGCTGTGGGGCGGGATACAGGAATGTGACATGCCTGGGCGTGGGGCTAGGCTTCTGAGAGCTTCCCCAGCTGTGCAGAGGCCCCGGCAGATGGAGCCTGGGTAATCAGAGCCAGTGACAGCCGAGGGCTGATGGAGACAAGGCAGGTGGGGGCTCTAGAATGGGCTCTGCCTGGGAACACGACCCCTCCACTCAGACAGAGGGCCAGAGCTGGGGGTGGGTGTGGAGCGCAGCCTTCATGGACACAAGGGTCCCGGGCAGTGGCAGGAAGGGCAGAAGGCAGTGGATCTGTCTGGGCCCTCCAGACCCACGCCCAGGCTTTGTCTAATCCTCAGCAGCCCCCGCGTGATAAGCAGCAGTTTCTGCTCCCAGAGGAGCTGGGGGACCCCCACCTGGCCCTCGGCCAGAGTAGACTCAGTCTTCAACTCTCCTTCAGAGGAGCTGCAGCTGCTGGCAGGGCTGAAGGCACCAAGCAACGTTCAAATCCCTTCCCCATCTTCCAGCCAGTGGGCTGGGCATCTTCATCTAGCCTCAATTTCCTCACCTGAAATATACTGTTACACACACCCCTCCATGGCCACGTAAGTTAACTATGTATTAATAGCTCAGTCATATCCGACTCTTTGCAACCCCATGGACTGTAGCCCACGAGTCTCCTCTGTCCACAGGGTTTTCCAGGCAAGAATACTAGAGTGGGTTGCCATTTCCCTCTACAGGGGGATCTTCCTGACCCAGGGATCAAACCTAGATCCCCTACATTGCAGGCAGATTCTTTACCCTCTGAGCCACCAGGGAAGCCCCAGTTAAATCATGGAGGTCTACATAGGGCCTGGTCCACAACAGGAGCTCCAGTCTCCTTCCTCCAACACTGCCCACCGCTTCCTCTGGAAGCGGCCATGGCAGGCCTTGCTGCCGTCACTGCAGGTAAAAGGCCGGCCTCTGCTTGTGGACACTTGGCAGCTCACAGGACCTTGGCCCCAGGGACAGGAGGCTGGTCAGCACACCTGCTGTGTCAGGTGCCATGGAGGAGGAGCGGGTCCTGCGTGTGGGAAGCAGCAGGTGAGCGTGGGACATGGGCACCGTCACTGCCAGCTGGTGTTGGTACTGTTGCTTAGGTGCCCAAACACAGGCAGGGTTTTCAGGTAACAGAGGAGCTAATGAAATCCCAGGCCAAAGGATGCTGAGCCCCAAGCTTGGCACCCGTTACAAGTCCAGACTGGCACTGGCATCAGAGACTGGCATTGATGACAAGGGCCAACAGGCTCAGATTCCAGCCGGGCTCCTCCAGCTGTCCCTACACTACCGAGGGGTGTGACCTCTTCCCTCAGTGCAGGGCGGGTAGGCGGACTGGCCAAGTACAGCTCCTGGAGAGTTCAGAGCACACAGCCTTCCATCACACGTCACCCCAGCTCCCAGCCTGTCCAGGCTCCACACAGACAACTCTCTTGTGCTCCACATCCCTGGGGGTGGAGGCAGCCAAGCTGGGGAGAGTGGAGGGGGCAAATAGGGGTGAGGTCCAAGCAGGCGGAAGGCAGTCACAGGACAGACCCGCAGCATGCTTCCCCCACCCTTCCTGACGTCCCCTAGCCCCCAGCAGGGATCTTGAAAAGACCCCTTTGTGTGGTGAGCTCCTCTCTGGGGCCTGGGCCATAAGATCACCTGAGTTCCCAGCTGACAGGAACTGAAGTCACCCATGTTCAAGGCTATGGAGGGGGGAGTTACCCCAGCAGGCCAGACCTTCCTAACACTGCACCCCCAACCCCCAGGGAAGAATGAGCCCCCTCTATGATCTGCAGATCCTGCTACAGAACCTGTGAGGCCCGGTTAAAAGAGAGTGTGGGCCCTGCTCAAAAGTCAGGGGAAATTCCACGAATGGTAGGAAAGCATAGACCTTTTCCCTTTCTTCCATGGTCTCTCCACTTGTCGTGGTGTTTTTTTTTTTTTTTTTTTTTTGTTATTTAATGTCACTCTTAGTAAAGAAAAATTTAAATCGTTAGCACGCATTTTGCATTCATCTTCATAACAGGTGATGCCATCGCTGAAATCCCGCAACTCGTGTTTTATAGCTGGTACCTGCTCTCGTTTTCTATTGTCACAAACACAGTATAGACAGACCACAAAACTAACTCCACTGTTTTTAGTTCACTTCCTGCTGTGCCTGATGGGGGAAGGGCGGGAAGAGGGGCCTTGTCCCTCCTTTCCTTCCACATCATCATTTCCAGCGGGAGTGCTGGGCTGATACTGGAGGGAGCACCGGGAAGAAAGGATGTGATGGGTTCCTTGGTTGGCGGTCACGCCTCCCCACTTCCCAGATGGCCTGGGAATGAGGCCCATCACCTCAGCTCTGCAGCTGTGGCTCACTTCCTGCCTGGCTCCCAGCCCCCTACCCTGGTCTCCAGCCTCCTGGAGCAACTCACCTTTCCTAGCCTCTGCCCAGCAGGCCCTTCCTCACTACCCTCTTGAAACCCCATAGACTCCTCCTCCTGGAAGCCTGCCAGGCCCTCTCCTTCCCCTAAGTGGGTTCATGTCTCCAGATCTCCCTGGATTTACATGCCCTCTCTTCCACCAGATGGGAACTAGTGAAAGCTCTCATGTACCGTTGTGGCCCCGGTACCTGGTACCAGGCCTGGAATACTGTGAGTGCTCCTCACAAGAAAGTGGCTTGCTGAAGGGGGAATAGTTAGATAAAGGATGGATAAGCAGATGAATGGACACTTGGATGGGTGGGTTGCTGAGCAAGTAAATGAATTAGTGGATGATGGGTAGGTGGATGAAACGGGGGAGCTGGTCGATGGGTGAGTGAGGGACAGATGAATGAGTAAATGTCCATGTGATGGATGGATAAAAGGATGGGTTGGTGGGCCTGATCTGGGCCACAGTCCTTTCCAAGAGGAACCGCAAGTCCTAACCCTATTAGTTTCATCTTGGTGGGTCTTAAATCAGCCAAATGTTTTCAGTCAGTTTTTGGAGACAAAAACCAGCACTGGTCTCACCATTAAACAGGATAAGGTTGGAAGGATAATGGGATCTCACAGCTGAAACAGCTGGCTGGAAACTGGAATCAGGAAACTGGGCCTCCCGGAAAGGCAAGAAGCGGGAAGAATGTTACCCACCTTTGGGCGGGCAGGTGACTTGTTCAGGGGTCAAGCTCTAGAGCCAGGGAGAGTCTGCTGGTCAAGATCTGGGTCACACACAGGTCCTGGCTACCAGAGAAAGGGTGTCCAGTGTCTGGGCTTCCTGTGGGGGCAGAGACCACACGGAGTGGGGGTCCTTCGTCAGCAAGAACCACGCATGGCCCCTACCAGTCTCGAGGGAGAGCCCACTGCTCAGGAGCAGGGTCCACTGGGAGGCTGTCTTTTCACGCTGGCCTCCTAATATGCTGTGTTTGCGTCTCCCCACAGTGGGGACCCCTGGTGGGCAAGGCAGGACCCACCCTCTTCTTCGAGATGCCCACACAGACCCAGGCTTAAGGTTCTTGACCCACTTACTTGTTTGATCACAGTCAAGTGGTGGTGGGCCCCTGGGAGCCAGCTGGCACCCCCAACATGGGGGTGAGCCCCGGGCATCGGTGGGAACAGAAAGGCAGCGTCCAGCCTGTATGCTAGCCACGGTCACCTTGGTTAGCACCTGGAGCACGTGACGAAATCACATAGAACCCGAGGGCCATATGGAGGAAGATGCCTCAGTCCCAGGTTCCCAGACTGCTCCTGGGGAGGGATGTAGGGTGGCACCTGGCAGAGCAGGGGGCGGGGCAGGAGCCAAGAGCTGTTTTCACTTGGAATGTCCGTTAACATTCTTCTAAACAGGCTCCGTGCCATTTCATAAAAGACTGAGAACTCGTAGATGGTACACAAAAGATTTTTGTTATTTCAGAAGGCGGCTGCTATAAAACCCTCCAACTGCTGCCTCCCACAGAGGAGACCAGGGGAGAGGCCCCCAGCTCCCCTTGTCTCCATGCATGCTGAGACACCAGGGAAGAGCTCAGTTTGAGAAACAGAAATCAGCTTAACGTGTAAAGAGCATAGTTACCCCAACCATCCCTCCCTCCAAACTCAGAAGTGCTGCTAGGGGATACAGCCCTCTTGTCCAAGTCCAGATGCGGCTTCCCATCCTTTTTCCTAAGACACCACTCCCCACACCGCAGGTGGTAGGAGGCTGACGGGGGCGGGGGGGCGGTGGTGCGGACAGCCCCTCTGCCAGCAATTTGAAGTGCCCCAAGACCATCCTCCTCCCAGGAAACGCCGCTTGGGACCCTCTGGCCAGAGTGAGAGGTGAACTCAGGCTGGGCCAGTCCCGGTACTCAGGAGGAGCCAACTGTGGGGTCCCCTGGGGAGGAACACGGCGGGCCTGGACACTTGGACAGGCTCAGCCCTGCAGAGCATGGGACTGAGCCAGCTTGTGAGCAAAGACCAGGTAAGGACATAAATCAGCCACCAGATCACATTTCCTGCTCTGAAAGGTCCTGTAAAACACGGGAGAAAATTGACCTGTCAGGGGGATAGATGGGCAGCGATAGTGGCCGCCAGCTGGGGGCCAGATCCCCCTCCACCCTCAGGATCCCACCTGCGCCGGGTTCCCCCCCGAACACCCCCAACCCGGCCCTGCCAAGGGTTGGGTGCCCATGGCCTGAGCAGCCCTGGAGCAGAAGTCAGCTGGGGAGGGAGGGGGAGGAGGTGCGTCTATAAGGCTCCCCTGGGGGGATCTGGCTCTTCACCACCCCCAACACACACACACACACACACACACGCCCTGCATGGCCTGACAGCTAAGCCCAGCTGCCTGAACCAGCAGGCTATAAAACGGATGGAGACCAGAGATGGTGTCAGCAGACAGCTAGAGTACCTTTTAAAAAATGTAATCTCTTTTTATTTCCCTTCCCCCGGCCCCCTCCTCCCTCCATACCCGTAACCTCCCGGTCACCCCTCTCCCTTCCTGCGGACTGGCAGTGACCTTGGAGCCTGGACCTTGGCGTGGGGCTGCCGGAGCCCTCAAGGACGCCCTCTTCACCTTGAGGAGCTTTCTGTGCTGGCAAGAGCATGGCGGCCAGCCAGCAGGTGGGGGTGGGGGGAGCAAGCCGGGCTCCAAGGTCACCCCTCCACCTGCAACTCCAGCAGTCCTGGGCTGATGCAGGACGTGGGCCCCTGCGGCTGCCAGTTCAAGAGGAAGGGCAGGAGCCCGTCTGCCGTCTGCTCACACAGGGGGCACTCTGGCCTCCTCCACACACCAGCCTGTAGCCATTGGTCTCAGGCAGTCCTTGTACGGCTCCTGGGGCCTCCCATTCTCGCTGGTCCTGAGCCACTCCTCTGGCCCACAGGACTGGGGAGAAGACAGCGAGAGAACCACACACGTCCTTCTGCAACAAGGGGCAGAAAAAGGTACAAACATCCCCATCCTCTGGGAGCTAAGGGTCCCGGTGAGCACCAGCCTTCAAGGATCTCTGGAAGGCGCTGGAGTGTTGGGAGGTGGATGGGCACAGAGACCTGAAGGCCAGGGAGCAGGCCAGCGTGCCAGGGGTGGGCATGCCCAAGCAAAGTGGCAACACGGGCCGAGGGTCAGGGCCCGGGCCTCCCGTGGGAGACTGTCACCTAGGGCGCAGACCTCTACACAGTGCGTTCCTTCTGTCCCTCCAGCAGACTGACTGCCCTGGGGGATGTGCTTTTGGAGGTATGGTGGAAAGGGGGCACAGGGATGGAGAGATACTCAGAGACAGACAGACAGGAAGGAGAGACCAGGAAGATGAAGGCCGGGCGGGGCAGAGGGCAGAGGCCAACGGCTGTGTGCTGAGCAGAGCAAGGCAGAAACCATCCCAGCCCCGTCCTGGTCCCAGGCTGCCGAGGAAGTCAATAATCTGATGTCATTTTCCAGGGTCTCAGCTAGGCCAGAGGCTCCAGGGGGCTTGGGCTCTCGACTTGCAACTTGTAGCAGCCAACTCTCCCTCCAGCAGAGAACAGGGGAGGCGGCCCCTGAATTCAGGCCTCACTCTAAGCACTGCCCCAGGGTCCCCGCTGGCCCCCCAGGCACAGGTGGCCCAGGGGAGTATCCTGAGTGTGGCCCAGCCCAGGCCCTTGGGTCTGACCCTGACCGACTGGCCGAAGGCTCCTGTGTCCCCGTGCCCTTCTCCTTCATCCCCTCTGGAACAATGACTCTTTTAGCTCATGGGCAAGAGGCCACTGGCTGGCAGAGGCAGGCCTGGCTGGGGTCCCAGGGGCTGGCCCTGTGGCCCGTCGGTGAGCAGGCGGATGACTGATAAGGCAGGAGAGAGACTAAGAAGATATCGGCCAGTCCCAAGGAAGGTGGGGTCCCCTGGTCCCCTAGGTCCCTGGGATGGCAGACACCTGGAGGTTGTAAGGCAGCTAAGGGAGGCGGGACTCAGCTGGTCCCTCTGAGCTACACTCCATTCCCAAGATTTGGGGGAATGGGAGAGGGTTCCTGAAGGTCAGGAGGGTTGGTGAGCCTGAGAGGCCTGATGTGGTGGTAAAAAAGCACTAGTGCAGGGCAGAGTTGTGGGAGGGAGTGGGGCCCTCTTTGCAAGACCCTCCCCAGCACCTAAGCGGCCCATCACCCTCCAGCCCTCTCCTCACTTCCCCAGGCTGAGGCTCCGGCTCCCTGCTACTGCTCAGCTCTCCTCTTGCTGGCCCCTGCGCTTCTAGCTACCTTCCCACCCTTGTGTCTCCCTCTCCTGGTATCTCCCAGGCTTGCTGTGGCCCCAGCCATTGCACTTACTCTCCCACCCTGGGATTCCTTCCTGCTATTGCTGAGGACCCAAGATCACACCCTTGGGGCTTCCCAGGTGGCTCAGTGGTAAAGAATCTGCCTGCCAATGCAGGAGACACAGGAGATGAAGGTTCGATCCCCGTGTCAGGAAGATCTCCTGGAGGAGGAAATGGCAACCCACTCCAGTATTCTTGCCTGGAAAATCCTATGGACAGAGGAGCCTGGCTGGCTATAGTGCATGGGGTCGCAAAGAATCGGGCACGACTGAGAGAATGAACACAAAAGATTTCATATCCTGAATGGAGGTGGTAATCCATTTCCAAGCAGCCTCACCCATCACTTGCACACACACTCTGGGGTCTGGAAGCACGTGCCTCAGGCTCCCAAGGACACGGGGGCAGGCAGTAGGAGTTGGCATGGATCCTGTCCGTGGACAGTACGTGCACACACTTACTCACACCAGTGTGCACACACTGGTATCCATGCACGTGGCCCTTTCCCACCCACCCTGTCAGTCTCTAGCTCCAAGCTCTTGAAGGGGATGAGAGTCCCAGGGAGTGAGGGCTTGTCTCCCAGCTGCCACAGACACAGCAAGTTTGGGGTACTGGTGGGGTGATGAAGGTTATGAGAGGGTAAATTTCTCACACACACCCCAAGGCGCCACCTTCCCCATAGGTCACACTGTGACGGCCCCTCTCCATGCCGGGGGGGACTCCCTGCCTCATCTCTGTTCCCCCCACAGTCCTTGGGAACCTCTGAGGACCCCTCTGTACAGCCTGCCCAGGTGGCCCTCTCTTCAGCTTGTCCTGGGTCCACTAGGACCCAGGTTGGTCTGCCACTGGGCAGAGAGGGGTTAATTCTTTTTATTTGCTTTTTTAATCTGTATTGTGGTTTCACTCTCCACTGTGCCAGCCCTGGAAGTGGGGGGCCCTGGCTGTGCGTTAGGGTTGCCCTCCCCACCCCCCATCCCTTGCTCAGCCTGAGTCTCTACCCGATTATCTGTCCACCACTGACTGGCTTTACACTTTCTGGCCAGCGACCTGGCCCAGTGACCCTGGACATCCTGCCCAGCAGCAGTCTGTCTGACTGCCCCTCGGGTCCCACCCCTTCCTCCTCCTCTTCCTCGTCCCGCCTGAAATCCTCCATATTAAGTGCTGGGTCCCAGGCGGCCCAGGCACACAGGCTTATGTAGGACAGTCCCCGGCTCCCGGGGGGTGACAGACTCAGAAAAGCAGGTTACAGCCAGCGAGCCTCAGGGCCTGCACGTTCTTAAGAAGCATCAGGAAACGCAAGTGGGCACTGTCAGGCCTCCAGGGCCTCCCCTGCATCTCGGGGGCAGCTGGAAGGCGGTGACTAAGTAAACAATTGCCAATGTCATTTAGGATCCTAGCATGCGGGGGCTCTGGGCCTGCAAAGGGCTGCAGAAAGAGCAGGCGTCAGATATATTCCCATGTAGGCCTCCATTTTGCTGGCATGGTTTCTTTTAATACACCTAATTTTTCCATGTCTTCGAAAAATTGTTTCTTAAAAAAAAAAAAATAAGTTTCTTAACTCTAACGAGATAAAGAGAAAATTCACGAAGCCAAGGAGAGGTTAGGTGCTCACATCTGGATTGGCATGTGCTGGGCCACCCACTGTCCAGAGGGGGACTTACAGAGGCATGAATCATTTGGGAATAAAAATTCAAGAGGGGGACATGCACCGGGGACCCTGGGGCTGGGGAACCCCAGCTGGTCCTGCTGCGTGTGTCGAGCTCCGTGGTTTCTCTTCATTACCTCCCAGGGCTCCCTCCCAGAGAGAGTTGGCTTGACCACCCAGGTCCCCCTGCCTGTTCACACCTGAGCCCAGGCTCCCAGGCTAGCCGGGAAGGACCACAGCTCCCCTCTCCCGAACACACCTCTCTCTCCCACAAAATAATTTAATGCAACTTAATGGCTTGAAGTTGATGTAAAAATTACAGGCGTATGAGGGTAGGGTGGGGTGGGGGCCTCGTAAGAAATCCTTTGAAAATATAATTGAGTTAATGGAGCCATAACTGTGTCGCATTTGGGGGGGTAATTGGCCTGCTTTTTGTCACTCTGTCCATTTGCACACTCCTGTTTTCTTTAGCTATTGATTTTTTTTCTTTATAAAGTGGGCCACTTTACTGCAATTTTTAAAGCCCCAGTGATGAATAAAAACCTCATCTTCCCACTCATTAAGACACAGGAATTAGCCAGGCTCAGGGCCCCACCAGTCAATTTGCGTAACAGTCCTGAGCTGCTGGTGTTTTGGTTGGGACCCAGGGGCTGCTTGCTAATGGCTAGGGATTCAAAGGCAGCAAGAGGGGCTGAGTCAGTTTCTGGAAGGTGGGTCTTGGGTAAGGGGCCTGGAGGACTGAAGGGATCTCCTAAGCCCTGATCTAAAGGTGCCCCTTTCACCTCTCCCCTTCTGGTTTTCTTCCCTGGCTGCCCACAGCCTCGGGCCCCTCCCTTGACCTGCACCTGCCTTCTGGTGACTATAATTCAGAGGCCCCACCTACCTGCCTTTGACTTTGGATCAAGGTCACACACACAGACCAAGGTCACCTGTCCTTTAGAATATATATACATAAATATATTCATATATATATACATATGTATATTTAAAGTCTTTATTGAATTTGTTACAATATTGTTTTAGGTTTTGTTTTTTGGCTGCAAAGCATGTGGGATCTCAGCTCCCAGATCAGGGATCAAACTTGCACTCCCTGCATTGCAAGGCAAAGTCTTAACCACTGGACCACTAGTGATAGCCTCTGGAATATGGTTTCTAAATTACAAAACCCATGAGTGTTGGTCGCTCAGTCGTGTCCGACTCTTTGCAANATGTGGGATCTCAGCTCCCAGATCAGGGATCAAACTTGCACTCCCTGCATTGGAAGGCAAAGTCTTAACCACTGGACCACTAGTGATAGCCTCTGGAATATGGTTTCTAAATTACAAAACCCATGAGTGTTGGTCGCTCAGTCGTGTCCGACTCTTTGCAATCCCACAGACTATAGCCTGTCAGGTTCCTCTGTCCATGGAATTTTCCAGGCAAGAATACTGGAGTGGGTTGCCATTCCCTTCTCCAGCACAAAACCCATACGCACACAAAATAAAGGAGGCCAATGGGTTCCAAGCGCAAAGGGTTACAAAGGGAAAGTAGTATCAATCTCCAGAGGCAATGTCTGTGGACTGCTCCATGCCACCTGCAACTTGATTGTTTGATCTCACTCAGTGTTTTGGGCATCTTGCCTGTTGGCCCTAGCAAACCCACCGGTCATTTTTCCTGACTTCCTAGTGCTCCCTTGCCTGTCTATACTGTGGTGTGTCCCAGTCTGAGGGGGCATGGGATCCTAGGATGTGGCAATGTCAGTGCTAATGTCAGAATGGTCCCAGGGAAACGGAGACGGTTAGGGTGCGTCAGCTTTCGTGTATTCGGCCAACGGCTACTGTTGGATATTTCCGTCGCTACTAGTTTCTCAACCTGACAAAGAACGTCTCTGTTCACATATCTTTGTGCCCTTATGCACATGTGTCTAGAAGATAAAATTCCTAGAAGAGAAACTGCTAGGTGAAAAGAAAAGCATGCATATTTCAAATTTTGATTGCTATTGCCAAACCACTGGGCAAGTGTGTGCGCCAATAGACACACTTGCAGCAAGTGGGAAAGCTCACGCTTCCCTCCATCCTTGATAAAGCTGGAGACAATCGATCGTTTAGGCCTCTGCCATTTGATAGGTGACAAATAGTGCCTGGTAGGATTTTTTTTAGAAATGAGCTATAAGACTTAAATAACAATAAAAGCGCTAATTTCAAGCATCCAGTTTGATGAGATTTGACAAATCGGTACAGTTGTGTAACCATCCCCAAGTCAAGATGCAAAACATCCCTAGCAGCCCCAGGAAAGTTCCTGGAGGCCCCTGATCAATCCCCATCTCCCCCCAGTCTCAGCCTCGGGCCACCATGACCCGCTCTTTCCGTCCCTGTAGAATAGTTTTGCCTTTTCTAGGATTTTGCATAAACGGAACCATGTGAAATCCACCCGTTGCTTTGCTCAGCAAACCACTTTGAGATTCATGCAGACCGTTGTCACGCGTGTCCTGTTCACTGCCAGGTAGGGTCCACTGCCCGGGGGCGAGTCTGCACCATTCACCTGTGGCTTAGACACTTGGGTCGGTCCAGTTTAGTGTGTTAATGAGCCAGGCTGCTGTGAACACTCAAGTACAAGTATGTGAATGTGTTTCAACTCCTGGGCAAACACCTGAGTGTAGAACAACTGGGTCACAGGGCAAGTGGACAAGACCTTTCCTGAGCTGTCTCCTATTTCGCAACCCTTATACCAAGGCTGCCCTGCTTTCCATTCCCCCAGGCAGAGCAAGAAGCCTTCCGCATCCTCTCCAGCATCCGACATCAGCTGCNTGGACTGCAAGGAGATCCAACCAGTCCATCCTAAAGGAAATCAGTCCTGACTATTCATTGGAAGGACTGACACCGAAGCTGAAACTCCAATACTTTGGCTACCTGATGCGAATAACTGACTCATTGGAAAAGACCCTGATGCTGGGAAAGATTGAAGACAGGAGGAGAAGGGGACGACAGAGGATGAGATGGTTAGATGGTTTCACCGACTCAATGGACATGAGTTTGAGTAAGCTCCAGGGGCTGGTGCTGGACAGGGAAGCCTGGCATGCTGCAGTCCAGGGGGTGGCAAAGAGTCAGAGATGACTGAGCGACTGAACTGAGCCCACGTGCAGCAACTACTGAAGCCTGAGCCCCTAGAGCCTGTGCACTGCCTCAGGCAAATTCACGACAATGAGAGGCCCAAGCACTGCAACTACAGTAACCACTGTTCTCCAAAATTAGAGAACACCCATGCACAGCAACAAAGACCCAGTGCAGACAAAAGAATTAGGATTTAAAAAAGCCCTTATTCTAAGTAGGGGTCCACAGACTTCAATAGGTGCCAAAAGGGGCCCAGGCGCTGACCCAGAGCCAGGTTGGGTGGGCAGGGGGCACAGCGCATGCAAGGGGCCGAACGCTGGGACTCCAAGACAAGCTCCTGGTTTTCACACACACTGCAAGAGGAGATGCCGTGGGGCTTTCCTGGATGCTGTCTGTCTGGGCAGGAAGCCTGCAACTCCAGGCACCTTACCCAGACTGAGAGTAGAACCAATGCCTCCCAACCTTCCTGAGTCAGGGCAAGGCCCTGGTTCTGAGAGACAGTGTTGGATTCTGAGTCACACTTGCCCACCTCTGTCCTGCAGAAACATTTAACTCCGTTATTGTCGATTCCAGTTTGAGGCAGAGCTTCTGCTACCTGCATACCGATGTGGAAGAAAACACCACAGAGAAAGGGGGAAAGGTGATACCAGGGGAACCTTCTGTTTCTTTGCCTGGGTGTTGATTGCACCAATGTGTTCATTATTCCAGACTCCATGCTGCTGTTGCTGCTAAGTCGCTTCAGTCATGTCCAGCTCTGTGCGACCCCATAGATAGCAGCCCACCAGGCTCCCCTGTCCCTGGGATTCTCCAGGCAAGAACACTGGAGTGGGCTGCCATTTCCTTCTCCAATGCACGAAAATGAAAAGTGAAAGGGCTACACATTTAACGTGGGTGCATTTTTACTTATGTATGTGCTGTACTTCAACACAATCAGTGCAGCAGTGTGACAGTTCTGAATGTCATTGCATTGTATACATTAAAATGATTACAGTGATAAATTTCATACATTTATTTTACCACAACAAAAAGCAACTAAAAAGGACTTCCGTGGTGGTCCAGTGGCTAAGACTCCACTCTCCCAGTACAGTGGGTCTAGGTTTGATGCTTGGTCATCTGCATGCCACAACTGAAAATCCTACTTGCTGCAACTGAGACCCGGTGCAGCCAAATACAATGTATATATATATGACTTCCCTGTGGCCCAAACAATAAGGAATCTGCCTGCAATGCAGGAGACCAGGGTTCAGTCCCTGGGTTGGAAAGATCCTCTGGCGAAGAGAACCACAATCCACTCCAATATTCTTGCCTGGAGAATCCCATAGACAGAGAAGCCTGGCAGGCTACAGTCCATGGGGTCGCAAACAGGCATAAGTGAGCAACTAACACACACACATACACACAAACATATAAGGAATTGTATGCATGTATATGGAAGGAAAATATATATTCTTCTTTTATATAAAGGAATTCATATAGAATTCAGGTAGAAATTGTAAAAAAAAAAAAAAAGCAAACAAAATTTGAAAGATTACGAAAAAGCATGCTATATCAGACAAATGCTAACAAGAGACAAAAAAAAAAAAACACAAAGCAGAAAACATTTAAAGAGACAACTCCCCCCAAAACACTCCACTGTTTCTCATTTTTAGTCCCATCACAGAGATATGTGTCCGTCTACAGTAGCTGTTTCTGTAGTTTCAGTTGTAGAGACGAGACGACTTATAATGAGCGGCACAAGCAGAGTTTGTTGGGGGAAGAAGTACAGAAAATGGAGTCCACAATTAAAACACCATTGTTGGAGGAACTCATCAGAGACACTTTGACTGGTTTTTGGTGGTATCTGGATTTGTCTTCATGGTTGCAAGGTGGCTGCTGTATCTCTGGTTATGTACTGTTTCCAAAAAATGAAGAAGGGGGAAGGGCCAAGGGATAAAGCCTAAACCTTATCTCCACAAATCTTCTTCATTTTTAGGAAGAAAAGCCCTCAGAGATTTCAGTCTACATATCCATGGCCAGGACTAGGTCATATGGTCACCCTGTGTCTTCCAGGGAGACCAGGGATCTGGGCATTTCCTTTCTTTTGAAAAAAAAAAAAAATTTTTGGGTGCCCCGGGTCCTTTTGCTGTGCATGGGCTTTTCTCAAGTTGCGGTGAGGGAGGGTACACTCTAGTTGTGTGTACACTCACGTTGTGGTGGTTTGTGGAGCACAGGCTCTAGGCACTTGGGTTTCAGTAGTTGCAGCTCCTGGGCTCTCGTGCACAGGCTCGGTAGTTGTGGCACACAGGCTTATTTGCTCCGTGGCTTGTGGAATCCTCCTGGATCAGTTATCGAACCCATGTCTCCTGCATTGGCAGGCAGATTCCTAACCCCTGGACCAGTCAGACATTTCCTTTCGATAGAGAAGAAGCAGATGAAAGAGAAAGGATTGGAGTAGGTGGTGAACATCTTCCTATAGTCTCTCACACCACTTGTGAACTGTTATGGACCAGCCAACATATGCCCTCAGAACATACAGAGAAAAAAAATTACAGCATGCCTATATTAACAAATCCACATTTAATAGAAGACCTGAACACTTCAGTCTCAGAAACTGAGAGACCAAGTAAACAAAAAACAAATAAGATACAGCAGATTCTGAAAGCACAGTTAACAAACTTGATCCAACAGATCTGTATAATAGAACTTTGTGATCAATGAACAGAGACTGAATTATTTTCATACATATGGGCCAGTCACAAAAAGTGGACCATTCTGGGGGGCCATGGAAATCTAATAGATTAACAGAGCAAAAATCATACAGTTCACGTTCTTTGACTGCAATAAAATCATTTAGAAATTAAGAGGAAGGAGATAATATAAAAAATACGCACATTTAGAAAATCAAAACAGAAATTGTGGGGGGAAAATAGAAGAAACAAGAACACTGTATCTGAAAACATATGAGATATCCCAAAGGGAGAACTGAAAATGTATACCCCTTAATATAGGACTTCCCTGATGGTTCAGCGCTAAAGAGCCTGCCTACAATGCAGGAGCTGCAAGAGACACGAGTTTGATCCCTGGGTGGGGAAGATCCCCTGGAGGAGGGCATGGCAACCCACTCCAGTATTCTTGCCTGGAGAATTCCGTGGACAGAGGAGCCTGGCGGGCTGCAGTCCATAGGGTTGCAAAGAGTCGGACACGACTGTAGTGACTTAACACACATACGCCTCTTAATACACTTTATTGGGAAACAAGAAAGATTGAAGAGGAATAAACAAAGCTTTCAACTGGTGAAGTTTGTTAAAAAAAAAAAAAACAAATTTCAACATTTTAGTTAGAATTTTTGTGTCTACATTCATAAAGTTGAAATAGAGGTTTCTTTTCATGTTTCTGCTTTGGATCTGTAGAAGAGTCAGGAAATAGCCTTTTTCTGTGCTTTGGAGGAGTTTACATGTATGATGATTGTCTGTTTCTTGAGAATTTTTGAAACTTAATCATTTATTTAGGTTGCACCAGTCTTCGTTGCAGCGCACAGAATCTGTTGCAGCTTGCAGGATGTTTAGTTGTGGCACGTGAACTCATAGTTGGGGCATGAGGGATCTAGTTCCCTGATCAGGGAATCAAACCTGGGAGGGCCCCCTGCATTGAGAGCCTGGAATCTTAGCCACTGGACCACCAAGGAAGTTCCTGTGCCTTGAGCATTTTGGTAGGCCTTGCTTTACGACTATCTGGGCCTTGTCACATTTTAATGGATTAATTCCTGACTACCTTTCCATGAAAGGTGGTTGTTTCTACTTCTTCTTGAGTCAGTTTTAGCTTTTTTCCCCCCTAGAAAATAGTCTAATCTAGATTTCTTTTTATTTTGTTGGTGCAAAGGTGTACTTAAGATTATCATAATAAAAAATAAAATAAAATTCTGGGACTCCCCTGGCAGTTCAGTGGTTAGGATCCACACTTTGACTGTTGAGGGCCCAGGTTCACTTCTTGGGCAAGGAAATAAGGTTCTATAAGCTGTGTGGTGTGGCAAATAAAAATCATGATAAAAATAAACAAATTCTGCATTTGGATTTTTGTTCACTCTTTTTATTCTGTGCCCGTGTGTGCACACGTGTACCTGTGCTCTTGATTTTTCTTCCCACTAGCTCAGGAGGTGACCTCACTCCATCAATTATATCTTCTCTGCTATATCCTGTCATCTCTTTCTTTCTCAACTGGGTTTTTATCTTCATCATGTAAACATGCTCAGATTTCTCTCATCCTAAAAGTAAACTTCATCATCAACAACAAACTAGCCAACCAAAAACCCCTCCTCTAATGCTGAATGCCCGTCAGCTGGTGCCTTTTCTCTCTCTTCCCGGCAAAACATCTGGCAAGTGTCGTCTCCACCGCTGCTTCTGTTTCGTTTTGTTTTCCCAATCCTATGCAGACTAATACTTCTGTAAAATATAATAAAACGAATTAGTAGAAAAATGAAGTTAAACCCCAAAGCCATCCCAAATGCAGGCCCTAATTTTTTATTATTGGATTCAACAGACATAAATTACTGTCCGAGGGCTATAAAAATTGCCAAACGCTCCCTCTCGGTTTCTGTACTTACCTTGACTTGGATGTGACTCACACACGGCCCTGGTTTGCAGCTGCACATGGAGGGTGCTGCCCATCCAAGGCCACCCACACTCTCTTGAATCCACTACCATCTGACTTCTGCTTCCGCCCTCCTTGTTCAGGAAAAAGTCTCCAAACACGTCCCGTGGCTTTCAGCCCTTATCTCCCCAGGCAACGCTCTAATCACCAGGGTCCCTTTCTTCATGAACCATTCTCTCCAGTCTTCCCATCTTGATGTCCTCCCATGGGTCTTTTTTCTTCACTTACCCTTTGAAATGTGGTGCCCTTGACCCATTTCTTCTCTGCCAACTTTCTCTGGATCATCAGATTGCAGGTTGCATTTTTGACCGCATCTCTGCACTGAGAACTCCCAAATTTGTACTCTAGCCACTTTCACTACCACCTGGTCCATTGGTCACCCCCCTCCTTGGATGTTGATAGCACCTCATGGTCAGCATGGCTGCATCATTAGAATTTTTGGTGCTAACTTGGAAGGATGTAGGTTGGCTGATAGATAGGAGGGGAGAGCTGTACACCCAGGATTCCAACAGGACAGGAAGCAAGGATACTCTTGAAATCCAAGTGGCAGGAATCCATGAGTCTGCTGGTTGGGCTTCACCATAGGATATATCATCTCTGTTCCAGCTAGTAGCGCTGCGTAACAAACAATCCTCAGCTCAGTGGCTGAAACCACCGTTTCATGATGCCCACACATTCTGTGAGTTAGGAATTTGGACTGGGCACAGTGGGGATGGCTTCCATGCTATCTGAGGCCTTGGCTGAGGAAGCAACTAGGTGTGACTTGAAGGGCTTGGGGACTGAAACCATCTGGAAATACCTTCACATATCTGGTGGTTGAGACCCACTGTAGGCTGTGGCCTGTCCTTATGGCCGGGGCTTCCTCACAGCAGGATGGCCTAAGGGTGTCCTACATCCTAGTTCAGGGCTCCTAAGGCTTGTATCCCAAGAGAACCAGATAGAAATAACAAGGCCTTGGGAACTCATGTACACCTGAGATGGAAAAAAATAAAAAATTTAAAAAAAAAAAAAAAGAAGAAATAACAAGGCTTTTCTGAATGAGCAAAGGCTGTCTGCTGAGTCAGCCCTGATTTGAAGAGGTGAGGGAACAGAGATCCACGGAAGGAGTATTCGAGAATTTGTGATCATGCTTTTTATTTTCAAACCAACATATGAGGGAAATGTCCAATCTTCAATCATTGCACAAGAGTCAAAACTCCAGGGAAGGAGAGTCTAACTGCTGAGATTCAGTTTATGCGTAGAAGGATCCCCAGAAGAGTTCATTTAAAATTCATTTAAAATTTGGTCTATGAATTTTAGGGGAGGGGGTCCAAAAAGCTCATATAATATGCTCCTTTAGTGAGCCTGATGCAGGTTCCCAGAGGAACCTCACTTTAAGAGAGAGCATTTTTTCTTTTTCTCTTTTTTCTTCTTNAAAAAAAAAAAAAAGAAAAGAAATAACAAGGCTTTTCTGAATGAGCAAAGGCTGTCTGCTGAGTCAGCCCTGATTTGAAGAGGTGAGGGAACAGAGATCCACGGAAGGAGTATTCGAGAATTTGTGATCATGCTTTTTATTTTCAAACCAACATATGAGGGAAATGTCCAATCTTCAATCATTGCACAAGAGTCAAAACTCCAGGGAAGGAGAGTCTAACTGCTGAGATTCAGTTTATGCGTAGAAGGATCCCCAGAAGAGTTCATTTAAAATTCATTTAAAATTTGGTCTATGAATTTTAGGGGAGGGGGTCCAAAAAGCTCATATAATATGCTCCTTTAGTGAGCCTGATGCAGGTTCCCAGAGGAACCTCACTTTAAGAGAGAGCATTTTTTCTTTTTCTCTTTTTTCTTCTTTCAGTCGGTGAGTGATCCAGGTCACCACACCAGCCCTCATGCAGTACTGGGCAAATGAGTGATTGAGAGGTGACTCCCAGGACCTGGCTGGGTAGGGTGGACTGATGAATAGTCTATAAGCCAAGGGTCTGTGAGAGTACAGAGCAGAGGCGTGAGATGCAAGATGTAGGCCCTGGGCAGAGGGCTGTTGGTCACTGGCTGCTGGCCTTCCTCCCTGGTTGTCCTGGTGCACTGACCTCACCTATGTCCCCTCCTAGCCTTGTGCTATGGGTAAGGTCTCTGGACCCCCAGCTCTATCCCAGTGCCTACTCACAGGACATTCTCAAATAACATGAGTGCACTGGAATGATACGGTCCCTTGTGGCCTAATGGAGGCTGAGGGCTTGAAAAGACAGTATTCTTCTCTGGAGGACTGGGAACTGGCTTTTGTTTCTAAGCATTTAAAGTTGTATTTAAGTGTATGCAATAAATACAGCAATATATATTTAGCAACTATCTAAAATCACATTATTTTATATAATATTATATGTAAACAGTATATATACAAACAAAAAATCAGTTAGGATTGTTTGGGGTTAAGCTTTTTATTTTGAAATAATTATAGATTCATATGCAGTTGTCAGAAATAACACACAGAGGGATCCAACATACCCTTCACCCAGTTTCCTCCCATGGCAACATCTTGCAAAATTATACTGTCACAACCAGGATTTTGGCATTGATACTGTCAAGATACAGAACATCCCGTCACCACAAGGATCTCCCAGTTGCCTTTTTATAGCCATGTCCACTCCCTTCTCCCCCCTCCTTAGCCTCCTTCACCATTCTTTCCTCCATTTCTGTAATTTTGTCTTTTCACAAATGTTATGTATGTGGGCTCTACAGAATGTAACCTTTGAGACTGGCTGTTTTCACTCAGCACAATCCCCTAGAGATTCATCCGGGTTGCTATGTGTGTGGACAGCTCTTCCTCTTTATTGCCGAGATGGATTCAGTCCCCAGTGTGGACAGATCAGTTTGTTTAACCATTCACCCCTGGAAGGTCATCTGGGTTGTTTCCCGTGTTTGGCCCTTTCAAATAAAACTGCTCAAGTTCAGGATTTTGTGTGAGCATAAGTCTTTACTCCATGGGATAAAGGTTCAGGAATGCAAGTGCAGGATTTAAGCTAGTTGTATATTTCGGTTTTTGTTTTTTAAAGTATATTTATTTATTTGGCTGTGTTGGGTCTTAGTTCCCCTATGACATGTGGGATCTTAGTTCCCTGACCAGGGATCAAACCCATATCCCCTGCATTGGCAGGTGGATTCTTAACCACTGGACCACCAGGGAAGTCCCAGTATATTTAGTTTTTAAGGAAACTGCCAGACCATTTTCCAGGGAGGCTGTATATGTCACGTTCCCACCAGTAACGTGTGTGTGTGATGCAATTTCTCAACATCCTCACCACCGTTTTATTTTGTGACTATTTGTTGTTTTTGCCATTCTGATAGATGTGTACCAGTGTCTCAAAACGGTCTTAATTTGCATCTCTGACAATGATGTGGTCCATCCCCTCCTGTGCTGTTGCCATCTGTGTGGCCTCTTCAGGGAATGTCTGCTCCTGTCTTTTACCCATTTTCTAATTCAATTGTTTGCTTTTTTGCTGCTGAGCTTTAAGAATTCTTTACATATTTTAGATACTAGTCTTTGGTCGGATTTGCGGTTTGCAGGGAACCTTCCCCAGTCTGGAGCTCGTCTTTTCATCCTCTGAACAGGGTGGGTTTGGGGTTTGTTTTCTTTTTTCAAACTTTTTACTTCTGAATAATTTCCAACGTACAGAAGTTGCTAGAATAGTACAAAGAGTCCCTAGATACTGCTCACCCAGATTCCCTAAGAATTAGCATTTTACTACTTTTTCTTATTCTAATTTTTGTTTTTAATTTTTGGAATCATTTGAGAGCAAGTTATAACCATGAAGCCTGTTATCCCTTAATGCTCATCTGCATGTTTCCTGAAACAAGCACCTATATAATTATCAAAATCAGGACGTTAATATTGATATGATACTGCCCTTTATCACAGACTTCCCAGGTGGCTCAGTGGTCAAGAATGCATCTGCCATGCAGGAAACCCAAGAAACGCAGGTTCAATCCCTGGGTAGGAAAGATCCACTGGAGAAGGAAATGGCAATCCACTTCAGTATTCTTGCCTGGAGAATCCCATGGACAGAGGAGTCCAGCGGGCTATAGTCCATGGGGCCACATGGGGACACAACTGAAGTGACTGAACACACCTTTCATCACAGACTCCAGCAGAGTTTCACAGCTTGCCCCCAGATGTCTTATCCAGAAGCCAATCCAAGGTCACACGTTGGATTGTAAGGGCTATCTGGTTGTGACTTCTGTCACCCCATTGATCGCCAGGGTTGATCAGCTGATATGGCTGGCTAGGCGGGGGTCCCCTTCCTCCTTCAGCGTTCCATGCATGTCCCTCCCAAAGCTGCGTGCTCAGTCAAAGAGGATGCCCATCGCCCATAGAGGAGGACTGGTCTTCGGGCAAGGGTATGCAGGTGGCTGCGCTCCCCTGCTAGAGCCTCCAAACAAGCTCTCAAGTTTCCTTAGTCTACTCAATTTTGGAATCAAAGTCTTTCTTTGTGGTGTTGTCACTTAGGCTTGAGAAAGCTTGTGTTCCACACTTTGGGGGTCTGACAGTTGGGGTCAGCACCTTGAAATTCAGGGAGGAAGGCAGAACATGCGTGGAGAATAAGTGGAGGGGCACAGTAAAAATGGCCCACAAGGGGGTTCCAAGCTCACTAGCCCCTTCTCAAGACCACACAGACCTCAAGTGAGGACTCTGAACATTGCTGTCAGCTGATATAACAACCCAGAAGTTCAGAAGACTAGAGGGTCACTTTTTAATTATCTATTTTATTTATTTGACTGTGCTGGGTCTCAGCTGTGGCATGTGCAGTATCTTTTAGCATGTAGGCTCTAGTTCCCCCACCAGGGATCGAACCTGGGCCCCCTGCACTGGAAGTGAGGAGTCTTAGCCACTGGACCGCCAGGGAAGTTGCTAGAGGACCACTTTTGAAAAACCAAATTTAAAATCTGATTTTTAAAATCTCTGTCTTTAGTACTGGTCTTTATATTTCATGTGGAGTCCTATACCAAGGTCACAGTTACCAAAGTCATAAGACAAAAATCTCTGGAACCGACCAAGCCCCATAGCAACTGTTGCCATGAGCCTCCAGATCTAAACCAGCCCAGTTCCTTGACCCCATATTAAGTAAAACACCCACCCTATAGCATCCTAACCCATCACCTAACGCCACCATTCCAATAGGAATTTTCTCTGTCTTGAGGCTATAAAAATTGGCTACTAGCCTGCGAAAGGGTTCAGCTCTCCTTTGAGCCGGCCCGCTGTTCTAACANCAGATCTAAACCAGCCCAGTTCCTTGACCCCATATTAAGTAAAACACCCACCCTATAGCATCCTAACCCATCACCTAACGCCACCATTCCAATAGGAATTTTCTCTGTCTTGAGGCTATAAAAATTGGCTACTAGCCTGCGAAAGGGTTCAGCTCTCCTTTGAGCCGGCCCGCTGTTCTAACAGCGTCTCCCACGCTAATAAACTTTATTCTCCTCTCATTTTGCCTCATGTCTGGAAATCCTTTTCCAATCCGCGCACAGACCACGACATTTCATGACTGTGATATTTTCAAAGTGACTCTGTAAAATATCCCTTAGTTTGGGTTGATGCCTAGATTCCACTTCTGCACTTTTGGCAAGACTATCTCCGAAGTGAGGCTGTGTTCTCCTCGCCGCACCATATCTGGAGGCATGCGATGTCTGATGTCCCAGTGCTGGTGGCAGTAACGTTTATCACTCAGGTGAGGTCACGTCTGCCAGCTTTCACCACTGTAAAGCTAATTAATAAGAATTTGAACTCACTAGTGAACAAGGGATAATGAGTAAACACTCATGAGGAGATACATAGAGTCCATGTAAATATCCTGTTTCCCATTAGCCGTTCACCAGCGGTTTGAGCCTCTGTCGCTGATTCTTTCCTGAATCAATTATTACTGTGTTCTTTGCTAAATGGAAGTTTTCTAATTCCACTATTCCTTTTACATTTAAGAGCCAGCTTTCTCTCCCATTTATATATTCATTCACTCATTTATATCATGAATTATTTACATCATAAAGATAACAATCCATTATGATCTGTATTTGGTTGCTCACATTGTTCTGGATTTGGTCAGTGGGAGNGGTTTGCTTATTGAAACGAACCTCGGCCCAGAGCCTGCCAGAGATCCAGTCCTGGTGGAATGTGCTCGAAAAGGCTCCAGCGGAAGTGGCTGGCGGGGGTAGGCGGCGCAGGGCCCGGCGTGGCGCTGACCCCAGGGCAGGCTCCTCTGATCATCCGGGCTAGCGTCGTTTAAACGGAGTTTTCTGGGGCGTCATCCTTTGGGAAACTTTCCTGCTTCCTCCCATTACCGCCTGTAGCGGGTATTGTTGAGTCATGAATTGAGGTGGAATATGTATTTGTGCAGGTCAGAAGAAAACAGACCTATTGAATGATCTTAATTAAATGGTGTGAGTGTCCTGTTAACAAAAGAGGCGGTGGCTGTGCTTAGACCAGGCCTGACGGGTGGTGGTGTAGCCAAGCCCAGCTACCTGCCTTTGACGACTGGGAGGAGAGCGCTTTGCTGCAGGCCTTAGCTGCTCTGTGGGAATTTTTATGGGAATAATTTATTTTTGGTCTGTATATGCGGCAGGTAACCAGGCCAAGGACTCAACACCCACCTTCCCCAGAAATAAGAGAGAGGAGGAAAAGATGTGTCTGTAGCTTTCCCAGGCCTCATGCCCAGCCTTGGGTTCTTCCCAAAGGCAGCCTGGGGAGGGACTGCCCCCTCCCCACCCTTGGCCATCAGACACAGGAAAAAGTTCAGAGGACAGGATGGGGCTGTGGCCCTGCCCAAGGGCAGCAGGGGGTTTGTGGGGGTGAGGGCCCAGATTGCTGGGCTAGTGTGTGAGTGGGGAGCTTGACAGGCCCAGCTTGAGAGCAGGAAAATAGGATGGTGGGATGTGTGGTCCCAGAGACCGGAACTCCCCAGGCCTCTGTTTGTTTTGTGATCAGAAACAAGTCTGAATGGGTAGCCCCTTACCCTCTGGAGCCCTCTGCTGGGGCAGAATCGGGAGGGGGGTGTCTGGGGCTTTTCTAGGTCTGGGAATTGGAAGAAATCCAGTGGGAAAGCTGGCTTCGAGGTTCCTGCCCATCATGGGCACGGTGGGAAGGGGCAGGTGCTGTTCCTGCTGCCTAGGCTCTGAAATTGATGCCCAGAGGAATTTGCTGAACGTGTGTGGTGGAGTCGGAGCTGGCGGGGGGGGGGAGGGGGGGGAGCTGACAGCTGTGGCCCCGTGGATCCAGGGTTGCCAGTCCCAGTCCCTGTCCTTTTGGTTCTCCTCCTGGCCTGGCTGGACCACTCTGGCTCTGCCTGGGCCAGCTGGATTTCATCAGAGGAGACCCTGACACCCAGCCTGCGCCCCTCTCCCAGGGCCTTCCCGCTAGTTTGAGACCAGACCTGGGAAGTCCAGCCCTGGAGGCCCTGTCCAGACTACCTTGACAGCGACACGTGTAAACACACCCAAACACTGCTGTGAAGGAGCAGAACGGCTGGGGCAGCAACTGCTTACTCCGCACTTCCTGTGGCTGGGCTGTGAGGTCCTGCCTGGAGGGAGGCAGGTGTCCTTCCAAGAAGGGTGGCAGTCAGACTCTGGTTGGGGGTGTGCTTGGAAGCACCAAGTAACCAGTAACCCACCCTTCATTAGGCCCTGCAGAACTTTTGTCCCCAAAAGGGGTAGTTCCAGCCACTAAGTCTCCCACACCTATTTGTGCAGGCCAAGCCTGGGCTCTCAGTAGGATCCTTCCTGAGATAAGCAGGAAAACAGAAGGCCCAATTTGGGTCATCCTCCTGCAAGAAGACACCCCAGTGCATCCCCCCTAATTTCAGCTTTACAAGGGGAGTAGAGTTCTCCCCAGAGAACCTGCTTCCCACTCTCCCAGTCACTCCCAGACTTCCTGTGGGGCAAGAGCAGGGCTGTATTTGGGGAGGACAGCTTAGCACTACTGATTCAAGACTCCCTGGGAGGTCCCCTGCCTTCCTTCAGCCTAGATGAGAAAGTGGCCGAGAGACTGGAGGGGCAGGACAGAGCAGAGTGGGGAGGCTCCCCTCTTCCCCTTCCCCTGGGGTCCCAGGAGTCCCCCACTCCTATTATTCCCTTTAACACTAACAATCATGCAGTCACTAATAAAAAGTCAGGGAGGAGCCTGGCAATAGGATGCGCCTACCCGTTTATGAAAATCACTTCAATTTAACCCAGATGGGCCTCCTGGTTGATACCCTCACACAACCAGCACCCTGAATTATACTTTCCGTGTGAACACACTGGCTTATATTTAGCCACAAATTACGACTGTGTTTAACAAGCACCTTTCCGGAGCGGAGGGGGCTGGGCAGCCTCCTGACTTGGTTGGACAAACCAGCAACAGAATTACACTCCCCTCCAAAAAAGGGAGGGGTCCCAGGAAAGCTGTTCATCTGACTTCAAAGTCTGGCTCCCCTGCTGCTCTTGTTGCCTTTTAAAACTTCCAGCCACGTCCCCAAGTCTGTCTTGGAGCCTCTCTGTGGTCTGCAGAGATCAGTTGTGCCTCCCTGACATTCCAGGGGCTCCAACTGAGCAGGGCTCAGGCCTCAGCATGCAGGCCCTTTGCTCAGGTGGGAGCTGGGACCTCTAGGAAGGGATTCCAGGTAGCACACAGGGCTCAGGAGATGCTGGAGGAAGGCCTTGTGGGAGGCATGACTGGAGGACTCTCCCTCCTGGCCTGGTTCCTGACAACTCTTCATCCTCTGTCGGCTCCTTCCCCTTGACCCTCTGCCTCAGTGGCCCTCTCCCCTGCCACCTGGCCCTCTGGGCCCCCGCAGGCCCTGCTAGATAATGAAGGGGCTATGACTGGAGATTTTGTTTTTTGGTGGGGGCAGCCCCCTCCCCTTGGTAGTGGTGGAGGGGGGTTTTCTGGGAGATCTTCATATTCCTTTCTCCTCCAAAATAGGCCAACTCCAACAAAGCTTAAGCCCGTAAAGGCAGAAGATAGCCAGAAAGAAGACCACTCCCAATCTGGCCACAAATTCCCTGTGAAGCACCTTGGGGAGGACCCTCGGGGATGGGGTAGGGACTTCTCAACTCCACTCACAGCCAAAGCTGAAGGCACCTGGCAGGTAGGGGTACAGGCTGGTCTGATGGCTGCCTAGTGAGTGGAGCCAGGGTAGGGCCCTGAGGTTTCTGAATCCTGGGCTGGGCTGGCACCCTAGAACCTTCCCCTCATACCCCTGCCCCCTTCAGTCCACCAGCCAACGGCCCTGGTGAAAAGAACCACTTCGAACATCTGTGGCAGAAGATCTCATTCAGGGGATGGGGTGGGGCCTAACCCTGCTTCCTGGGGCTGGAGGGGTTCAAAGGCTGAGTTCCTCCAATCCAAGCATCTCTGGGAATGTTTTTTTTTCCCCTACCCCACTTGAGAGGAAGAGTGCAAACCTCTGACCCCTGCATCAGATTCTGGGCTGAGATGTGGTAACGCTGGCCTCCAGCTAAGGGCGGGTGGGGGGTGGTGGTTGCTGTGAACCACACCTGGGGCCCCCAGTTTCCCCTACTGCAGGCTGGGCAAGTGCAAATCAGTGACCCCGGCACCCCTCTGGATAGGCCTGTCTGTCCCCGAGCCCAGCCTCTGGACCTGGCCCCCTGTGCCTCTGGTAGGAAAAATTAAGAGTCAATTTTTGTGAAGAAATTGTTTCTAATTTGCCCTTTGACTAATGGCACAGGGAACAATGGAGAGACACCCGACACACAATTACCCAGCGCACAGCTCTGCTGCTCTCTGGCCCAAGCAGGCGTTTATTTGGAGCAGAGACTAATTCACAATTTTATGTAACTCGCCCAACACCTCCACCCCCTTGCGTTAAAAAAATGATTATTTGTTTCATGATTTCAGACAGCGCTGGATGGCGGTCTTTGGGGAGCGAGGAGCTCTGGATTTGCAGCTGCTCTCAGGGGAAGTGGGGGCAAGTGCCAGGAGGGGCCCCATGGCTTGGTTAGGTTCTGGGGTGACAGGGGCCCCCAGGCTGTGTGAGGGAAGGCAGGCTCTCCAGAGCACTGGTGCCAGTGTGTACTGTGAACGTATTGGTGTATGGGTGTGTGGTGTGCTGTATGATGCTCAAGCGTGTGCCCGTGATGTGTTTGTGTTATGTGTGCACACATGCATGTGTATGGATGGGTGATGTGCAAGGGTGCATGCCCAGGTGTCAGGGCACAGCTGGCTGCATGGGGCCATAGGGCAAGCTTGGGTACCTGCCAAGAAGGAAGCAAGCTGGGGGGNGTGGCAGAAGCAAACATCAAAGCCATGGCCGTCCTGTGGAGCCCAGAATCCGGCAGCCGCGTGGACTGGCCAGGCTGTGGCCGCCTCACCCACCCCAACGAAGCCATTTTTGGAATGTGGGTTTTTTCTCAGTGGGACTTGTACTGCCCCCATGTCTGCTTATTCCTACAGGGATATTCCTATAGGAATATCCAGGTCACGTGAGCACTAAGGCAAATTAGCCAGAGAGGCAGGGAGTGGCCTTGTGTGGATCCCAAATCACCCCCAAATGCTCCCGTTTATTCTTAGAAATCTCCCTCCTCTGCTGTGAGACTGGGTTCAACAGCCCGCACAGACAGGACAAAACGCACAGGAGGCTGTTAGAATAACATGGAGGGAGCTAAAAATACCCCTCAGAAACACACATAAAAAAGCCAAATCCAACAACAGAACGAGCTAAAAATATTCCAGGCTTTGGCAAAGAGCACAGAGTTAAATAAATTATACAAGAGCCATTCATGGGAGCAAGTTGACTTTCTCTCTTACGGGAACTTGGTTCAAGCTAATAAAAATAATAATTTACTGGCCACTGAGCTTTGCTTGAGTTTAGATTTAATTGGTGGGGCTTCTGGCATTTGTCACTTCTTGGCGATTAGTGGGCTTGCCCTGGCCTGGGGTGGGATGGGGAGGAGGTGCTGAGTCTGGGTCCCTGGAAGCAGGGACAGCTTTCTCCGCCCCCTACCCCACCCGAGGAGCAGGGCCTGGGTACAAGGGCAGGATGCCCAGGAGGCCAGAGAAGGAGGGAGGCTGCAGGGGAGTGGTCAGGGAAGGCAGAAAAGGGACAGGCAAGGCGCCGCTATTTTAATTTGATAAATGATCGTACACCTTTAAGAGTGTGTTTTAACAATCAAGATACACTCCAGCAAGTTGATAGGATGTTCGCTGTCAACTTACATATGTCATCAGCGCGGGCTGTGAGCATAAATAATGTGCGGGATGCGCTGCAGCCTCTCCGGAGCCCGGCAGGTAGCACCCCTATCTCTCCTGCAGTCTGGAGGCAGCTGCCAAAGGAGGAAAGGCGTTGGGGAATTCAGGCCGGGTCTTTCCTCTCTGGGGAGTTCCCAGGTCTCCTCACCAAAATAAGAGCTCCAGACAGTTTGCTCAGGGAAACCACTGCGGGTGTGATCTGAGGCTGGAATCCAATATTGGCTGGTGTCTTTTCAGGGAGCAGATGTCTTAAGTTCAGCCATTTCCCAGGAATGTCAGACTTCCACCTTGGGATTAGGGTCAGGGTAACCTCCTTTGCTCTCTCTGCTTATTTGGTTGCTCTTGATGGGATGCCCACCCCACCCCCCCGAAATCCCAGCAGGCCCTCTCAACTCCCAAAGGACTACACTTCCCAGAATGCCCCTAGTCTAGCTCCAGGGTCTGAGCCTGGGACCCGCCCTAAGCTGGGAATTCCCAAGCTCAAATAGAGTTCAGCCAGTACCACTGGGAATGAGTGCTTTCTGGTGGAAAGGGGCCTTGGTCACCACCCCCAGGGTCCCCTTGCCCTTTCTTCTGAAAGAGGCCTCTGGGCCCCCCACTCCCACCTGCCCTCTTCCCTACCATAAATATCTGAATATAGGCCCCCAAACATGGGAGGTACCCCTCTATCCCAGGGACCTTGTGCAGCAGGGCAGGCAGCTGCCTTGATTGGCGTGGCCAGAGTCTCAGGGAGATTCCCACCAGTTGCCCTGATCTCAGCCCTTTGCACAGGGCTTTCTCAGAGGGGCCCTGGACACACTGCCAGAGGTCAGCATGGAAGGGATTTGGGGACTCCACCTGGGTGGCCTCAGGGCTGATCTCTGCCTAGAGAGTCCAACAAGAAAATCCTGCACAGCCTCTGGAGTGTCGCCCCTCTTCCCAGCCTCACGTCACCAGGCAGCAGTAGCCCTGTCAATGCCATATTGACTAGCATCCACCTTGGATGACTTCTGATGACTAGAAACCATCCCCCCAGGGCGGAGGTGCTGCCTTAGCCCCTCGGAAGGGGGCCCGTCATCACCCATCCAGAGAAAGTTCTCACTCAGGCCACTACCAGCAGCCTCTAGAGCTCTCAGGCTGATGCCAGGGCTTCAGGGTGCGGCACCTGCCCTGTTTGGCAGTAGGTGACTCGCACTGCTGCGCTCCACCTGCCTCACCCGCCAGGGGACGGCTCCCCCGGGGTTCCTTGGTCCCTATTAACCTCTGGGGCCTTCTTTCTCCCACCGAAGGTTCGGGATTAAAAGCAAACAACAAGATCACAACCAGCATGCACTGTCTAGAACACATCCCCGCAGCTCCAGGCTGTGCCAAGGAAGGTTCAGGCCTTGCAGCCTGTGCTCCAGGGCCACTGCTCCATCTCGGCTTTGATGCCCTGCCTGCTGACGTTTTTATGGGATAATATACAGTTTAGATCACGCAGGCCTATTTGTCAGTGGGCCGCCCCTGTTTATTGTAATATATAATATTACTGCCTCCCGTGGCCCTGCCAGCAGCTGCCACCAGAGGATGGGGACCAGTCGGGAACTGGGTGTGGGATTGGAAAGGGGGGGCACAGGGTGGGAGTTGCCCCAGCCCCACATAGGGGCTTGGAGTGGGTTTGCAGCAGGCCGAGGGCCTGGTGGAGAGGCATCCAGTGCCCAAGCAGGGAGCCAGCCGGGCTGGCATCTGAGGGCTGCTGCAGCTGTCCAGACGATTAGGTTCCAGATTGGATCAGCCAGGAAGCTTTTTTTTTTTTTTCTCATTCTGACCTAGAGCCGGGGCGGAGGAGGAGGAGGGAGGAATGAACAGGTGGGTTAGGTTCCCTGCCCCCTCTCCACTCCCCCCAGGGCCCCCAACAAAGAGTCCAGTGTCTTTAGATCCAAAGATGTTTGACGCTGGGGAAGGGGGACCCGCTGTGTGCCTGGCACCGAAAGGAAAGTTACAGCAGTCCTGTTCCATCCAAGTGCAGGGACTTGGTTTCCAGTAGAAATTACCACAAATGCAGGGGAGGGGCAGAGGATGCGTGTGCTGCCGAGAGAGGCCCCTGCGCGGCAGACTGGGGTCCCCCAGGGTGGCCTGGGGCTGTCTTCTTGGGGCACCCCGCCAAGTGAGAATCATCAGCCACATTTAAGTGGTGGTTTATGTACTAAACCACCCTCTGCCATCTCCTTGGGAAGAGGCAGTCTTGGCTCTATCCCTGTGCTCCTCCTTCAGGGAAGCCAGGGCCTTTCTTCCTTGGGACTTGGTTCTCAAAGGCAGCTCTGGGGAGGACACCATGGCCCTAATATCACACAGCCAGGCCAGGGAGGGCCCCCTCCCCTCAAGGCAGGTGTGCTGGGAGCCCAGCTGGATGGGGATGAAAAGAATGCAGGTTGGGGACAGCGGGATGAGACCCTAGGGGTGGGATCCAGGGTGGGGATGTGCTGATGGGGGTGGGGAAGGAGTTGCACTGCCAGGCTGCTCTCCACCAGCATCTCAGGGCAGCTCCGTGTGGCAGGCTCTAACTTAGCACCAGCCTTGCTGCCTGGCCCTGCTTGTGTCCCCTTTGGGGGCAGAGGCAGACTCTTGTCATTGTCCCCACAGGCTCGACAGCACATGAACTGGCCGAGCTCACACGTGCATGGATACTCATCACACCTGCTCACGTGTGCTCATACCCTGAGGCATGTCCTTACACTCACATGTGCTCACACTCATACACACTCACTCACAGACACAATGGGCCTTCAAGGAATCACATCCCAGTTGGCCTGGGGAAGAGCCAACGGGCCCAGTGATCAGAATGTGTGTTCTGGTCTGTCTGCACTTCCCACCTCCTGCTCTATCCTGCAGCTCCTGGCCAGCTGCCAGAGGTGGAGCCTAAAGGTCCCCAGTGACCTTGGATGGCAGACTCAGACCCTGACGTGCCGGGGTTGGTGCTAGTAAGCTGCCTGCCCCTGCTTCAGCCCCCTCCTTCGCTCTGTCACCATGGAACCCATCTTCTGGTTTCCACTGAACTGGAGCTGGTCCTTTCCCAGTACCTGCCCCAGGCTTCTTCCAGTGGATCTGTTCAGTTCATTTCCGTCACTCAGTCATGTCCGATCCTTTGCCACCCCATGGACTGCAGCACACCAGGCTTCCCTGTCTATCACCAACTCCCAGAGTTTGCTCAAACTCATGTCCATTGAGTCGGTGATGCCACCCCACCATCTCATTCTCTGTCGTCCCCTTTTCCTCCCGCTTTCAATCTTTCCCTGAGCCTTCAGCCCTGCTTCTCTTTCCCTCAAGGTCTCCCTTCCCCAACACCCCACACACACACACCTTAGGTCAGCTCCCACCCCCTACTCTTGCCATTCCACTGTCCCCAAGCGTTCCCAGTACTCAGCACCTATGCCCAGCCACCTGCAGGCTCCAGCCACCTCTGCACCCCTCTTTGCTGCCTCAAGTACCTTCTCTGCCCCGTTCCCCTGCCCCTCTTGGAATCTTCCCACCTGGGCAGCCCCCACAGTCACCAACGCTCAGATCCCCGTGACCTCCGGCCCTGACCGCCCTTGGCAGTCTCTCTCACCAGGCCTTGCGGCAGCCCCATCCTTCACCACACGGAGCCACCTTCCCTGAGGGATGCCAGGGTCCCAAGTCTGGGTGTCTCTGCCTTCCATCCTTCTGTTTCCCCAGAGCTGGGCATGGCCGTCACGGGCCTCCCTCCCTGCAGGACGGCTGGGGCGAGAGGGAGTATTCGTGTCTGTGCACACTGAGGCAAAGCACGTGCGTGCCTTTAGACATGGAGAGAGGGGTGTTCGGTTTTTCTCCTACCAGTGTGCCGCCACACTGGAAAATCGAGAAGATAACACTCTGGGAGAACCTCGTTAGGAAGAGACGGGCAGGAAACACAGGGGTCTGGATTGGCCCTTGTCTCTACCCTAAAACTGCCCCATACCTGACCACATATGGTAGACAATCATGCTGGCAGTGTCTCCAGCCTGCGTGGCCACCTCGCAGGGATCAGCTCAGCATCTCCTCACCTTCCAGAAGCATCTTCTGTCATCTTTAGAGGCTTCCAGATTGTGTTTTAAAAAGGTGCCAGAGCCAGATTGGTAGAAAGGGCAGTCCCCTCCTTAGCACCATACTCGATGGCAGGGGGTGAGAGCATGGCAGGGAGTGGTCCACTGGGCAGTACAGCCCAGCGTCATCTGTATGGCACCAGGGCTGGGCCCTGGGTGCACATGTGAGGTCGGGCTGGGAGAGAAGGGGCTGATGGAAAAAGGCTCAGGACGGGGACGGTCCCTGCAGGGACTCCCCTGGTCTATCCCACTCCAGTAAAAGAGGGACCTGATGGAGCAAAAGCTGGGCACTGGATGGGGCCACTTCCTGTCTGTCTCTTGACTGGCCCTGGCACCCTCTGCAGGTGGCTGTCTCACCATCAACAGGAGATTCTGTGTGTGATGCAGCACCTACAATGGATCAGAGGGTAGAAACCAGTGGCCTCACCTGGGCCCTAGGGCCTGGGGGGCAAGGAAGGACACATGCTGGGGAGAGCTGCCCCCTCCCCTCCCCTCTATGGTGGCTGTTTGGGTGACTGAGTAGGCGAGAACTGGGGGTCAACCAACAAGAGAATAATAAGGGCTCAGGAGAGACGAGGGAGCAGGGCTGTGGCCCCTCACCCTCTGCTCCATGCGCCTCTCTGGCCGGCCGGTGTGGCGGCGAGGGGCTGTGGGCACCCAAGCGTTGCATAGCCAGGTGGGGCCCCCACACTGCACCACTCTGTTCTCCAGCATTTATGCACCAGGAGGTCTAGGAGCTGCTCCAGGTTCTCAGCCTCAGCGCCCAGCCTGGCAGGAGTGCATGGCTGCTTGGGGCTGGTGGCAGTTAGTGGGACCCACTGCCTGCACGTCTCCTGGAGGCTCTTTCCCACAAGCCCTGCCACTCCAGATCCTGGTCGCTTCTCCTTGCCCAGGCAGCGCTCACGTTCCTGCAGCTCTTACTCGGTGGGGCACGGGCCCTGACGCCTCCTCTCATCACCCCCTATATGGTTCTGGCGGCCGGCAGGCAGGATTCAGGACCCAGGCTCGGACACGGGTGCAGTGAGGACAGGACTGGGCTCCTGCCCGCGGCGCCTCCTGGCCTCAGCAGCGCCACGCGGAAGGGTGCCACCAGATCCCTCTGTCCCTGGCTCGTGGGCACAGCCCTCCTCGCCCTACACAGGATGCAAATGAAGGAGCCGGACCTGGGGTCCCCCAGGCCTTCCCAGGATACCCAATGGGGCAGCTGCCCTGTCCAGCTGACCTGCCACATGCCTGGCCAGTGGGTCACTTGGGGCAGTTTGCCTGAAGCCAGTCCCTATTTCAAGACATTTTGCATCCCTTTGGGTCTCCTAAAAATAAGCTTTTAATTTGTTTTAAATTAATATTAAAATTAAAGCTCAATTAAATTGTAATGCATCTTTCGGCGAATTCTTAAAAAGCCCTTAACAAGTGTGAATACAGGTAAAATCAAGAAAAGTTGGAAGGTGCACACAAGCAGCAGTGTCTTTCTACCTGTCGAACGTCTGCTCCAAGATACAGGCCAGTGAGATGGTCCCAAGCAGCCGTGAGGCCAGTGTGGGTCACCGAGAGGCCTGGGGGCCATTGTTGAAGGCCCAGGTGCCTGGGCAGCCTGCAGCTTCCTTGGGTGCCAGGGTGAGGGTAGGTGACCGTGGCTGCTCAGTGACTGTCTAACGAATGACCTGGGTTAGAATTCCGTTCTCTGGCCAGAACTTCGGACCCAGTCTGTGGCTTGGGTGACAAGGACGTTCATGCTGTCCGGTCTGGGCAGCACTTTCTCCCCATATTCCCACATCAGCTGCCTGCCCTAGCGAGGTCAGCAGGTGCCCCGAGCTTCCCTGGGCACTTGTCCTGGACTACCTGGAGCCGATGGAGATTCAGGGCAGCCCAGCCATGCCCTGGGCCCTCCTGGGGAGTGGGCAGCTGGCCCAGGTCCCGGCTGCTGGACTAGGTGGCTAGGAGGGTCATGGTGCATCTTGCAGTTTCTAGACTGGGGTAGGGGGCACCCTTTGGAGACCTTGTGCTGCTCGGGCAGCCCAGCACAGAGCCCCCTCCTCTGCTCTGGCAGCAGAGCCTTTGCCAATGACCCAATGAGCCTTTGCTTCAAGCCCAGCTTGTGAATCAGGTGAGAGAGTCAGTCCTCAGACTCAGGGCTGAGTTCCCTGCCGCCTCCTGCCCCTGAAGCAGGTGGGATCCAGGTGGTGGAGACTCAGCAAGCCAACTTGCTTGCCCTGTGGTCGCATCAGGAGACAGGAGTGCAGGCTTCTGGGCTGGAGATACAAGGCTGGTTCTCTGCCTGAGCCCCTCCTACCCCCTGCCCCGGCACGGCCTGCAGTAGGGCTGGGTGCACAGGCTGTGGGCTAGCTGCGTATACCAGGGATCTTTTCTCCGTTGGGAGCTCCTGCGGGCTGCCTTGAGCCTGTTTCCCCTACCGGCTCCCCAGGGCTAGCTGGCACTCCATCACTATTTGGGACCCTCGATCAGTGGGGTGCCCTTTTCCACCCCAGAAACAGCTCTCCTTGCCCTGCTCATTTTGACAGTTCCCAGAGATATTGTAGTTGTACATCAGAGAACTGAGGTTTTCTCTCTACTTACACTCACCGTCTTTAGAAATTAAAATACTTTATCTCTGTACTTTGAAGGGAGCAGGGTGGTTTGTCAGAGCAGCGCTGTTAGAAGAAGCTACAAGGATATGGAGCCCTGGGTGCACCCTGCCCTCTGCCCCATCTCCTTTCTCATGTGGGGTGGGTAGCGCTGCCCCCAGGAACACATTGTGGGGGATCCTGCTCCCCAGCGAGCTCCCCCCCACCAAGTGCTCCTCTTGCCAGGAGCCAGGAGCAGCCCCAGCCCCAGCCCCAGTGCCAGGCCTTTTCCTGCTTCTGGTCACGGACGTTTGAGTCGGGTGGGGAGGCCAGGTCTACTGTGAGTCTCAGAAGACAGGGATGGGCTGCAGAGGGTGGCCCATCAGAAATTCAAGAATGTAGGCTCCCTGGAGGTCTCCGCCTAGAGAGGCACAGCCCTGCCCCCAACCCCGCCATCTGCTCCCCTCTTGCCCTGCCTGCTCACAGCTGAGACACAGGGGTGTCCCAGACCAGCTTGAGGTTCTGAGTGCCGGGGTCCAGCGGATAGAGTGTAGGAGAACAGGGTGGGCCCCTATGACCCTGTCCAGGGGCTCGGGTATGTGTGTGCGTGCACACCCCGAGGTCCACACTGGACTACAGCCCCTAGGGCGTTTGTCTCTTTGTAGCTGGCTTATTTCAACACGATGTGATGCTTTGGCTGAGGCTCCTTCTCTGGCTGGCCGCGGGGTTTGGAGGGGGTGGTGCTGGTCACCTCCCCACACCGCCGCCCCCTGGCCTTCAGAAGTGTCCTGGAGGGGGAGTGCTGGCTGCTTGCCAGGGAGGGTGTGAGAGGGAAGCAAGGCGGAGACCCCAGAAGGTGCGAAGAACAGGAGGAGGGGGAGCAACCCTCTGAGTCACTCTCGGCCAGAGTCCGAGGACGGCCCCAGGGGGGAGTGTTGGCCGCCCCCTCCCCCTCCAGCCGAAAAGCTAAATTTACCCTTTTAATAAGAACCAGACTTATATCCGGTTTTCCTTTTATTAGTTCTGGGCTGTTGGTGGTTGGGCCCGTCCCCTGTCATCATTGCCTCTACACTTGTGGGCCTGGTGGCTCAGCCACCAGAGTTCTCCTATTATGGCCTGATAGACACTGCCTTTGGGCCAACTGGGTCTTCTGGAAGGTTCTCCTGGACCAGGGGAGAGGGCCTTCCCATGTGACGCCTGTGTGTTCTGGCAGACACTCCTCACCGGGGCTGCCCCCACATCTCTCGGCGGGGCTGGCCCCCGCATGCCGCCTCCCACCAGCACCCCTCTCGCACCGCTGCAGCTGTCTCTCTTCCTGCCTCCAGCCTCTTCCTTCTCTCCTGTCCTTCCTCCCTCCCTCCCTAGGCCTGTCTTCTGGTCAGGGCCTGTCATCCTCTTCTGGTCCCTGCTTTATCGCGGGGCTGTGCACGGCAGCTGGGGTTATTGGATGGCGTCCTCAGGGACTCGGGCTGGGGCAGCACAGGATGGCCAAAAGCAGGGCAGGTTTTGTCCATTGAGACCCAGCAAGTGAGGGGAGCCAGACAGGAGGCCCCCGATTCGAGGACAGAGGGGAGTGCTCCAGATCTCGACAATTTCTGGGTTCTGAAGAGCCTGTCAGTAAGACCAGCCCTGCTGGGAGGGGGTCTCAGATCCGAGGGGGCTTCTGAGCTGCTTCTTCACTGTGGGAAGATGGCCACACAGCCTGCCTGCGCCCCCAGGACCCATACCACTGCTCGATTCCCTTTCAGGTCCAGGTGGCTATGGGTTGAGTCCCTGGGCTGGGGAGGGGCCAACTCCCAGCCAGCAGGGAGTCGGGGGTCTTGGGACCACAGTTTGGTACAGGCTTAAGGCTTGAGTTGCCCTTCCCCCACGAGTAAGCTGGATGCGCCCCCCCACGGTGGAGGAGAGGGGCGTCCTGGCATCTCTCACAAGCCACCATGGACGTCACATAGAATCCAAGGCCGGGAGCCTTTTTCAGAGTCTGGGCCAGTAAGGAGACCGGTTTGGTGGAGGTGTGACCCTGGGAAGCAGCGTCTCTGAGGGCTGGCCCGGCCTGTGTGTGAGTCCCTCACGTGCGAACAGGTCACCACCTCGCACACACTCAGAGCCAGGTGTGTACACTCATGTCCTGAGCGCACACTCAGAACCCAGCCCCAGACCTCCATGCACATCTGTAGCCTGTGTGCGTGACCATTGCCCATATGCACTCTCAGCCTTGCACACATGCCAACACACCCTGAGTGCCCACATACTCACTTCACTGCCTGTTATGCCCACGTGCACACATACACACACACACATATTATCTCATGCCTGGGCCACTGATGGATTCCAGCCCAGTGGGGAGTGTCCCTGGTGACATCAGCAATTAAGCCTGGAACGCGTGTGCACCCAGAGCGGATCTGGTGGCCGGCAGTGCAGCGTAGCCTCTATGGCCCGGCCCCTGCTCTGCGCAATTTGGGTTTCCCGTGGGGCAGTCCAGAGCAGCCCCTCCCACCTGGGCCTGGTATCCCCAGGCCTGTCTCTCTCCCCACTTTCTTCTCCTGGGTGGCCAGACAGATGGATGCCCACCCGCCTGCAGGCAGGCTGGACTGAGGTCTCGCCACCTCTGACCACGCGGACACCCGGGATGGACATCCGCCCTCCCCTTCCCTCTCCTGGAATGAGAGGAATGTGAGCAGTCCACGTGGTGGGCTGTTACCCTTCCTGCCGCCTCCTCTCCAGTCGACTCCCTCGGAGGGTCCTGGCCTACCACCCAAGGGGCACTTTGGCCTCTCCCAGGCAGGCCTCCCATCGTGGCAGTGTCTCAGCTGCCCCTGAGGTCCTGGGGGAGACCCAGGGATGGCCCCAGGGGAGCTGGATGTCCCCAGCGCCCAGGCGGGCTCTGCCGGGGGCTGGGGGCGGTGGGTGCCTTGAGCAGGTGTGAGCCACAGGGCGGGAGCGGGTCTGGGCGGCGGGCGGGTGCAACCGCCAGACACAGCACCCCTGGGGAGCCTCGTGCCAGCAGCCCATCAGCTGGGCCTCCAGCAGCGGCAGGGGAGCCAGAAAGGGCTTGACTCTCAGGAGTGGCCGCCAGCCATCACAGGGAGGCCTTTTGTGTGTGCGCGCTTTTTTACAACCCATTTCACCGTTTCCAGAAAAGGTAGCTCACTTAAGTCAAAACAAATGCTCCCACTGCTGTACTCCGGGCTCCCGCTCCTGCGCTCTCCCAGGCCCTTCTATATCTGTCTCTCCATCCGGCTGGCTGATGGGGAGATAGAGGTTGGAGGCAGAGGAGGTGGGCAGGCCCTAGGTCGTTTAGGCTCCCAGGGCCAGCCTCTGGAGTGCCAGCACTTTGAGCTCTGGTGACTTTGCTGCCCGTCAGACACTCCCTGGACTGGAAGCTCCTTGGGGCACCCCTGGACTCCACGGCAGGGGCCCCCTCAGCACCCCTCTGGCCTGCTCAACTTCTGTTGAACGTCTTGGCTGCAGCAGGTGGGCCTGGCAAACAGGTTGGCAGAGGAAGGACCCCTCCCCCTGGTTTCGCCTGGGGGCATGTGTGGCAGCCTCGGGCATGGCCAGCACAGAATGGCCCTGTGAGTGTAGGCTAGGCAGTCAGGGGATTCCGACCCCGCCCTGTCCAGCTGGGGCAGCTGGAAGCTGCCACACGGCCAGGGCCCAGGTACAGTCTTTCTCCCGGTCCAGGTTGTCTGGGCCTCGGGGCGTGGGAACGAGTAGGCCTCCGGGGGTGAGGGCCGGGCCTGAGGAACTGGGCCATGGCGGGGGTGGGGGGGGGTGTCAACCAGCCCTCCCGGGCATTCTGGCTTCCGGAGCGGTTTTCTCAGCCAGCCCGGCACCCGGGCCAGGCCTCCGTGGTGTCCCAGGCAGAGCTGAGGCGGCGCTGGAATCGGGGCTGGAGCCCTGTGTCTGGGGCTGCAGACCTTGGCCTGGGCCGGCCGGGCAGTGGGGACAGCGGGCTGGGGGCTGGTGTGTGGTTACAGAACCGTCTGCCTCAGTGGCCCTGTTCAGGTCTCAGTCCTGAGATGATGTTCAACTTGGCCAGATGGCTCTGTTGCGAGCCCCTAGAGGACGCAGGGCGCTGGCCACCGTGGCCATGCTCCCTGGACAGGCCACATCCAAACCCCAGAGGCTGCGGGCAGCAGTGGTGATGCCCATCCCTTCATCAGTCCCACGATGGGCCCGCCACCTGGGATCCCAGTGACCTACATTAACACAAGGCTGAGAAGGGCTAGGGCAGGCAGTGCCAGGGTTAGGGCTCTCAGCCCTGGGAAGCTCTCAGCCGAAAGCCCCTCTGGCCGTTCCTGCTGCTCGGGGCTCCCGCTGTCCCCTCCCGGGTTGCTAACCACAACACTCCATGGGCAAGGACCTTGCCAAGAGGAAAGAAGTCTCCAGCCCAGTTCCCGGCCAGACTTGGCTCCGGCCCTGGCCAGGGCCCAGGCCGCCTCTGCTCAAGCTCTGTCTGGGACTGGCTACTGGTCGGCGGGTGGGGGCTGGGAGGTGGCAGCCAGGTCTGCCCATGCCTCTGCTGGCTGGACTCGGAGCCATGGCCGAAGTCCTTGGAGGTGGAAGTGACACCGGAGCATGGATGCTCTGTCTGAGGGTCAGGGGTCAGATGGGGTGGGGGAGGCTCTGGGTGCCAGCCATCCCCTCTCTGACACCCATCATGGCAGTTCCCACCTGGCAAAGCCTGTAGGACCTGCGGCAGCTTGCAGACTTCTAGCCCAGGAGGGCAGGAGGAGACTGACGCTTTTGGAGCAAGGCTCATGGAACCCACCAACTGAGCAGGGTCCAGGCTGGGGGGCCCATGAGGGGAGTTGGCTTTGCAGCTGCCCAGCACCCATCCCCCAGGGCTGGCCTGCCAGTCAGGGAGTATGAGAGCCCCTGGTGGGACCTGCTGCTGTGGGCTGGGGCCTTAGGAGAGGACACCTGGGAACCTTCAGGTGGCCCACCAGGGCGAGTGCCTGGAAAGTGGTCACTGGAATGTGTGTGGCTGTGCCCCAGAGCAGCAGGGTCCCTGATATCTCTGTTTTCTTTGTTGTTGTATCGGTCATTTGAATGTCTTACAGTGAAGATATAAAGACATAATATTTATATGATAAGGCTCTTCCGTTTTCAATGTGAAAGGAANCCTCACGTCTGGGAAGCTCCCAGGGCCCAGCCAGGCTGGATGAGACATCACAAATTTGCAAATTCCCCCTGCCTCCCGGATAGGGAAACAGCTTCCCTGACTCACCTTGGGCCGGGCCTGCAGCCTCTTGGAGCCCCCAGAACCCTTGCAAACCCTGCCAGGCTGCTGCATTCAGCCTAATGGGATGGTGAACCCCCAGAACCTTGTTCCGCATCCCCTGAGATGGTCCCAAGCCAGGCTCACTGCCCATGGAATGGAGGTGACAAGGTGCCAGGGGGCCCTGCCGGGGTAAGGGCTGAGCGGTGCAGCCCAGACCACCCACCTGGCACCGGGGGCTGCACCGTGCAGAGTGCACGGTGTACATCATTCCTAGGCAATCCGCTGGTTGCCATGGTAACCTAGAGAGACTCGAACAACCTGGCCTTGGCCACTGGACAGGGCAGAGAGGGGGACACAGTGTCAGAGGGTGCAGGTAGGCAGGCCATGGAGGCTAGCTGCTGGGCGAAATGCTGAGTATCCTGACACATAAATGGCTGACTGCGTCTCAATGCTACCAGGAGGGCCTGACCCTGAGAAACCCTGGGGACATTAAAGCAGATCCTGCTGTGTTCATTCTCGGGCTCCTCCGTGGTTCTCTCCTATTCTGCCTCCGTCTCTTCTCTTGCTCACCTGAGAGAGGGCATCCAGTGTGATGAGATGGTTAACTGGACCTGGGGAGAAGTTTGAAGATCCTGCTGGGGGGGAAGGCCACTCCAGTGGCCACCCCTAGTGCCACCTGTGGGGAGAACAGAGACGGCTGAGACCTGCTGACCCTGGACCTTTTCGGGAGGTGCACTCTGGCAGGTCTGCCAGCAGCTAAGAAGCCTAGGGGAGTCAGCCTCAAGTGAAGACCCGCCCATAGGGTCGGTGTTTCCTCAAGCCCTGGGTCCCTGAATGTTTATTCCCACAGTACCTGGCACCTGGTTGCTGGGGGTGGCGGGCGGGGTGAAGGAGGACAACTCAGCTGAAGTGCCAATCTTCAGGGTTTTGCAAGAACAGGAGGGTGTCAGGTCCTCCAGGGCCCAAGCAGGCAGCTTCTCCCACCTTGGCTTCTTGGCTGTTTGAAGACAAAAGCCCGGGAACCTTGGGGCCTGAGAGTCAGCCCTGGGAAAGGGCTCCTTAGTGCTTACCTCTGCCCAGACTCACTCTTGCCCACTGTGTCCACAGCCAGCAGCCGCCTGATGGGGAACTCTCCGGCCTCCTCTTTCATGGGCAGTTTCCTCACCAGCAGCCTGGGCTCGGCGGCCTCTGCGCACCCCAGTGGCCCCACCTCGTCCCCCTCGGAGCAGGCCTACCGGGGCTCACACCCCGCCACCTCCCAGATCTGGTTCTCCCACTCCCATGAAGGTAAGTCAGGGGCCCAGGCTCCCAGCTGCACCCTGCGGCTGGAGCCACTGACCGTGGTGACCAGGGCCTGTGGTGAACCAAAGGGCTTTCCTGCTGTGGCTGGCAGACCATCCCAAGCACTGGGGCAAGGGGCTGCCTCCCTGTCGAGGACACCCCCATGGGGGAGGTAACTGGTTGGAACCAGAGTGTGTGGGCGGGGGGCAGCCCTGCCAGTCAGTGGTCCTGGCCAGATGTGCAGCAGAGATGGGCAGAGAGGGAAGAAGGGGTGGGGCCGGGAAGGCTCAGGGGAGCTGAGGAAATGTGGAACACAGCTGCGCTGGCCGGGCAGGCCTGCGCCCACCTCCCAGACTCAGAGAGGCATGGGCTCCAGATGTGTCAGCTGGGAGGGAGTGGAGGGGAGGAGAGAGCTGTCAACAGACTCAGGCTGCCACCCTGGGGGCCTGGCCTAGAACAGAGTCCCTCTCTGGCCCCTGCCTCCCCCTCGGTTGCAGTCCTGTACACACAGTAGGTGCCTCATACGTGTCACTCTCAGGCCTCGTGGCTAGCTGGAGGACCCTTGCAGGCCCTATTGGGATGTTGAGGTTCCTCTTGGCACTCTCAGGGAAGGTCATCGCCTCCATCCAACTCTGCACTGTCTGCTCAGCCCCTGGGCACCGTGATGTGGGCGGTGACCCTGAGCCCCAGTGTCCCCAGCCCGAGGTTGCTGATATCCAGTAGGCCACCACAGTGTAGGAAGGGTTAAGCCCGACGGCGGCTGGCACGCGGAGAGGTAATTGCAGTTGGCAGCGGGCACAGAGGGTTCTGCGCTCCTGGCACCAGCACCGCCGTAACTCAATGACTGCTGAGCGGCGGGCGTTGTGTTTGCAGAGCACGCGGACCCACACACCGCGCCCGCTGCTGCCCGCGTTCCAGGCGGGGAGATTAGCGCCCAGTGCTGCTGGAGAGCGAGAGAAACCTCTCTTTGTGCAACAAGAAAGGGGCTGTTTTCCAAACAGGACAGGTGACGAGTGAGGGACAGTTGTTAAAATAATCTGGGCTTTAAGCGCCATGCAGAGCGCACATGTTGGGTAGGCGATAAGGAGCAGCTCCCTTCCCCAGTGGAAGGGCGACCAGGCCGGCCCTGAGGACCCAGGTGAGCAGAGCAGACACCTGGCCCAGACCTCTCTGCTGCCTGCTTCTCACCTCTGCCTCTTCACAGCCTCCCCAGGGGACACCTGGTACAATGGTGTCAGGCCCCGGATCGGGGCTTCCCAGGCTGGCCATGCCTGGCACCCCTTGCTCCCCTGCTCCTCCCAGCTCTTCTGCCTTCTGCATTTGCTGGGTGAACTCCTGAACCTAGCAGGAGCGTCTGGCTTCCAAAACGTCTGTGGGAGTGAGGAGAGGGCCAAGTGCCGTGGGGCGGGCAGGGCATACTCGAAGCAGCCATATGGGACAGCTTCCACCAAATCCATGGCCGCCCCCAGCCGCTGCCCTGCCCTGACCTAGCCATGGGGGTGTGGGCGTGGCCAGGCTGGCTGCCACGGTGATCCCTGGTCAGGGTCAGGGTGGCAGAGCTCTGCGTCAGAAGGTACATATCCCCCTGCCCCTCTGGCCCACCCTTGAGGACCTTGCGGGCAAGAAAGGCGGTTTGTGGGCAGTGCCACCTGCCCTGGGGCCCAGGGAAAAGGCTCCCTGTCCTGCCCCTCTGGGGGCTGCTGGGGACGGGTGGGAGGCAGCCCACAGATAGCGCCCTCAACGGCCTCTAGACACTCACTTCCCCCGGCCAACGGCTGCCTCCGCGGAGTTGCTCACAGCCTGCGGGTCACCCTGCCACCCATAGCCACAGCCCCAGAGCCACCTGGCAAGTTGCAGTTCCCACCACCCAGTGTGAGGGGACCAATGTGTGCAAGGGTGCCAGCCACCCAACCCACCCCTTACCCACCGTGCGTGCCAGGGAGGCAGCTGCTCCGAGGCAAGGACAGTTGTAGCAGCCCCGAACCAGCCCTGGCGCCTCCTCAGTCTCATGGGGGAGGGCATGCCTGTTGAGGCAGTGGGCTCCGTGGGCAAATGCAGGTGGGTGCAGGGCAAGGGGAAGCGAGGAGCCTTCTGAGCCACCCACGTGGAACACAGGCTCCAGAACACAGGTGGAGGGGAGAGCAGGGCCCACCCGGGACTAAAGATGAGTTTAGGGGTGCAGCGGCCCCTGGGGAGAGCACCCCCAGTCTGCCAGGTCCCGCCTGAGGGTAGCTCATGCGTCTGTCCTGGGGACCCTACCACCTCCCAGGCCTGTGTCCCAGTCTCCCCTTCTCTGCCTGCAGTTGTGCTGCCTGGCCTGGGATCTCCTTCCTGCGGGGTTCCCCTGCCCTCCTCTTCTTGCAGCCTCGCTCTGACAGGCCACGTGGTGCGCCGCCTCGCTGTAAGCTCCCAGCGTAAAGGCCGGCGGGCGGGCGGGGCCGGGGCGAGTGGCAGCGCTGGCTGGCTGGCTGCCCTGGCAGCTTGCCTGGCTGCTAGTTTGACTGGGTGCCAGCTGGCTGCCCGCGTGCCGGGGCCTGTTCCTCTGCTGTGTGTATTCAGGGGGAAGGGGGGCCGAGGTGGGGCAGGGGGCACGCGACATGGCCGGAGAGCGGGGGCTGGCGGGCAGGGTGGGCTGCCTGGGCGGGCTGTTCTGTGGTCTGGCCTCATCCTTGTCCTCTTGCCGCCCCCCAGAATGGGTGGGGAGACAGGTGCCTGGCAAAGCAGGCTTGCTACCCACCCCCTCCAGCCTGGGGATGGTCAAGGCTGGGCCCCTAAAGGAGTTCTTAGCTTAAGAGCAAGGAGGCCAGGATGGTGGGGAGGGTGTGGGGGAGGGATGGGGAGGGATGTCAGTGGGGGCTAGGAGAGAGGAGGGGTCCTTCCACTTCAGGCAGGGCCCCCAGCTCTCTGTGGGTGGACGCAACCCACCATCTGGGGGACAGCCACCGCAGCCGGGGCCAGGGCTTCCTGCTTCCTTAGTGGAGCAGCTGGGGTGCAGGGCAAGTACCCCAGAACGGAGGAGCCGCCCCAAAACATCTGGCCTGGGGCAGAGCTTGTCTGTCCAGGGCCTCTCGCCCCACCCCACCCCATGACCCCCCACCCCAGCTCAACCAA